>CM076685.1:34962008-35334508 GCA_038501925.1 Xenopus petersii
ATGGCAAGCAGGCAAGGGCCACACATAAACAAGTAAGGCAGAATAAGTTAAAAGCACCATTAAAAAAAATGAGCAGCACAAGCAGTGCAGAAGAGGAGTTTTGCAGTGCAGTGGAAGAGCGGAGGATTGTTATATACCTGACCAGTGGGATAAGGATGCTATAAACCCTAACCCTGTGTGGCCACGTATAAGGCCAAAACACCATTTAACTGTGCTGCTAGATTCTTCCTGTCAGTCAAGCATTTAACTTTTGGCCTTGCAAGCTCTGATTGACAACCCCTTATGGAAAATAAGATTTTTTTTTTTTTTTTTTTTTCTATTAAAGGAGAAGTGACCCATGTCCAATTTACATGGAAAGAGGTCACATTGAGTAAATGGTCTAAAGGACATATAGGCATATTTTGATGAAGAATTCAATTATGCTAAAACCTGAGAAGTGTCACTATCCCTTTAAATATATTTTAAAACATAAATAGAAAGATACATATAAAAATCACTGTAAGGTGTTATTAAAGTATTGCCAATTGTCAAACTAATTTTGAAAAGCCTAAATACAGCCCCTCTCCACAGAAATGTAGAAATAAAGAGAAAAGGGTGGTTATCTTTCAGAGTACCTTGTTCTAAAATAAGTATTGTTTTTTTCCAAAAGGATTTAAAAAAAATACATCACAGCAGTTAACGTGTGTGATGTGAATTCCAGGCGTCTTTAGGGGGCACAATACCTACACTGTTAAATTGCTACTCTTGCATGGCACTGTTTTATTCAAACACTACCTCAACACATTTGAGAGCTTTTCTACACTTTATAAAACAAAATCTACAATGCATAAAAAAAAAAAAAAATCACACTACAGATTATATTGCAATGTGAGAGCCAAAAACAGTGGCAATCAAGGCAGACTATTAAGAATAACGCCACACTGCCTATGCTTATCATCAGTGATAGACTACCCAGAACTGTACCCACCTTCTAAAGGGAAAGAATACCATACGCTCTAGGTCATCATATAAGGGAGCTTTACTTCAAGTAATGCTATACTCTTAGGGGGTTATTTACTAAACTTCGAATGCAAAAATCACAAAAAATTTGTGTAGTGACCTGTAGGGTTAATTCCCCTACGGTCTGAACCACATGGCGGAAATCCCCTGCCTGTGCAGCTACAGGGTCTCCTACAGTCTTGGGAGGGGCTGGAACCCTTATCTCTGTGCAGCATGTCTGGCAGATACTGGAGGGTGTCACAAGATGTCGTTGTTGCAGCACATTTGGATATATAGGAGAGCCATGTGCTCACAGCAATTCCTGCTTTCACTTTCACGGAGAGAGTGTGGACAGAGACTACTGCAAAGATGTAGGGGTAGTAGTTCCTGGACGGCTGGAGTGTGGCAGCCCCAAGCCTGGGAGCTAGACCAGGAGGGCTAGAGCTCCTAAATTCAAAACCTAGACTTGTGTGTTCACACTATGGACAGAGCTGGAGCTATAGTTCAGCTGCGAAGGATAAAGCAAGTTGTGTGCTTGGCTAGGAGAGCTTGGAGCCTTTGAGGATATCATCACGTGGATGCCTGTTCCAGCTGTGTGTGAGCCCCAGGGTGAGTCTGCCTGTGGGAGGGTAGAGAAAATGAATCCAGTGTGTCTCCTGTTGTGATACAGGCTTTGTGTGTGCCTATCATGTGGGAGCAAATACCTTATCCAGCGGGAAAGGTGTTTGGGCAGCTAGCACTACCTGGGAACAATGGTACTCAATGGGAAAAGGGACTGCGACTCTTTGTCCGCCAAAGGCAGGGAGGTGCCAGGATGGGACTGTCACAGGTTTCCAAGGGTAGTGGGTCATGCTATGTGAAAGCATATGATTAAACTGAATGTTTACATTGCCTTTATCTCTAATAAAGTTGATATTGTTTTCCTAATGGGACCACCCGCACGTGTATTCCCGGATCCTAATAGGTGGAGGCACTGCCAAGAGAGGAACTTCCCAGTACCCTTTCACCTTGCAAAGGGGACTCAGGACCTGCATTGGTAATTGGTAAGACGGTACAACCTTAGCCCCAGGGGGGTGGCCAAGAGGGTGTTAACATTCGTGATTTTTGTTTATAAAATCAGACTTATAAAAAAAAAATCAGATTTTTCAGAATTTATTAAACCCAGAGCATGGAAAGAATCATAAAAAACAGCATCTCAGACCTGTCAAGGTTGCATATAAGTCAGTGGGAGAAGTCCCAATGATGTTTTGATATAAGCCTTGCACGTTTTGTGCCTAAAAAGTCAAGATAGTCATGGGGATAGTCAAAGTTCACAGATGATCTAGCAATGCCTACCCTGCATATAGCTTACATGAAATCTAAATTGCTAGAGTGAATTTCTAATCCCTTTCCCCGGGTTCTACTTTGGCCATGGACACTTGGCTACAGCCAGGAAAAAAGTGAATACAGCCAAAGACCACTGAAGTGAACTGGAACAAAGTCACATACGTCAAATTGACTTACTATGTCAATATATATATAGCTACAGCAGATTATATGCAAATGTACAAGGTTTATATAGATTATAATTTACTCGTGGCTTTACCACCGCTTCTAAGCATTATTAATACTTTTATTTTTAACATGGCAATTAGTGGTATAAATGCATTTCTGCAATGCTTTATAAATATGCACCAAGTATGTTACATGCTTTCTAAACTAACATACTGTGCATGTAGTTCCCTTAAACATACATATACATCTAGTGACCAAACTATGGAGACAATTTGTAGAATGTAAGAGGTTTCTGACACTACAGACGAACACAAGCAGGGAATATCCATTGACTTGATTTTGCTTTCATCCCTGTAAGTTTTGATAACCCTGTGCACATTAAGCCTTATTACTTGCATTAGAGGGAATAACATACTACAAACTCTACTAGTTTCGGGATGCAGAAGACACCACATGAGGCTAAATCAGGTATGCAACTCCATGAATACTTCACTAAGCAATACTTTAGAACAAAGCTTCTCTCATGGGAGACCGCTTAGTTTACTCAGCAAGAAAAGTGCTACTATTGGTAAGTATAATGACGATTAAAAATATGTCTGCTGAGCCACAAACGTTCACTGTAATTCACTTTTCATACAGATTAAGCAATGTCCACCGTGTGTTCACTTTTCATCCAGCTTTACCAGTGGGTGATTCTTTTGACATTTTCCAGTGTGTTAATTGTCTAAATCCATGTTACAGTTAGCAGATTGTGAGCTGCAATCAAGGACTAGTGGCAAGGTTTAAAGACTATTGAACTATATCAAACCAAACACAAGACACTTCTAGGCTGATATCAGGCTTCCTCAGCTTGCAGCCTTAACTATTCCCCACTTAGTTATGCAGATATTGTTCATCATTCTTTGTTGGGAAGCTGCTTGCAGAATAAAGAATATTTCCTCTATTATTATGTACCATGTCAAAGGCACAAAAACAGGTAAGCTGCAGCCTCTTTGGACAAAGACACTTTGAAAACAAAACCATGTTGTATTTTAGAATACAATAAAAGATCGTATTATGAATACTATGCAATGCAAGATCTGTGTGGGTCTCTGCATAACCACTACTTGGTGCATGGGGTTCCTGTATGAAAGAGCAAGCACAACTTGTACACAACCAGTGTTTGGATCAGAATTAACTGTTTGGGTTAAGTTCTAAAATCAAACTCTTTTGGACCATTTTGTGTCACAAAGTCTAAAAATGTCACCATTACATGTCTACTCTGGGGAAAACAGAGGTGTACAGGGACTCAAGTCCATCAGAAATGACTTTGTACCTTTTATTGGGGCAGTTTATATTTACTGAAATGTGAAATACAAGCTCCAACTTTACAAATGGACAGCACAAAAATGTAAAGTATAGTGTGTTAAACATCTGATAAAAATCTATAGTAATGAGCCATTGGACTAGAAAGCCTCTGAAAACCATATTAATTGCCAATTTTCATTCTATACTTACACATTTCAGTACTAAATGAACAACATCGGGAGGGGCTGTAGGGATGGGCGAATTTGACCTGTTTCGATTCGCCAAAAATTCGCCGATTCGCAAAAATGTCGCAGACGCCCATTAAAGTCTATGGGCGTCAAAAAAATTTTGTCGCGCGACGAAACTGTTTTGACGCACGTCTTTTTTTTTTTGACGCACGCCGCCATACAAGTCTATGGGCGTCATTTTTTCGGCGAAACAAGGCGAAAAAATTCGCCCATCCCTAGCTGTGATGGCCGATAACCCAGGCCTTCTAAATGTGTTCCATAGCTGATGATAAATCATCTCTTCTTTCTTTGCAAAAAATATATTATCGTCTGCAAAACGAAAGGCTCGCATTGGTGTCAGCCAACAGTAAATGACTGATGAGGGTGAAATTTGGTTTTCCTGTTTAGATTGTAAGCCCTGTGAACAATGTCCTACCTCTTACAGAGCAGCTTGCGATGATGGTGCTAATTTAATTAAATGTTAAATTTAGAGAAATGTTAGAAAATGTATAGCCAAACATTTAGTGGGGACCTAGTGGGGGGTTGGTCAGCAGTTTGCTACCACATAACAACATGTCAATAAAAATATTATAGTACAGTTGTGACATCACACATTGCACATTGCCTTGTAGGAGAAGCAGTGATTTATTTTTACTATGATCCCCAGGAGCCAGGCTCCCTTCTGGGCCACAGAGAGCATAGACTCTTACCCTTTCACTCTGTCCAGGTATCATCAAGTGCACATATAACTGAATCAAAACATTTATGCCTCAATTAAATGCTGTGTGAGCTATGAAACTGTACAATATAATACTACAGACAAAGAACATTACACACATTTTTTGCAGTTTATCTATAAATCAACATAAAAAACGGAATGGCTTTTGTGGTCCTGCCAACCAATTCAAGATAAACTTTAAAAAACTAGCTATAAATTAAATTATACAAAACACTTTTCGATCAGTGATTGCCAATTATACACCTACAATTCAATAATGCATTAGATTTTATCTGTAGTATTATTATTAATTAGGCAACATTAAGACTTTCATGTGCATGGGAAAACTGTCTACTCTGCTAGCATGAAATTTCTCTATAGATTGTGTGGTTTCATATGATTAATTAGGAAAGGGAACAAGCTTTGTAAAACATAATGAATCATTTGACAATGTAAGTAGTGGATTGAAGAAATGGTCTTGAGGCATTAGGTGCCATTAGATAATGTAATGGGATGCATAAAAAAAATATAAGACAAAGAGCACTGTTCTCTCTTATGCATATTTTTATTATATTCCTCATATATCTGAATTGTACTTATTTTAATAGGAGCTGCCAAATAAAAGCAAGCAGCTAAATGCAATACATATTACATTAAAATAGTGACTTCCACTTCCAATACATGTGTAAAAGTATATTCAGAAATCTGCTGCCCTATGTTTTTCCCCCAGACATTTTCATAAATATAAAAAAAAAATGTACAGAACTTAGCCGTTAATTACGGTAAAAGGAAACTCATAGTGCTGCACACAAAGGTAACACTGTTGCTGTGATTTCTTTTGAGCAGTTTAGAATGAGAAAAACTGGAATATCGAATTTTTTAATATTATAGCTGTGATGTATATCTCAGCATATACATGCATATGAATATATACATATGAAATTTTATTGTAAGAATGTTTGAGTACACTTAATTAGCCAACGTTTTGATTACTTTGTGCGATACATACAGAAACCTTATTTAGATTTGAACTCAACCAGAAAATATTCTACTTTTCTAACCATCCAGATTAAAAAACACATGTTTTCATCCTCAAAATTCAAACCAATTGAAAAATAATATAATTTGCATTATATTCATGTTTAAATAATGAGTGCATTACTCTTCCTGCTTTTTTTACTCAACATCAATTCATTTCCAATAAAGATGAGGGACACACAGAGGGATGCAACTCCCTAACACAAAACCCCAGTGGCAGCACTTTGTATACACACACTTGTCTTTTGTTATTATTACACACCTAACAACATCAATGCAGCAGCCCAACATGTGAGTAAAAGGGTAAATAATCCATTCTGCATAGTCACATTTATCAATGACTGATTTATGTCTTTGTGAGAGAGAGGAAGTCCCTTTTCTCAATTACAAGAAAATGCTTTGAAGTATTTACCTGAAGCCTTGCAGAGGATTTCAAACAACATAATATGTGACATATCCTTGCTGGATATATGTACACTCCATGAATAATGAAACACATGAATTTCACAGCCCTTCCTCCCAATAGATTATATATGTATGTTAAATGCAATAACCAATATATTTCCCCTGCTCAGTAATAACATCTGAAAGATGAAAAACATTTCTGGGAAATAAAAGCCTCTTCATTCATCAACATAATATAACGCGTGTCTTTAATATCCCGACAACTCACGATTATTTGGTGCTTTCAGCTAGAAAGGCCTGAGGAGAAATCTTTGGTATCCACCCAAATAAGCTTGGCTCAGACAGACTTGAACAGATTTTTACAACGAGAACTAAAGTGATGACGACTTATCTCAAGCACCAATCTGTTTCTTACATAACTGGGAAGGATTCATAGTATTTAATAATAAAAGGTCACATGGGCTACAGAAGGATTATCTTATATACAAAATACATATTGTGCAGCACTCAGAACTGATCGCCTTAAATTGACATAGCCAGATCAACCAACTTTTAGTGCAATCTGTGCTTTCAAATCAAACCACCCTTGTATTGCTCACAGTGTAAGACTATTAGGTCTCCCACACACACACGTCAACACCAGTTTATGAAACGTGAACAGTCAGCACTCGCCAGAACCAGGAAATGTAAGGGAAAACTTGTGTGAAGTGTTACAAGTGATATTGCCAGCTATGACTTTCATTATTAAATATGAATGAACTAGGCTATAAAATTGAGATGAGAATGAAGATACGGCTCGTGCGTTTTACACCTCATGACACACAATTTTATGGCTGAATGTGCAATCGTTTGTTCTTGATTAAAACAAATACCAGGTTAGGCTTACATAACTCAGTTTGTATATTTAGAGCAATGAGTGATCTTGTTCTGGTTACACATTTACCAGGTGCTTATTATGAACCCATACTAGGCAAGGGTACTATTTTACAGCATGGCCATCACTGGGACAGGAGAAAGCCTAAAGCAGGGGATGACAATTTTATATTCCTCCTGATATTGCTGAACTACAGTTCTCAGCAATCCCAAAAAGCTTTAAGAAAAATTTGAAGTTGTAGAGGAACAGCAGCAGAAGGGTTACAGACTGGCCTATGACTGCTTCATGTTCTCTTCCACACTGAAGAAATCAATCCAAGCCACAAAGTGAGTTTCCCACACGTTTCAGTGTAGCAGTTCCATTATAAAAGATGGGTCCAAATCTGTAGTAATAGTAGTAGTAGTAGCCAGTAGCACACAGGCCATACGTATGGCATTATGTTTCTATGGCGAGCAGCTATACTGCCCAGAGATTATAAGGAGACAATGTGTGACAGACAGTACTTGGGCTAGTTGGCAAGTAACTGCTGCTGCGGCTCTGTGACCTTCCTGCCCCCGCCTCCATTCCTTTGCCCCGTGTCACATCCCAGAACCCCCTTCACAACCAGCCCAGGGCCCTGCTAACCTCCACACCCCCAACAGAGAAGTCACCACCCCACTACACCCAGCATGCTCTATAGCTGAGGCGCTACCATAAGGCTACTTTCCTGTTTATGCCTAAATGCACTGGCTAAAGACCCCTCTGTTTATGTCAGAGTGCGACAGTCCCACTCAGCCTCTCCGCGCCCTACACAAAGTGAACCCAGTAATTGACATGATGGGGCGCCCCTGTCCGGCCGGGCGCTACTACACTCCATACCTGGCTGCGGTTGCTCCGTAGATCGCCTGCTGGAGAACAGAAAGCTGCGGGAAAAACTGGATCCGGGAAGAACAATCCAAATGAGTCCAGGAAGTTAGAACGTTCCTCCGCCTCCCCCTGCCGATTGTATATTCCTTCCGCCACAGAGCCGATTGCGCTTTTACCGGTGCTGTTCCTTCCCTGGAGCCGCCAACCCGGCAGCTCTCACAGCGCGGCAACAATAACAGCGGCCCCGCTCCCTCCCTCTCTATCTCCAGAGAGACCGCCTCCTGTCCAGGCCCGCCCAGGGACCCGCTTGTAGGCTGCACTCGCAGTTTAGGGACAGGCAGCAGACACGCATGTACGGGAACTGCACAGGTACAGGCCGGGGATCCACAACCTGTGGCTTTCATGGAACTGCAACTCTCCCTGTCCGCCGATAGCCACGTTACACTGAACATAAAACAGAACAGGCGCCTTACAGCCCCACTGACACTGCAATCAGTCAGTATACGAGGACTCTTAGTCTAATTAGTCCCTGCCCCTTTGCCTACATGCAGCTGGCAGAGCGCACCCGAGCAGTGTCCTAACAAACGCTAACTGAATGCAGAAGTGTAGTGAGGCCTTGCTTCAGGACCAGACACAGCTTCCTATGGCGTAACTATTTTTGGAAAAGATGGGGGGGAAGCAATCTCAGAAAATATGTTTGTTGTATTGCAGCAGGCAGAGGATCACAGTGTTCAGGTGGCCATACACGGGCCGATAAAAGCTGCCGACAGACCGTGTCTGCATCTTATTGGCCATTGTATGGGGCCCCCGATGGGCATTCCCAAAGATCTCGATCGGATGGGATCGCAGCCACATCTATTCGTTGATGTGGTCCCACGATCCGCATTACTATTCATTAGGATGGGCCCACAATCGGATCATTCCGATATTGCCCACCTCAAGGTGGGCATATCGGGGAGAGATCCGCTCATTTGGCGGGTCATTGTATGGACACCTTTAGGCTAAGACCACTTCCATGTTTCATCTCACATTTGTGTGTGTCACTATATCCTCCAGACAGTTACTGGGCTCCACAGCCAGGGTTAGAAAGTCAAAAGGGAGCACTCCCCCTCTCTCACCTGCACGTGTAGATTCAGCAAACCTGTGTGCTTGCACGCAGCATGCCCCCGGTCCAGGCCAATATCACATAGAAACAAAACAGAAGTTGCGGAGCATATAGGCAGCTGAATCATAAAATCTTCATTTATTGAAAATAATTAAAAGCATCAATATCATTGCAGTGACTTGTACCCCTACGCTTGACGCATTTCGTGGCATCTTGCCACTTCCTCAGAAGCTTCTGAGGAAGTGGTGAGACGCCACGAAACGCGTCAAGCGTAGGGGTACAAATCACTTCTGAGGAAGTGGCGAGACGCCACGAAACACGTCAAGCGTAGGGGTACAAGTTACTGTGATGATATTGATGCTTTTAATTATTTTCAATAAATGGAGATTTTATGATTCAACTGCCGATATGCTCCGCAACTTCTGTTTTGTTTCCACAGCCAGGGTTGCCAGGTCAAATCTTCAAAAGCAGCCAAAGTCGGCCACAAAACCAGCCCAAAACTAGCCAAGGGGAACTTCAAAAGTAGCCCAAAATTTGCCCAATATGTGCAGTGAAAAGAAAGTCTAAAAAAGAAATGAATATACAGTATGTGAAAATACACCTTTTCTAAATTTTCACAGATTTGCAAATATTTCCATGAATTTTCCTGTCACCAGGGGTGTAACTACAGAGGGTGCCTAGGGAGGTATAGGGGCCCCATAAAGCCCTAATACACACACAATTTCAATAAATATTGGTAAAACAGCTCAACCTCTACTCATTTTGGTGGCCAGTAGATGTGTGCCCCAAAATTGTCTGAAATTGAGGAAGTCACCAGAAAATGTGAGAATGCTTAAGCATGAGAACATTTAAGCATTCTCAAAAAATGTGAGAATGCTCAAATGTGAGAATGCTTAGAGCCCAAAATCTGGTAACTCCTGACTTCTACAGTCCCATTGCATGCTGGGTATTGTAGTCTTACTTTAACAACAAATTGTTAAACAAAAACGACAGTACTTTCCAAAGTACTAACCAGCCAAAGGCCCAAAAAGTAGCACAAATCCGTACCTTGGCTATTTTGTACTTTCAAAACCAGCCTGGGCTTTAAATTAGTAGCCCAATTTAGCTGGAAAACCACCATCCTGTCAACCCTGTTCATAACTGTAAGGTTATACAGTTATTGGTATTGCTACTGTTTATTACTCGTCTTTGTATTCAGGCCTCTCCTATTCATATTCCAGTCTCTTATTCAAACCAGTGCATGGTTGTTAGGGTAATTTATACCCTAGCAACCAGATTGTTGTAACTGGAGAGCTGTTTAATAAAAATCTATTTGCTCAAAATGCACAAATAATAAAAAATTAAAAACAGTTGTAAATTGTCTCAGAATATCACTCTCAGCATCATACTTAAAGTTAATTTAAAGGTGAACAACTCCTTTAAGCTTTGGGAATAATACATTTTATGTGTAAATAGTCAGTTGGTGTCTTGCTAGGGCAGCTATATTTTTGGGCCCCCAGAAATCACAGGTCTGATTCCCTTATAGTTATGCCCCAACCTCCAGAACACTGGTAATGGGTGGGAGCACCTATAGCCACCATTGCTTTGAATGCCACAGCTGCTCTGCTTCATTTGTTCTGTAGGGTTTGTCTAATTTCTTGAATCTTGGAAATCAAATCTAATTAAAACGGACAGTAATCCTGGGTTCGTACTTCTAATAGAAGCTGGAGGTATGTCTGATTAGTTCTAATGGTTAGTACAAACCAGATCCTACACCATGTTCCTCACAGTCCTGCTACTAATATTTCATAATATCAAATTATGAATAAATATCGAATACATTTAAAATTTTCTCCCTGTCTCTGTCAAATGGTTTAAGTTCTGGTACACAGATCTGTGAATTGGGGTAGTTAACAGTTGGCCCAAAGCCAACCAGCATGAAAGTGCTGGCTTAAATCAGTATTGTGAATGAGGGCCAGGAAGCAGGCTGTGTTATTTTATGTGAACAGATTTGGATTATTTTACTGTTACAACATTTATTTACCATGTACTACAATAACATGCATTTGATCAAAGCTGTATAGTGTACCCCACAAACAGGTGAATAAGGTGAAAGAAGATGAATGTAAAATATATTATGTGACATCAACTTCCTTCCCTCAGCCACAAGGTCACCTTCTGTATTTAGATCCAAGTGTGACGTCTGATAGGTCATCAGTTGTTTTATGTAACATGTAGAAGAAGAATGTGAAAGCTAATACTTTTCTGCAGTCTTTTAAGCTGTCACAAAGCTGCAGTATTGGGATGTACCCTTCTGGGCAGTTCCTGCACTTAGGCTGTATCCATGTCTCCTGGGATGCAATACAACACAAGGCCTTGATATTTTTTTTATATTAAGATATTCATACTGATTGTATTTTATTAAAATAGGCTAAGATAGAGGAGCTTTAAATCCACTCATAGATCTGACTCATTCCCAAAACAAAATTGGAATAGTAGGGTCAGTAATAACCTTTCATTAATTTCAATTACAATTTGCATTCACACTTATGCTGAATACATTCTCTTTCAAATGTTAAGAGACTGCAATTAGACATCTAGGATTATTAATACATTTAAGAGGATCAGTTAAAGTAAAGTTGACATAATATGAAAGGATATATACCATTGGGCAATACTGGGTGTGATTTGATCCAACAAGTCAAATTGACCTAACTAGGCTGGAATATTGGATTAAATATGGTCTAAAACACACACTAAGGGGTATTTATTGACTTGTCTATGGCAAATAGTGTTAGTTTGCCTTATACAGTATATCCTTATACAGTTATCGCCAAAATGTAATAAAGGGACAGTTGGCTCACATGCCGTATCACATAGCAACCAGTAACATACTTGCTTTTAACCCTTTCAATCAATCAAAATGTTGTAATGCACAAAAAAAAATATCTGATATACTGTATTCTCTGATATATTGTATGTCTACAACTGAAAAGTCCCATGTATCCTTCACACACCAATATCCAATATGTACAGAGGATTTCTCACTTGTATTGCTCAAAACTCTCAGCAGTACACTACCAAATTTCCAAAGCAAGACAAAAATCTAAGGAAACCTTAGGTTTTTGTTAAGAACAGATTCTAACATTCAAAATGAGTAAATGTGTCATTCTACTCCAAACTACCATACTGCAATGCTTTTCTAAAGTTATTTGTTTGTATAAAAATAATTATGAAATTTTTGTAAAATAGCCACAAAGCTTCCAATTGACAGAAATTTTATCTCCTACAGGTCATTAGGTATCAAAATAAAACATCCTAAATATGATAGCCAACAGTTGCTGCCTATTTTGCATAGGTTTACCTAAGTACTGTATGTGGCATGTAAGAGCCCCAAAATTAAATTACCCTCATATCGCTATCATCTCTGTCATTTCAGCTACTGCAAGATCAGCACACTGCATTTTATGTGGGGTAAAGCCACAAAATATAGGTTTACTTTCTGTAAGAAAGCCGCATGTTTTTAGAATGGGCACATTCTCCCCCAAACCCAAAATGGGTAAATATGTCTTTCTACTGAAAACTACAAAACTACAAAGTTTTCGTAAAGTAAGTGGTTTTGATAATTCTGAAAATCACCTCAAGTTTCCATTTTGCAGCATTTTATTTCACACACGTTAAGTACCAAGGTAAATAACATAAATATGAAAGTCAGGGGTCCACTAAACAGTTTTTGTGGAGGTTTTCCTAAGTATGGGACCCAACATATACCTTACACATACAAAATAATGGCTTATGTTTCAACTAATTCAGTAACACACTGCCTGTTTTGTGTGTGTGGTAAAAATGTACCAAAAATGGGTAAATACTTTGTCTTTCTAATCCAAACTGCCAAATTGCAAAGGTGTGCTTAAGTTACCTCCCACATGCCCTTAAGAACCAAGATTAAATCACCCCATATATGAACACCAGGGGTCTACTGAACAGCATGATCCCCAATATGCATAGATTTCCAAAAGCATTTGACCTGTTGGGACCCATAAATGAAAATAGCGAATATAAATTTTCATGGCTGCCAATTCAGCAAACAAAAATGTCTTATGTATCATAATGCCCTCTAACTGCACTAAGACCCCAAATAACCATGCAATTTAGGAAAGAACACATTCTGACAAATCCATCATGGGTAAAGGTTTCTTTCTACTCCAACTGACCAATTTGCAAGGCATTGAAAAATAAGCATTTTTTATGACATTTCTGGAAAAAATGTTGTAATTTGCCGCATATATCCTGCACAATTTCTTGCACTAGCAAATCACCCTAAATATTGACAGGTTTGATGACCAATATGTATTGAATTACCAATGTGGCCTGTAGGGACCCCAAATGAAAATAGAATATGAATTTTCACAGCTTTCAAGTCAGCTTCAGCAAACAAAGCCCCCTGCCTATGTATTGTATGTGGCAAGATCGCCTTACTGTACTAAGACTTCTGTAAACCAAAGCATAGTAGAGTTGGCCCGATTATGATTTAATAACATCATTAGGGACAATATATGCACAATAACACTATAATGTCATACTCACAAACAATGCTTTCATAATAGTCCTGATTTTTTTGGGGTAGTTAGTAATAGTAGTAATAATGAATCCGTAATTACACATGAATGCAACTCTGTACTAACTCTCACAAAGAGAACTTTGATTGCATTGTTTATTATAAGCACAAACAGTCCTAAAATTCAGCTACATAAAACTATGTTGTTATAGCATTCTTCCAATTTTAAGCAAATAACTTAGAGATTAATTTTCTTTGTGATTGAGTTGTGTACATAACTAGAAATTATTTTTCCTGCTTTGATTTTTAATGTGGCTAGGCCAGCAGGGCTCAGCTACATATTGCTGTCCCTTATTAGCAGTAGGTATCACTGTGGGTTTAATACAATCTGTGTGATTGTTACATGTCTTTATTTTTGGTTAATATTTAGTAAATGAGCCCTATTGTTGATTCTTTTATCAGGTTGAATGAATGTTTGTTCCTTTGTGTCTCTTACCTCTGTATTTATGTACAGCAGCACAGAAGATGTTTATAAATAAATGATCATGCATTCCTCTCATCCACTTGCATGGTTTTTCTAGGTTGTCATTCAGCCTTCCTCTTGGGATCTCATTTAATTAAACTGCCAATTCTGGAGTTTGACCCAGTATGGTTACCCTGTGGAATCTCCCCAGCACAGTCTCTTGCACCCTAAGCGCTTAGACAAAGAAAATCAATTCACATATACTTGTACTCATTAGGTTTTTGTAGTGTGTACCTGCAGTGTCATTTGGCAACATGAAGTTTCAGCATGTAATTGGTAATGAATACTGTATAATAAATGGTAGCAAGTAATTCACTTCTGCTAATAACCCTATATTTCTATATTCGGTTTGAATTGAATAAGCACTGGAAATCTGTACATGGCTGCTGAGAGCCACTGAGTGTACATCTCCGGCTGTCATCCCCAGGAGGCTTTGAAATTACATACTGTAATCTGAGCTCCCCTGACGACTTCTCCTGCTTTTGTGCCTTACTACTATTTCACATTACTGTCAGATGAACACACTTTAGCTACTGAGCCTATATGGGGCTAGCATCAGGGCTTAGGAACATGATTACTGTTGGGTAGAATGATCACATAACAGGCCTTTATGTCCACAATAGCAACCCTTTCTTTATGATGACAGAATTCAGTATTCTGTAATGCGTGTTGAGTTTGGGTTTCAAATTTAAGGCTAGAAAACATATACAATTTTGTTACAACTGTGATTGTATAAACTTATTTAGATACTCACAAGCTATGGGACACCGCTCATTTTGTGTACAGAAGGCTTGCCCACATTTTAGGGTGTTTGTACCTTAGTGAACAGCAGGACATTTCATTTTGCAGGGCCTGGAATATGACTGGGTTTGAGTCAGATGTTCATTCTTCATTTAGGACTGTCCTGAGCAGGAGTTGCTATGTTGTTAGAGCAGACAATGGGAAAATGGCACCGTTTAGTGGACAGAAAAAGATACTAGTTTATTTTTGGCTTCCTTGAATAATGGCTCTTCCTTGGGAATCCATATTTGCAATTGATAAAGGAACAGGGAAAAGTACAGTAAGAACTGTAACTGTGTAAACAGAAGAAAACTTTGAATTAATGATATATTCGCTAGCGACAATTCGCCTGAAATCTCATCCGCAGGGACATCGCCAATTCACCAACAGGCATAGAGGACAATTCGCTAGCGAAGAAAACCGTCCGTAGCACTCGTTCGCACTCTATTGCCGGGCGACTTATCTTTGGCGACCGGTCGTTACTCCGCAAATTCTCCAAGATGCCTGAGTTTACTTCACCACCTCAGACCAGGCGAACTGATAAAACAAAGCTGCATCTTCTTCAATCTTATGTCAATGGTATCATATCCTGTATGCCGGAAATACATTAAAGTTGTAAAAAACGCTGACAACTTTTCTTTTTTTAAAGCAGGATTGCCTTCATAAGTCCGGACTATTAAAGATTTATGTGTAAACAATTTTCTAAAACTAATTTGAGGGGCATGCCACATACAGTATGTTTAAGGACAGGCTCATGTCTAGGGAATTAGAGGATCTCTTCTGTTCATTATGGCTCATTGGACATGTGTTTGATAAAGTGGCCACTTCAAGTATTTGTACCAACATTATTATTAAAGACGTCCATACGACTTTTAGGTACCCGCCCTATTCAAATTAACCTAAGAGCAAGAGTGCTAGCAAAGTGTCTCTAGGCAGAAATGAAAGCTACAGAAACCTTTACAATTAAATTCTTACACTCCTGAAGTAACTCAACTTCACATTTTAGTGATTAAGAGTATTGGTAACGAATTTGCACTTTGGCTAATTTGCCCTTTAGCGAATTTGCCCATATATATATATATATATATATATATATATATATATATATATATATATATATATATATATATATATATATATATATATATATATATATTTATATAGTCAACTTGTGGCAGCCGCACTCCAGTGCGGGATCCAAAGTGTTGCATATAATCTTAATGAAAAGATCCGCACTCCATTATGTGCAAAATTCAAAGTTATTTAATTGTATACATAAATCCGACGGATTTTGCACATAATGGAATGCTGTTCTTTTCATTATGATTATATTTATTTATATATTTTATATATTTTTTTTTCTTTTTTTGGCACAGTGACACTTTTCTAGTTACATGTTTCTTGAGCATTGTATCTGCTCTAGTGCATCACTCTATTGACACTTCATGATCCTTTTCTCCATTTCCACTTTTGCACACTTATGTCTCAACATAAGGCAAGTGGACTGACAGCTTCACTGGTTAATTTAAAACCCTGTGAGTGCTGCTTCTCTCTCTCTCTCTCTCTCTCTCTCTCTCTCTCTCCTGTATATAGTACTTTCCCTTTAAGAAATAAAATCCCCATTTTAAATCACTGTTTTTCCTGGAGCAGTGACAAGTTATTTTGCATTAACATGACTGGTAATTAAAGTACAAATCTGCCTTTGCCACAGTTTGAAACACTTTTAGCTAATTTACCTGTCTGCAGCGTACTTCACAGATAATAATGCTGTCATACCATAATTTCACTTTTGTAATAATCCCTTTTGATTTCTTATAAGTTTTCTGTAAAATGGGGTACAGATCTAAAAAAAAAAGAAATATTTAGCAAGTAGCCCTGGCTTTTGCTTTTCCACACTGCTCAGTCCTGGTAAGGGTTGCTTTTATGTCAGTAAGGAAATCCTAAGGGTGTCTGCTGATGTCTCAGCGGGGCAGATTGTGATCGCCTCCACCATGAGCTAGCGCTATGCAATCTAATGTTCTTCTTAATTACAGCACGGGCATTTGACTGGCAATTATGGCTTACAACTTGCAGTGCAGGAGGTGCAGCTCCAGGTCATTTAATAAAACAGGCTCATCATATTCTATCTGTGTGCAGTTTTCTGAGACGGAGCTCTTTTGTAGTGGTAGCATAAGGGAGCGGAATCCTGTATCTGAAGTGATTTACACCAACAACTTTACATATTTTATTTAATGTCTTGTCAAGATTTGGCTCTGCAAGGGGTTGAGAGGCAGCAAACCATTCTATTGCAGGAGACACTTTTTGCGATAGAACATAGGAAAGATAGCAAGCAACAACATTTCATAGACGTTGAATGGTGTGGGATCAAAGAGAATAGCTAGGTTCTGTGGCAAGGTGTTAATGACTAACCCCCCAGACACAGATCAGGCACACAAAGCAGACATTGGCAAGTCCTAATAACATTTATAGCAGATGCAGTCAAAGCATGGTTGCTTCCTGTCTGGTTCTGAACTGGATATTCCAATTCTTGCAAGGGCTGTCAGATTTTCTGCCAGAAAGCCAGACAGGACACTGTACTGAATGATGTGGAGGCCAGACAATCACAGGTCATCACATCATAGCCCCACCTGTTATGTCATACATCTACCCATAACAAAATAAATGGCATCATAAGAAAGGAGTGGTATGTAGAAATTCTGAAGCAACACCTCAAGACAAGCCATAAACATAAAATGTGTTTTATTTTCTAGCATGGCAGTGATCAAAACCATACATCAAAAGTTGTAACACAACAGTTAATGACAATAATGTAAAGGTATTGGAGTGGCTATCACAAAGCTCATACCCGAATCTCATTGGACTTCGAGAAAACAAAATCCAAGATGTACTTTTATCTAAATGTTACAGAACATATGGGTGCAAATTCATTAACCTCCGAAAATTCGCCGGCTTCGCTCACATCGCAACACTTCACTGCACTGCGTCCAGGGCGCTGACCACTGGCAAAGTAGTGCTAGTATTACTGTGGCAAGTGAAGCGAAGTTGCGCTAGCATTGCCTAATTTGCATACAGCGGGAAGTTATAGTTGAATGGACGTATATGTTACAGCCAATATATTACACTACACAAGCCTGGGAAACCTTAAAATAAAATAGAGTTCTTATATTGCCCTACACATGAGCCCAGTGTATATTTTCTGTGATATTTGTTAGGAAATGTAGGGGGGGAAGCCGGGAAGTCTTCGCCAGGCGCAAGGGAGCGAATTACCGCTAGAGTCTATCTCCTTCGCTAGAGAAGTTATGCCAGCGACTGTTAGTAAATCGGCAAAGTAATGAAATGACGTGACAATGGCGAATTTTTGCTAACGTTAGTCACTTCGCCCTTTAGTAAATCTGCCCCATGGTCTCATCCCTTAACTGTTTTTGACTTCTGGTAAGTTGAAGGGTTCCTGCTATATTATGCTGCTTCTAGTTTGCTGCCGTATAAACTAAGTACTCAACTAAAGAATCCATTTATACCTTTCTGTTCAGCAGACTTTAGATCTTAAAACAGTGCATGCCTTATACCTACTAGTGGTTAATTGTTGAATTGATTCTAGCACTGAGCTTTCCGTTATGAATATTACACAGAGGGGCATATTTTCTTAGAGTGACGCAATGTAAAAAAACGGTGGCAAATCTCGCATTTGCATGGGTAAAATTACACACGCCTTGGTAAATTCACCACAGCTTTTTACACTGTTTTTTCAGTGAATTTGGTTTTACACAGCATAATAAATATGCCCCAGAGTGTAGTACACAGATTTTCTTTGCTACAGTATCTCTTCCTGAATGTCACAGCACTGCCTTACACATGGGCATTTCTTCATGCAGTCCTATGCAGTGACTTTTGTATGAGTTTCACTGCACAGGTGCACCAAAGTCGCAGTTTGTATTGGTTCATGTACAGCCAGCTTTAACATTGTCACTTTTTATTATCCACAGAATGTAGGATTTATTTTTCTCTTTAACATAAAAAAGCTGGTAATATTATACATTAGGGATCCACTATTTTGAGATTTGATCAAATTCCTCTTGAAAGGTTTAGGTCAGGTTTAGGAAGGGTTATAGAGAACCACACTCTGTGTGCGTGGTTAAAAACTTTCAACTGCATTGTGTGACGAAAAGTCACATGGTTTTTCGGGTTCTGCTTGGCCAGGCACTTGGATTTGACTGAATCCTTAGATTTGGTTCATTCCTATTATACATATCAACTGTTACTCAGTTGAGGTTGTTCTTATTGTTTTTAACTGAGCCATGGAGTGGTATGAGCACAGGAATTATAGGTGGAATCATAGTTAATGTGCTTGATCAATTTTTCCATGCAGCAGAGGAAGCCTTCAATTTAATTTGTTTTTTCTCTAGACTGGCCCTCCTGTCAGTGCAGAACGCATGGGGTTAAGTATCCACCTCCGGAGGCAGGACAGAAGAATAGAAGACTTCAGCTCCGCCCTCTCTATATAATGCCATGCTCCTCCTGATTTCCTCAGTTTTTTCTTCTGTCCTGCTGGAGGTAGGACACACAAAAATTTTTTTTTTTTATTTTATTTTTAATTATGTTATTCTTTTCGTTATAGGTCTTTTATTTTCCCAGTGGACATGGCAACAGGTAAATCTGTCCATAGACAGTACTGGGGAGCCACTCACCCTAACTGCAGCAGGAGCTGCGTGGGTATATGGTCAATGACTCAGTGAAATCTTTTCAAAGATGACCACTGATGTCTGTATGTGGAGTACAACGCTGGCTTAGTGAAATCCTTTCAAGGATGATCACAAACGGCTCTATGAGTAGCGCAACGACTTTACTCCAGCGCAGCAGCAGAAGCGCATGCTTGGGGAATCGTTATAATACCTTACTCGGTAAGAAACCGGAACGGAAGTAGGCGCTACTTAGTAAACGCACTTCCGGTTTCGCGCTCACTGGCGCCATTCATATCGCGCATGTGTGTGAGCGCCATTTTGGTTTGCACTGACGCGCTGATCACAGCGGCGGAGTTGAACAAATCGAGTCAGACTGCTCTACGATCAGGTCAGAAGCTCTCAGAAGCTGACATGTCAAACCAATATGCATTCAAGGGCAGTGAGGGTACTCATGATGCGCTTAAGACAGACCTTATTACCAGCTTCTGCATAGAATATGTTCGTGTCTATAGGCACACTACTATACAGATAGGGCAAAGCCTCTGGACTGTTTTAATGCATACTGTTTCAGGGTGCAAGCATTAAGCAGCTTTTCTTTCCTTATACAGATCAATTTTATGATGGATCTGGACTCTGCACTGCAGGACATTAAGAAAGATATGGCCACTACAGACACAACTCCTAAGACTAGAAAGGTCCCAGAAAAGAGGAGCCATACCCAAAGCAAGAAGTGCAAGGTTTGCAAACATACCTTGCGCAAAGGGGAACAAGAGATTTGCTTGAAGTGTTCACAACAACCATTATTACCACCCACACTATCCCCACAAACCATACAGGATAGTACTCAAATAGACCAACAACAAGATCACAGTCCTTCCACATCAGCTAAACCTCCTCAGTTAGAGGAACTTTTTGACTGGATTAAATCTACTATTCAGTCTTCCATCAGTCAACCTTCAGTTCATCGCAAAAAAAGGAAGGCACAACTAAGTTTAGACACTGACTCATCAGAGTCTAATCATGACAGTGACCAAGAGAGTGATATAGAACCAGGTCAGCTTTCAGTGAGTGACGCCTCGTCTAGCGATTCAGACAATGAACAACAATACCGTCCTATTGCAGGTCCAGACATAGCAAAGCGCCTTCTACGCGAAATGTTAGCAACATTGGAGATAAAAGATGAGACAACTGCAACTTCTAAGGCAGACAAGGTCTTGGGGGTCCAACCCAAAAAATCAAGGGCTTTTCCAGTTTTTAGATCTGTCTCTCAGATCATTGACAACGAATGGTCAAAACCAGATCTTCGTCGGACTCTAACTCAGAGATTCCACAGTACTTATCCCATACCAGACGAACAACAAAAACTTTGGGATAAGGCACCTAAAATCGATTCCGCAGTAGCTCGCCTATCCAGAAATACGACTCTCCCGACAGAAGAAGCGGCCTTTAAGGAACCCATGGATAAGAAAATGGAAGTAGCATTAAGAAAGGGTTTCACACGTACCACAGCAATACTCAGACCAGCGATTGCTGCGGCGGGACTAGCACGTACATCTAGATTCTGGTGTCAGGAACTCCAAAAAAATCCGGGATCACAGGAAGCATTCCAAGAGGAATTACACCGTATTAGTTCGGCACTAGCCTTTTTGTCCGACGCGGCCATGGATACTGTTAAATTGGCAGCAAAGGCCAGTATGGATACAGTAGTAGCCAGGAGGGCTCTTTGGCTACGTCAATGGTCTGGGGATACGGCATCCAAGACCAAGTTACTCAATCTCCGTTTTACTGGCGATACACTTTTCGGACCAGACCTTAAACAGATAATAACAGAAGTTACGGGAGGGAAGAGTTCATTTTTACCGGCCGGCAAAAAACCCAGATCTGAACAGCAAGGTAGACCATACAACAGACAATGGAACTCACAAGCTCGTTCCTTTCGTCCATTCAGAAATACCTCATTTCGTCCCTCACAAACGAGTGGCGACACAAAAAAAGGGAGACCTTCTTGGGCAAATCAATCCAGACAAGCCAGGAAACCGGGTCCTCCCAAATCTAACTCCACATGACTCGCACAGAATACAACAAGGAGGGGTAGGGGGTCGCCTTCAAAAATTCTTCCCAACCTGGCAATCTCACACTCAGGACAATTGGGTCCTCTCGATCATCAAAGAGGGCTATCGAATTCCATTCGATCACCTACCCCCGAGCACTTTCAAAAGATCTTCCCATCCCAGAGGTCAACACAAACTGCTCGCCCTCAGGTCAATAGTCACGGACTTACACGATCAAGGGGTTATCACAAGAGTGCCTCCGCAAGATCAATTCAAGGGGTTCTATTCAAATTTGTTTCTGGTCGCAAAAAGAGAAGGATCCTTCCGACCAGTTCTGAACTTAAAACCCCTCAATCCATTCGTAACCAAACAGAGGTTCCGCATGGAATCAATCCGATCAGTATTGATGTCAATGACAAAGGATTGTTACATGACAAAAATAGATCTACAGGACGCGTATCTACACATCCCCATACGAACAGCATCCCAAAGATACCTAAGATTCACCATTTTAGAGGAACATTACCAATTCAGAGCACTGCCGTTCGGCCTCTGCACAGCACCCAGGGTCTTCACCAAGGTCCTAAGTCCCCTCATTGCACATCTCAGACGCAGAGGAGTAACGCTCACTCCATACTTGGACGATCTACTCATCAGATCAACATCACACGATCAAAGTCAGATAGACACACAAATCTGTGTCGACTTGCTACAACAACACGGTTGGCTGGTGAACTACAAAAAGAGCCACCTCAAACCAACAAAGCGCATTCAATTCTTGGGAATGTGGCTCGACTCCTCCCTACAAAAAATTTCTTTGACAGAGGAAAAGATTCAGATAATCACTTGCACGGCAAGTCAGGTCAACGACCAGCCAACAATCTCAGCAGAATTTTGCCTCAAATTGCTAGGGTACATGGTAGCAGCATTAGAGGCACTTCCATTCGGGAGAGTCCACATGAGAGTTTTCCAAAATTACTTCCTGAGCCACTGGGACAAGAACCATCTCGATCTCTCACAACAAATATCGGTGAACAGCAAGGTGATACAATCTTTACAATGGTGGACAATTCCCCACAACTTGGCCAAAGGGAAATCATGGGTCCAACACCAATGGGTGGTGGTAACCACGGACGCCAGTCTCAAGGGCTGGGGAGCAACATTTCCACCTCTGACGTGTCAAGGGGTCTGGTCTCACAAGGAAACCAGACTGCCCATCAATGTCCTCGAGCTCAGGGCGATCCGGTACGCCATTCTCCACTGGTCAAAGGACCTGAACGGTCTACCACTCAGAATTCAGTCAGAAAGTGCCACAGCTGTGGCATATCTGAACAAACAAGGAGGTACACGCAGCGACAGAGCAATGCAGGAGGTAGCTCACATCCTCGCTTGGGCGGAACGGAACGTCCCAGCCATTTCAGCGGTCTTCATCCCAGGGGTACTAAACTGGGAGGCAGACTACCTCAGTCGCCAGCGATTAGACAAAGGAGAGTGGTCTCTACACCCGGCGGTGTTCAAAGAGATCACGCAAAGATGGGGCATACCGGATGTCGACATATTGGCTTCAAGGCACAATTTCAAAGTTCCTACTTACTGCGCCAGGTCTCGGGACCCGGGAGCAGCGTATGTCGACGCCTTAGTCATTCCCTGGAATTTCAAAACAGTGTATGCTTTCCCGCCACTAGTGCTGTTACCAAGGATAATCCAAAAGATAAAACAGGAACAGACATTGACAATACTTATTGCCCCGGACTGGCCACGGAGAGCTTGGTACTCCGATCTGATCAACATGTCCGTAGCACCCCCATGGAGGCTTCCCCTTCGGCCAGACCTCCTAACGCAAGGACCAATAAAACACGACAACCTGCCACTTCTACATTTGACGGCATGGCTCTTGAATCCCAGATATGGCGGTCAAAAGGCTTTTCAGATCAGGCCACGGACATATTTTTGAAGGCTAGGAAACCAACCACAACAAGGGTCTATTACAAGACTTGGAGGACATTCATTACATGGTGTTCTAGCCATAATGTACAGTGGAACCAATCTTCCTTACAAACCATAGTGGAATTTTTGACACAGGGTTTCCAGCTAGGCCTATCGTTAGCAACACTAAAAGGTCAGATTTCAGCCCTATCTATTCTGCTTCAACACCAATGGGCAAAAGAACCGGATCTTATCCAATTCATGCAGGGGGTTGGTAAAGTTAGACCAGTAGTTAGGGACCCCACACCACCTTGGGACCTTACCACAGTTCTCACAGTACTACAGAGCCCCCCATTCGAACCTTTAGCATCATGTCCCTTGAGGTTTCTGACCTGGAAGATGGCGTTTTTATTGGCAATTACATCTGCAAAAAGAGTGTCTGACATGGCAGCCCTTTCTCAGAAGTCACCATGGTTGATTATCCACCAGGATAGGGCAGTGTTCAGGACAATTCCATCCTTCACACCGAAGGTGGTGTCCACGTTCCACATAAATGAAGAGATTAATTTACCCTCACTCTGTCCGAACCCTGCCAATGACAAGGAGAAAGCTCTACACAAGTTAGATGTAGTTAGGGCAATTCGTTATTACTTGGATAGATCGAAAGACTATAGGAAGTCAGATGCTTTCTTGGTTACTTATGGAGTAAAGAAAGGGTCCCCGGCAACGAAACGTACAATAGCCAGATGGCTCGTAGAGACGATTAATTGTGCGTATGATATTAGTCACAAGACTAGGCCATTCAAGGTCAAGGCACACTCCACTAGAGCCTTAAGTACATCTTGGGCCCTTCATCATTCAGCTACCCCTGAACAAATTTGCAAGGCAGCCACTTGGGCTTCCTTATCTACGTTTGCCAAATTTTACAGACTACATGTCTTTCATTCTGCCCCTGCAGCCTTTGGTAGAAAAGTCCTACAGGCTGCAGTAAGGCAATAGAGATTATTCCCACCCTAGTTATGGGACAGCTTTTGAACGTCCCCATGCGTTCTGCACTGACAGGAGGGCCAGTCTAGAGAAAGGTTGATTTTACTTACCGGAAAATCTTTTTCTAGATGGCCCGAACTGTCAGTGCAGTAAGCCCCACCCTTCTGAGAGTTCACCAGTTGTTATTGTTCAATATGTTATGCAATGTTATGCTTGTTATCTATCTGGTATGGTGCATGTATCTCCTCCTTCTTCTCCTACTAACTAAGCTGACAGAACGGAACTGAGGAAATCAGGAGGAGCATGGCATTATATAGAGAGGGCGGAGCTGAAGTCTTCTATTCTTCTGTCCTGCCTCCGGAGGTGGATACTTAACCCCATGCGTTCTGCACTGACAGTTCGGGCCATCTAGAAAAAGATTTTCCGGTAAGTAAAATCAACCTTTAATGTACTTTTGATTAAGTTGAATTATATTATTATAATTTGGCTAATCATTATAGATTCCAGTAGAGGAAATTTGAAAGTCATATATATTTAGTGTGAACTAAAAAAGTGTATCATTTTATGGGCCACTGTCAAGAAAGCATGTTAGACCCGTATAGACACACAACTCAATTTTTCCATACCTTGAAGAATGTTAAGATCTTTTTTAGGATGTTTTGTTTTGGAACATGCTGGAAGGGAAAACATTTTTTGTTCTCTTTACTTGAGACTTCATATGCTGAAATATATCTTATGTGATGTAGCTGCAGGTAAAGTATCGTGTTGACTCAGCTTGCAGTATATAATAGTATAATAATTACTTTGCGAAAAGCCAGCAGGCCTTCTGTTCAACAGGGCATAATGTTATTTTATTGGCCAAACAGCTCATAGTTGAAAAGTCCATGCCTTTAGAGTCCTGCACAGATCCAGTCAGACAGACCCGTGCCTGACCCAGACATGCTTATCCATAACCTGCCCCACACCCTCCACCCAATGTGTCCTCCCTACCCAGATGCACAACCCAGACTGCAAAGAGTAATCTTACCTCGGGATCTGCAAAACGGAAAGTGACATCATACTAGATCGGAAGTGGCATCATTCCGGCATCAAATCTGCAAGCAAAAATCACAAGGAAGGGTTTGAGAGATCAGTTCCCTGCACCATACCCAGGTACACAGGCAAGTTATCCATGGACTGGCCACATGACCAGGGAATCAGGGACTTTTTGGCAAATGTGCACATGGGCAGTAAATCATGTCAACGATCAGATGATTGCTTTCACTGTTCAACCTGCAGCTGGCTGAAAAAAGCTAATCACTGATTGGTTGATATGGGTTATTGCCCAGGTGCAAATTCCCCCAGGGTTTATAAATGAGCCCTGCTGTGTTTTGAGTGCAGTTGATGTGATCTACTTAGACTTTGCTAAAGCATTTGATACAGTGCCACACAGAAGATTACCGGTTAAATTAAGGGATGTTGGCCTGGAAAATAGTATTTGTACCTGGATAGAGAACTGAGAATGGTGGTAAATGGAAAGAGAGGTGGTAAATGGAACATTTTCTAGTTGTATTAATGTTGTTAGTGGAGTACTGCAGGGCTCTGTACTAGGTCCTTTGCTTTTCAACTAGTTTATTAATGACCTGGTGGTGGGCATTGAAAGTACTGTTTCTATTTTTGCAGATGATATTAAATTGTGCAGAACTATAGGTTCCATGAAGGATGCTGCCACTTTGCATAGCGATTTGACAAAATTGGAAAACAGGTATCAATGTTTAATATTTATAAATGCATGGTTATGCACTTTGGCAAAATAATATAAATGCAAGTTATACACTAAATGGCAGTGTGTTGGGACTTTCCTTAACTGAGAAGGATCTAGGGTTTTTTTGTATATAACAAGTTGTCTAATTCCAGACAGTGTCATTATGTGGCTACTGAAGCAAATAAAGTTCTGTCTTGCATAAAAAAGGGCATTAACTCAAGGGATGAAAACATAATTTTGCCTCTTTATAGTTCCCTGGTAAGGCCTCATCTGAAATATGCAGTGCAGTTTTGGGCTCCAGTCCTTAAGAGGGATATAAAAGAGTTGGAGAGAGTGCAGAGATGTGCAACTAAACTGGTTAGTGGGATGGAAGACTTAAATCACGAGGGTAGACTGTCACAGTTGGGGTTGTTTTCTCTGGAAAAAAGACGCTTGAGAGGGGATATGATTACACTTTACAAGTACATTAGAGGACATTATAGACAAATATCAGGGGACCTTTTTACCCATAAAGAGAATCACTGCACCAGAGAGCACCCCTTCATACTAGAGGAAAAGAACTTTCATTTGAAGCAGGTCGTTCTTCACAGTGAGGTTGTGGAATGCACTGCCGGGTGATGTTGTGATGGCTGATTCTGTTAATGCTTTTAAGAGAGACTTGGATGATTTCTTGGACAAGCATAATATCCCAGGCTATGGTGATACTAACATCTACAAGTTATAGTTCTTGTTTATTTCAAATCTAAAAATAAAGAATATACAAATAAAATCCATAGTGTATGAGTATATATAGTTTATGTGAGTGTATGAAGGGGTGAGTGTCTGAATGTATGGATGCTGCGTTTCATTTGGAGGGGTTGAACTTGATGAACTTTGGTCTTTTTTCAACCCAATCTAACTATGTAACTATGTAGGACAGAGATAGGGATTTTGAGTTTTTTGGGGGGCAATGCCAAAAATGTTTTAATATTCATATGAGGATATTTTGAGCTTTGTTAATGTTTTGCTTTTAAAAAAATTGACTATATTGGGTCCTATGGTTTAATGTATGCCCAGGATCCATGATCTAAGGGAGGGCACTCATTTTCAAGTACAGTATCAAGGCTTTTGAGAACTGGCATAAAAACCAATATAAGGTAGGTAAGAATGGCAGAAAAAAATTCTATCTAAATTTATATAGGCCATGCATTTGCAATTTGATCAGTAAGAGGCTTACAAATGACCATCTGCTTGGGTTTCTATAAGAAAACTAGTTCCAGTCATTCCACTGGATCTTTAATCCAAGCAAAGGCCCTTATTGCACTGATTTCAGCTCTTCTTTCTGCTTAGAATGTTCTCCCTTGTCATCTATGACTTTTTCTGTTACCCTGAATGGACTCCTTTGTCAGTGTTAACCCCTGGTCTCAGCAACTGTAGGGTTGTCAGTCTGAGAGCAGGGAACAGTACAAGAATAAATTACATTAAAACAAAAAAGCTCTATGAATCTGCAAAAGCCATGGTAGTGAAATTCATTCTGTCATCATTATTCTCAGTTGCTGACTTTGTCAACACTTGACTGTGCTCTCTTACAGTCAAGTTCACATCTGAAATAATTTAAGCATAAATACGAAAGTGGAGCAGTAACAGAAAGGTATATCTGGATATAAAAACCTAATGTGCAAAAAACATTTGAAATTCTTTTTTACACTGTGACAGACACCACTAGCTGGGGATCAGAATATATATGGAAATTATAAGGATTTGGCAAGCATGTACAATGCATGTGTCAAAAGACTGAATTATTATTTCCCTTGTAAGAATGTAAAAAAAACATACATGCACATTTTGCGCCACTGTTGAGATTAAGCTAAATGAGAATTATTTTTATTATTAAATTATTATTATTTTATTATTATTATTACATTTTGCTTCTTTTGCAACGTGGCTTCATTCCGGCATAAACCTCAACATGACTTTCATAGTAGGCTGAGAAGCTGTGCCAGAATTTATGACATTCATTAGAGATACTACAATCGTGATAACATGGGCTTTATGATAAATTGTTCCTCTCCCTGATAGAACTTAACTGTAGATCAGGAAAATGTTTCTATAGAATGTATGTTAAAATAGATAAGCCTGATCCTGATTACAGTTAAAGCTGTCAGGAACTGATATCAACAGAATCAATGAAGGGACGTTTAAAAAGATAACAATGATCCTAAAAGTTTCCATATTTAGGCAATAATGGGTATCATTTCAATTAATCTTCATTATACTTATATCAGTAATTCCTTTGTACAACAGTTCTCTAAATTACAAATCTGGCACATACAACCATACAATCCTTCAAATGAAGTACTGGCAAACAGTAGCTTTGCAAAGGGGGGATTCCCCTACATGTTTATTATGTCAAACAAAGATTCACAATGTTTCGGGGGCTGGCCACTTCGTCAGGTGAATTTTGGAATTACTTCACATACAACCATACCCCTTTTTCCCACTGACATGAATGGGAAACGAAGTGCAAAAGAAAAAGTTCACCAGATTCCCAGAAGATGATAGGGCTTTTTGTATACTGTATGTCCATTGCACCATGACAGCCCCTTAAAACTTCTGGTATGACCAACACAATCTTAGCATTTTACTTCTGTTAAATAAGTTAGTGCAGTTATGTACTCATGATTCTGTTTTGTAAATCCAGGTATTATCAAAGGAAAAAAGGATCCCATTACATAAAACAGATTAAGTAGGGGTTCACATCACAATTTATGTAGGTGGTTGAAAAGCTGAACACTTTGGAAACATGCGCTTCCTTTTTGCAAGTACAGTACATAGTAGTGCAATAATTCCAAAACAACGTGCCAGCAAGAGGTTTGTATAAGTAACCAGTAACGTAACTAGAGGGGTGCGTGACGCACAGCCGGGCCCCCCACCCCCCTCCGTATTTGATTTTCAGGCCGAATTACAGTGGCACGCGAGCTGCTGGGGGGGGTGCGGGCCCTGGCTAAACTCAACTTCACATTTTAGTGATTAAGAGTATTGGTAACGAATTTGCACTTTGGCGAAGTGCGGCAAAGCGGTCGCTGGCTAAAATTTGCCCTTTAGCGAATTTGCCCATGTACACATATATATATATATATATATATATATATATGTATATATATATATATATATATATATATATATTTATTTATACAGTCAACTTGTGGCAGCCGCACTCCAATCCGGAATCTTTCAATCAAATCTGGGTGCAGGATCCAAAGTGTTGCATATAATCTTAATGAAAAGATCCGCATTCCATTATGTGCAAAATTCAAAGTTATTACCTGCCTCTGGTCTGGAATTTGGGCTAGTCTGGGATATGACCTCATACCTAGAAACATCTATGCAAAACTGTCTCTAGTCTGGTATCTTATACTATCTGTGTGCTTCTTCATGTGTATCCCTTTAAACGGGCATAGTCATAGAAATCACATGAATTGCTAGGCAATCCTCTGGGTCTCCAAAATCCATGAATAGCTGATGGATGGAAGTTATAATTGTAAATTGTATTATGTAAATGTAGCCCTGACGGCATTATAAAAAATATTTTGAAATATGTTTCTTTACTAGACACATACTTAGCAGTAATTTAACATGAGAAGTTATTTAAATTCAAAGCACAAGTTCAGTACTAATATTATATGCCTCCATTTCAGCTGTATTTGGTTCTCTGGCCTAGTCCAGTTCAGAATAATGAAAGCGAACTGATTGCTGTTGCTTCTTTCTCATGAACACTGACTTCAGCAGAATGTAGTCATGTGCAAATAAAGTAAATGGTACTGGTATCGTTCAGGAATAAAGGAATCCCAGAAATATTTTATGGATGAATATGCTCACAATTACTGATTGTGTCATCTTTCACCATGACTGCAATTCATATTTTCAGTGAACAGAAATAAACAATGATTTTCCAACATCAGATATGAGTAATATATGTGCTAAATGGCTCAATATTGTCTATCCAGTTTGAACACATTTCAATTTCAACCATGAATAATAACAAATAAAAAAACAAACAAATACAAAAAGTATTGTAGACGTGATACCTACATTGGCTAACAATAAGCAAAAATACATTGCGAGCTTTCGGAGCACCAAGGCCCCTTCGTCAAGCAAAATACAAATGAAAGCTAGAAAGGCACAGCATATATTCTGATAGATCAGTGAAAGGTATTCATGGGCAATAAATTAGGACGTTACAGATAGATAGAGATCAAATGTAGAGATAATACAATGAATTAGGGTGGGTTGTAAATAGTCCAGGAGTCTGGATTCAGTCAGGTCACATAGTGTGAGATGCAACCTGACCCTAAATTAAGGCCCTGTCTTAATGTGTTAAATAACTCCATACATTTGAATTCATAAATCTTCCTTTCCCGTTCAGTTTTAAAGTTTCCTTTTAGAATTCAGACCTGTATGTCCTGTTTCATCAATGTATTTGCCTCCTGTAGAGCACCTAGTACATGTAATCATGTATACCACATTGGATGAAGCACGCGAATAGTGGTCCAGAATGGTGTAGACTATTTGTGTATTCGGAATTGCAGATTTATGAATTCAAATGTATGGAGTTATTTAACACATTAAGACAGGGCCTTAATTTAGGGTCAGGGACTATTTACAACCCACCCTAATTCATTGTATTATCTCTACATTTGATCTCTATCTATCTGTAAAGCTGGAAATAGATGTTGAGATTTTTAAAAGATCCGATCCTCATCGTGAGACCACGATTTTCTCAGAACGATCGTACGAATTGACCATCAACTTAAAAGACCAATTTGAACAGAAAACAAAGGGGAGCTGCTTGCTTGGCCTTGCAAAAATAGATAGATTGCACTGTGACCGACAAAGATTTTTTGACCTGACCGATCAATTTCCTGACAGATGTCGGCCGAAAAATTGTAAGATGTACAATCGTTCGAATCCCACTAACCGCACGATAATTTCGAAGGATTGGTCGGACTTCCCTAAAATCGGTCTTTGGCAAGAAGAATCGTTGCGTCTATGGGGAGCTTAACGTCCTAATTTATTGCCCATGAATACCTTTCACTGATCTGTGCCTTTCTAGCTTTCATTTGTATTTTGCCTGACGAAGGGGCCTTGGTGCTCCGAAAGCTTGCAATGGTTTTTTTTTATTGTTATTGTTAGCCAATAAAGTTATCACTTCTACAATACTTTTTGTATTTGTTTGTTTTTGTATTTGTTATTTTTGCTACCGGCTAACACGGTACCACAGTTTTTGTTTTGTGCTTAACCAGGAATAATAAACTCCTGTTTTTCCTGTTTTTGTCCTGTTTTTAGTATAAACTGCTATTGCTGTATTTGAAGAGTTTTATAGGTACTTCCACTGGAAAACCAAAGCTGCTATTCTTCTATTACTTTTTCCAAAGAATCTAACATGTTCCTTAATTGCCATCAACTGCTAAATTGGATTGGATCAGAACAGAGCCTTCATTATGGCACACATTATCACTTTCATTTTCATTTAAATTTTCATTAAAACCCGAAAAGTGGTTGAAGCAAAAATAAGACAATAGGGTAAGGACTTGGATATTTATGATCTCTTGCACATGATCAGAGATCCAAATTCAGGTCAAATATTAGGCTTCAGATTAGATATTAGGTTAACTTTCAGTTATATTTACTACACCAATTAACTTGTGGCCCTGGTCCTTTAAATAAAACTACAAATAATGCTTATAAAGCTATATGTAATTAAGTTCCCCAGGGATTAGAGTGGCTGGATGCATTACTTTAAAAGAGTACCAGTCACTCGCCGTCATTATACAATATGTACAGCAAGCTATTGATTATTAGACATTTATGGTGGCTCTGTCCTGTAAAATTCAAAGACTTTTTAAAAAGAAATTGAATGCATAAGAAACCGTTTCCTACATAGTACCAGCCTTATTTTAAATATATTTAGTTCTTGCAGACCTCATCCTTTTGAATAATAAAAACAATCCTTTCAGGACAACAATACAGCAATAAAAGCTTTGTTGGTCGTAAATTAATGAAGAATAAGAAGCAACATTATCAAGAAAGACACAGTTTACCAAGCTGAAATCAAGGCAGTGCTATTCTGCACATAAGATGTTCCTGATACCGGCTTTTCACTTGCAGTGTATATAACCTCTTGCTCATCAGTGTAGATGATCTCATGCTGCTCCTCTGAGGTCCCACAACCTAACCTGTTCACTATTATTATGTATATGATTCTCTAACAATAATCAACAAAGTATGTAAATAAATTGCCCACATGTACATGCACAGATTCACTTGCTTTTGCACCATTTGCTCCTGTCAAGGTTTAAATTGGGGTAACAGTAAGACAATGTGCTCTTCAAGCTGTGGCTCACATGATTCACTTCTCCTGTCTCGTGTATAGTATAGCAGCCTTCAGCAGATTCCTGAAATAATACGTGACGAGAAAGCACAATTCATTGTTACTAAATGAAAGATTTATATAGCTCTTATCACATTAAACTATCAAGAGCCAAGGTGTTCAGTACAGGGATGCACAATAAAAGAACAAATATCAATATAATATAACCTTTTGAGAAGTACAGATTGCTTTATCTCACTAAATGTTAACTTTCAGCAGTACCCTGTGTACCTGAGTTTGGTCCAGGCACACAAGAGGGTTCTTTCGATTGAAATTCATTCTTGCAAATAGATAATTGTAAAGGGCTGTCACATACCAGACCACACTCCGTAAATTGATGTAGTAATGCATGAAACGCATAAGGCATTTACGGAGTGTGGTCTGGTATGTGCAAGCCCTTTACAATTATCTATTTGCAACAAATTGCCTCCCCAATGTGGGGCTTGAGCACCTGGACCCACTTTTGTCTGGGTAAGTTAACCCCATTCATTACTGCACTCGACACTGAACCCCCCCTTTTTTTTTATTTACTGAAATTCATTCTTGTCTTCCACTGGCAGTGACTGCACATGTTCAGTATAACATGAAAAGTCTGTTCACCTCCCTATTATCCAAGCGTGTGTAAAATGGCTAAACCAGGATATCTTGTAACAACTAACTAAGTAAACGTAATGCAGATTATGGCCCTTAAGCCTAAAGGCAGAAGGGAGATTTTCTTGTGATATAAATGCAGGGAAATCACAGAAAATCAGTAAAAACAGCATTTTCACAGTGTTTCAATAATGATGATGGGGCAGGGGCCAGTACAGCAACAGCAACAGAGGCTTGTAAGTATTTTCTGTGATTTCCCTGCATTTATATCACAAGAAAATCTCCCTTTCAGTTCAATTGTTGGCCTGCACACAAAGAAACACATATAAATGTAGACGATTGTGACTCACAGGATCTATTTGAATTGTATTTTGAGATATTACATGGTTTTATATTATACAGTAGCACCCTGATTTTACATTTTCCAGGGAAGTATGTCCAACCAGTGTAAACTCTGGGAAAAAGTAACATCCTGGGAAAAAAACACTTGCTTGTGTGGGACTATGAAAAATACCATAAATTTTTGGAAAACGTAAAAAACTTTGACATAAAATTGTGGTTCAATTGTTTATGTCTTCCATCTCAGATGTTTTCTTAACTCAATGATTAGAAAGCTTAGTGAAAAATACAAATAAACTTTCTGCTTTTTAAAGAGAAAGTGCCAATTTGTTAGGCAGCCACAGTAAATCAAATATCATACTGTTTAACCCTGGGTCAATGTGCAATCTATAAAAAATAACCACTAGCTCAGGGTAATTTCCATCTCAGTGCCATGCCACCATTTTTTCATTTAACCTGGAATCCCTTGCACTAGTAAGTGTGCAGTTTAGTTAGACAATGGGCTATTCTGTGCATGATCCAGTCCAAAATCCTGTATGGAAAAATGCTGTACTGGACATTTGTTTTGGGAAAACTAAAAAAGCATGGCGTGATCAGAGCCTCAGATAGAGCACGAGTAAGCAACTTTATGGCAAGAGTAAGCAACTTTATTCACCAGGATGTGTGTTTGTGTGTTTCTGTGTGTGGGGGGTTTCTAAGAAACTTGCATCACACAATGAATTTGACTTTCTATGTCCTTTAAGAAGTCTCATTTGGATAAAATATGTTTTTCAATGTTTTGATAACGTTTACTAATACACCTAAAGGTGGCCATACACGGGCCTATAAAAGATGCTGATAGACATAGTCGGCAGCTTATTGGCCTGTGTATGGGGCCCTCCGACGGGCTTCCCTGATCGATATCTGGCCGAAAGTCGGACAGATGTCGATCGGACGGGACTAAAAATCCCATTGGATCAAGGCCGTATCTAGGGCCTAGGGCCCACGATAGGGGCCTAGGGCCCATGATAGGATCAGCCCGATATTGCCCACCACAAGGTGGGCATATTGGGGAGAGATACGCTCATTTGTCGACATCGCCAAACGAGCGTCTCTCTCCATGTATGGCCACCTTTACATTTAATACAATTTTTCGTTGTAATTTACAAATGCAACTGCAATGAAAATCAGTATTTGTCTGTCTCTTTCTGCACTACTGTTTCTGACATTTGAAACAAAGCAGAAAGAAACAAAGCTTCTCCAGCCAAGACTGATATGTTAATCAGCTGGTTTCTGCCCCATTGTTAGAAGGCAGAACAGCTAGTGCAGCAAGGCTTGATACAGTTTTCATTAACATTTACAAAATAACTTTGAATTTTTTTCCAAAGGATACACCTTTAGGGTCCCACTAGGAATGCAAATTCACAAGCCAATAAACTTTATTAAAAAAAAGAATTGCAAACAGGAGCATAACAGAACAATCAAAAGACAGCTTACTGTCTCAGACTAGACTACTACCCTGGCAACAAAACCGTAGCAGCTAATTCTTACATTCTCAGCAGTGAACGTAACAGCAGAAAGAAAGTATTCAATGTTCAATGTCGATCGCAGATAGGTTCATGAAATCACCAGTCTGGAACCAAGTGCCAAATAGAACTGAAAGAATCTAAAGATGTTAAATGGGTTCTTTTGAGCCCCAGAACCTCTGTCTGGCATTTGTGATGTCATGTCTTGAATCATATTTTACCTGTCAAGTGTCAAAATCAGGCGATAGTGTTCTATAATCTCAAGAATATCAATTAAACCTTTTCAATACCTTTTATTCTTATAATACTCAAACATCTCCAGTTAAGAGTGGAATATTATATTGTCTAAATCCTGCACTTTGTTTCGCTGCACCTAGGTACATATCAGGCCTGTTTTTCATGGTCTGCTTATCATGGAAAACAGACCAGGTCAACAATTATGTCTTCATCACTTTCATTGTACTTTACTATATCAATAAAATCAAGGTAACTTTGGCCAATATGGAAAAACTGAGTTCATTTAGTGCTACGTATGATAATACTCTGTATGATATTCTCGGGCTCATTTCCTGGCTCAATGTATGACGAAGCATAGAGACAGTTTGTAAATTTGCTTTAACATTTTTAATTTTATTTTGTTTCCTGGAGCTGTTTTACAGTGCTTCTTATAGTAAAAAAATAAGCAATTTTGCAGCTTATATTTAAGTTGTATCTGTAACCAAGTAGCCATTTTTGCAGCTTATATTTATATTGCATCTGTAACCAAGTAAACGTTAATTTCAAGTATTTCCCCTTTATATTTGCTTTTACCATGTGTGACTGAAATATCCCATTACATAAGCATATTTACAGTGCTGGAATTATTTCCTCTTGTCAGTATTCCTAAATTCTAGTGAGTGAATAACTACCATACTGGCGTAAAATATTCCATGGTCAGATATTTAGACAGTAATTCTGGAAGCTAGAAACTAACATTATTGAAGAAGCTCTCTGGCTAACTATAATGTGCCTTCAGTAAATCTTTTGCCCACTACTATGAATTTTTTTGTGAAATCAGCTGAAAAGCCCAAAATGTTAGGATGACCCAGTAAATCTTTTGCCCACTACTATGAATTTTTTTGTGAAATCAGCTGAAAAGCCCAAAATGTTCGGATGACCATACGAAACCCAGCTCACAATAATATCTTTAAATTGCAAATAGGGCCTATGCCATTAACTTCTACAAGACCTTGACAGGTTGAAGTTGAAGTATTTTCGGATTCTGACTTTTTGCAGCCTCGGGGTATCATAATTCAAGGACATTGTGGCAAAAAAATTCAAATTTGACATTTTTGAAGACATAACAATCTAAAAAAATCTTGATAATTCCACTGAAAAGATTCAGAAAAAGGTGTATTTTCAATGTTTAAACAGTATTGAGATTTTTAAAATAGTCAATGTTTTGCAGACTCATTGAAAAGAATAAATCAATAAAATTTTTGTTTGAGACCATTATTTGAAAGGATACTTTATTATGGTAGTTGGATTTAATTCATATCGGCAACTTTCATGTAACTTTGTGGGACACATTCTATGGAACCAACTACGTGGCATACCAGAAGAGGAAGCACATTCTTCTGGTGCAAGGGTCCCAGTAAAGGTTTAAAAATGTCACATTGTTTATTTTTCACAGCTGGTGACTACCTTGTGAGATGTAAAAATGCAGTGTGGGGTACAGATCATGAGCATTAGGTGCTACAGGAATGATTTCATTCTGGGGTCCCATTGTTTCAAATTTAAGCTTAGAAACAACAACTTTTTGCATGTTAGCATATTGGCAACCACTCCAGCTCTTACCACAGTAGACTTAAGTTCACTGTCTTTGTATTATGAACTTGAGTACTCACTGCCAAATTCGAAGTATTTTTTATTCTATTCCTTCACTCGATCTAAGTAAATGTGCCCCCAAGAGTACTAAACCCACTTCCACTACTTCAAGTAGCTATGAGCTTCTTGGTTATGCTAGCCTATCCTAGCATTGTATGTAGGGTACACAAACCTAATTTGCTCTATGTATGTATACATATTTGGAATATAAAAATCCATGCATCAACATGGACTAGGGATGTAGCGAACCGCCGACAATGTGTTCGCGAACGCTGTTCGCGAACACCGGCAAAAAATGCGAACAGTTCGCGAACAGTTCGCGAACTTCGAACATCCGAAAATCGTTCGATTCGAACGATCGAAGGATTTTTATCGTTCGATCGAACGATTTCCGTTCGAATCGAACGATCGAAGCCATTGGGTCGAATGATTTCATTCAATCCAATGGCTTCGATCGTTCGATTCGAACGAAAATCGTTCGATTTTAGCGATCGAATGGTCGAACGATTTTGACGCGAACGCCTATTGGCGAACATCGCGCGACGTTCGCGAACTTGCGGCGGACGCGAACAGTCGAAGTTCGCGCGAACTAGTTCGCCGGCGAACAGTTCGCTACATCCCTAACGTGGACATTGATTTTGGTAATCTGCAGAAAATTGGATGATTTATGGACTATCTGTGTCGGCCTCTATAGCAGCTGTTTGAATGACTGTACTGTGGTATAAAAATAAAGAAAACCTGCTGACAATCAGCATGTGGTCAGTGGCCAAACAAGAACAGAATTGTGATTATATGTGAGCCTAAAAATAATTCAAATTGGTCATTAACCAATGTGAGTTCACAATACACAATATAATGTATATTAGCTCTTGATTTACCAGTCTTAGTACCATTTCCATGTTGGTATAACTAAACAGAGCATCTGCAGAGACTTCTAGAATAGTTCTGGGTGCTAATTCATCAGTTTTACTATTTTTTATAAGGCTTGGTGACTTATTAAAGTAAATCAAGTTGTGAGGTTTTGGTAGAAAAATGTTGTAATTAATATTCAATAGCATTGAAAACAATGGAACTACCAGGAAATGAACTTGTTATTTATAACATTATGCCATCCCCTGGGGGCAAAGTGATTGTTTATTGGTGAAATGAATTATGCAGCAGGACATCTAAAGGATACTTCTAAGCTCTGCAAAACCTTTTTTGAGAAGAAGTAGGAAGCCCAAATACTGCCGTTGATAGACTGAGCTCAGACCTATTGAGCCCTTTTTGGAATAGCTTCACTATAAGGTCAGAGAAAAAAATGCTGTACAAACCAATAACACCTCTTAGAATAGCTACAGAAGGCATGGTTTGAAATTTCCCCTGAATATCTTCAAAAGCTGACAACTAGAATGCCGAATGTCTTCAAAGATTGAATTGGTGCAAATAGAAGATTCTTTGATGAATGTAAAATTTGTGTATTGACTGACATTTTTGATCAATTTAATACTGCCTTTGTGAATAAAAGTATCAGGTTCAATCAAAAAACCAGATAATTTGGTGATTCCAGACTTGTGAACACTACTGTATATTTGTGTGAGAATCCTCTGTGAAAAACCCTCCATATAATTCGTTAGTTCTCACAAAGCATTTCTCGTGATATATCAAATTGTTAGCTGGAAGTATGCCAAATGGGCTCCAATCTCAGCCTACCCAACATGACCAAGAGCTGAGATCCTGATATGTAGCAACTCTGTATTCAATTGAGAATGAGAACTTATGGACATAAGTACTTCCTTTGGGAGGAATAAGAAGTCCTATAGACCTACAATACTTCCTTTGGGTGAAACAAGACTTGATATAAAGGACCTGTGAATATACTTCTGGAAGAACAAGAATTGACAAAGAAGGCCTATGGATGTACAGTACTTCCATTGGGAGGAACAACAAGTGAGAAGTAAAAGAAGCAAGAAGGAGATCCGTTGTATTTTGTTGGCCAATGCATTAAAGATAATTGCAAGGTGAGAAGGAAACTACTTTTCTTTGATACAGACTTGTGGACACATAGTCTTATTTTGCAGTTTTTAACAGATACCATTCCTTAATAGTTGCAGTGTTTGCTTACCAGTAAAGTCAAACACCTAAGCTAACATCCAATATACTGCACTGCTGAAATTTGCAATATTGAAAGAGTCTTTCTGCACGTTAGATTATGGAGCTTTAAATTTATAGCTTTTGTAGTACTATTAATGGAACAGTAACACATTTTAATGATATTAAAGCACTTTAATTTTTTGGTGTTACTGTTCCTTTAAACCAGCACTTCTGAATAAATACTTAGTCAGAGATATATATAGGGCATATTTGCATGTTCTAAATAACAATTCCTCAGATGTGAACTTTTTCCTTGTCTTCTGTTTATGTGCAGTAATTCATACACAGCAGTAACACAACAAATGAACAATACCCTTGCACGCACAGATACACTTTTGTTAGTAGATATTTCTCTTTAAGCTGACTTGTCTGTGAAGAAAATCAAGTGTGCTTAATATGCAGACTTGGCAAATATTCTAAAAATAATAATAATTATATGTCCTTTCTATGCCTTGTTAAATTATGTAAGGTCACCTTCTGAGTTCCATAGCTACAGTGATCTAGTTTCTCATGCACATTGAGGCTGAAACAGTAAAAAATCCCATGAAGTGATATATTACCTAATACATAATTTGCTACTCTTTTGTTCTTATATAGATGTGTACATATATATATATATATATATATATATATATATATATATATATATATATATATATATAAACATTTTATGTATATTACTTAAAAAATTGGAAATAATGTGAGCATTGTGTTACAGCTCAGATTGTAGCCCAATAATAATATTTTTTACAGAAATTATATTATGTTAAAAGGTTGAAACCATGCTGTACTGTCTTAAAGGAGAAGTAAAGGTTGCTGGCAAGAAGCAATAAGGATTAAATCAGCAGAACCCCATCTTAAAAGACGATTTACTGAAACTTGGTCGATATTCTGGGACCAAATTGATTCTAGTTTTAAACCACGTATTCTGGACTTGTTACAGTTATAATTTTCTTATAGTGGTCATTCCTTGTATGATTATACGGTTAACAACCTTACATAAATTCACTGAGCGTAATTAGTTTGTTGGTTTTGGTTTAATTTACTTGTTTGTAATCTAGTATAGTGTTTAGGTGGCATCACCAATTAAAAACTATATTTTATTTTTCTTTCTGTGCATTTAGCCACAACAAGTTGTATAGGTGTGCCTTATTGTATAGCTTTGTTCTTTGATCTTTGTTTGAAATTCTGCTTGTTTAATTTGAAAACAATAAAAACAGTTAAGCACAAAAAGAGAAGTAAAGGCATCGTACACTTGGGGGTGCCAAATGTTAGGCACCCCAAGTGATTGTATTGACTTACCTGAAACCCCTTTTCCAGCGTCTTCTTTCTTCAAATTTCCCGGGGCAAACGGATGCGCAGTTGAACGAAATAGCCGAGTTTAACTGCACATGCGCAGCCGCGCGAAGGAAAGAGGAGGAGGATCGATCCGTGGTGTTCGCTGGAAGAACCCTGGGCCGGGGCACTTTTCTGCTGATAGGAGCACTAACACGGGGTTTCAGGTAAGTAACTACAATCACTTGGGGGTGCTTAACATTTGGCACCCCCAAGTGTACAATGCCTTTCCTTCTTCTTTAAGAAGATCTATGCATTCAATAAAATATGGGAAAGAATAATTACTGACTCATCATTGCATTGGTTTACAAGAAACTGAGCATGGTTCACATCTTTTTTTAATAATATTAGATTGGTAACAAATATTTGTTTTATGACTGTAACAATTTGAACACCAGCAGTAGAAATTAATTTCTCTCTTATGAGACTTCCAGCCATTAAGTCTTACTTTATGAGCTAAGCAGGGATAAGTCCTCTAACCTTAAGGTGGCCATACACGGGCCGATAAAAGCTGCCGACAGACCGTGTTGGCAGCTTATTGGCCCATGTATGGGGGCCCCCAACAGGCTTCCCCGATCGAGATCTGGCCATCTTGATCGGATGGGTTTAAAAACCCCGTCGGATCGCGGCCGCATCTGTTCGTTGATGCGGTCCCGCGATCCGACCGCCCGTTTGTGAATGCTAGGATCCGATCGTTGGGCCCTAGGGCCCACGATCGGATCTGCCCGATATTGCCCACCTCAAGGTGGGCATATCGGAGGGAGATCCGCTCGTTTGGCGACATCGCCAAACGAGCGGATCTATCCGTGTATGGCCACCTTTAGGCTTTAAAAAAAACAAAACAATTGCTTATCCCTTGTCTCACAGCAAGTATGCAAACGAGCTCTTTACATATTCATTTTATTCCATGCAGATGAGCACTTATCACCCCATTAGAGGTTCAGCTGTATCTAAGCTCTTGTTAATTACGCATTCTAAAGCTGTTTTATCTGTAAAAGCATGTTTCCTGCTGCAGGATCTACTATTGAACATTATACACTATTGATTACATTAAATGCTTCTGAATTATAGCCAAACATTTAAGATCTGTAATATCTATTCAGGTACACAATATAATGTTTAAGGAAAGAGCTTTTGGTATAAGTGGGTGCTTTCTGACATTACACTTTTGCTAGCAAGTATGGCCATACCAAACATGACAAGGATTTCCCTTTATTACAGAATGCTTATTTATGGTTACTTTTGTGTGCTTAGTTTCACTTTGGTCAACCAACATTATGCACATTTATCAACTCTGATACAGTGCATACATTACATAAATGATGGACAAAATAAATATGGTTTGGACTGCCCGTAATAAAGTCTGCAATCCACACTGGCTCTTGATCTCTTTTAAGTGGAAATGCATTCTCCCATTGGACTACCAACATTGCCAAATATTACTTCTCCATGGAAAGACCCATAGGCTGATAGTTAAACCACTTGTCCAAAATGCTTTGTTTGCACTCTCTACGTTTTGCAATGATGTGATACTCAAAGTGAAAACTGACCAGGTTTTACCTAGTAAACTGTAGAGCCTTCACAACAGAGGGTTAATGGACAAAATGATAAGGGCATGAAACAAGGCCTACAGTATGTATGACCCTGCTTTATTCAAACAAACTGCCCACTATATGAATCGATCCTGTGATGAGTTTCTATCAATATATTACAGGAATCTTTATTTTTACAGAGAAATATATAATATAATATATATAATAATATATATATTTATGTTTCTAAATCAAACACCCCATTGTTACCAGTACAGGGCAACAGTACATTATATTGTGATTCCTCTAAAACAATTTAATTTTTTGGTATTACTGTTCTTTTAAACCATGAGCACTTTATAGACTGTATAGTTCCAAGCTGCAATTTATAATATAGATATGTTTGTATATACACATTTCTAACTAGCAATGTTTGTAGTTATTCATAAATGTGTAAGAAATTTTAATTGAACAGCACCACTCAATCTTTGTAAGATAATATGGCCTTTTATCAAGCTATAAAATATGTAAAAAATTATTGCTTTCAGTGCCCCTAGTTTACAAATGTTACTTGGAAAACTTAATGGAATGCTACAATGGAACATCTTCAGCAATTCTTGGGTTTGTGCTTAAAGGGATACTGTCATGGGAAACATGTTTTCTTCAAAACACATCCGTTAATAGTGCTGCTCCAGCAGAATTCTGCACTGAAATCCATTTTTCAAAAAAGCAAACAGATTTTTTTATATTCAATTTTAAAATCCGACATGGGGCTAGGCATATTGTCTATTTCCCAGCTGCCCCAGTCATGTGACTTGTGCTCTGATAAACTTCAATCACTCTTTACTGCTCTACTGCAAGTTGGAGTGATATCACCCCCTCCCTTCCCCCCCAGCTGCCTAACAACAGAACAATGGGAAGGTAACGAGATAGCAGCTCCCTAACACAAGATAACAGCTCCCTGGAAGATCTGAGAACAGCACTCAATAGTAAAAGCCAAGTCCCACTGAGACTGATTCAGTTACATTAAGTAGGAGAAATAACAGCCTGCCAGAAAGTAGTTCCATCCTAAAGTACAGGCACAAATCACATGACTGGGGCAGCTGGGAAACTGACACTATGTCTAGCCCCATGTCAGATTTCAAAATTGAATATTAAAAAATCTGTTTGCTCTTTTGAGGAATGGATTTCAGTGCAGAATTCTGCTGGAGTAGCACTATAAACTGATGCGTTTTGAAAAAAACATGTTTTCCCATGACAGTATCCCTTTAATGAAAAATCATATTACTATTTATAGTTAATAAAAATATTATAATATTTTGAAAATTGATAAAACAACGTAGGAGGAAACAGACTAAAATCAGACTGAGATGTAATGAACTGATGATTAGCGTTATATAATGGTGTCTATAAAAATTTTATATTCTACTATAGTTCATCTAATGTTATGGGCAGAGTGCAGATTTTGATTATTTTAAAAATCAAACTTTTTGAGAATGTGGAAACTCTTCTGGTTCCTGTTCTCCAGATACTACTTTTCACACCTGTGGCATTAGACTGAACTATTGTACATTTTAAAAACAGTTTAAAAACAGTTTGATTCTAGAAAAACTATTTCACAACAAATCTTAATGTTTTCAGCTTAAGTAAAGTATGAAGTCTACCAGAAGATATACTCTGTGAATATGATAAAACTTAAAGGGGTTATTCGCCTTTTAGTTAACTTTTAGCATGAAGTAGAAAATTATGTTCTGAGAAAATTTGCAATTTTTTTCATTATTTATGGTTTTTGAGTTATTTAGCTGTTTATTCAACAGCTCTCAAGTGTTTCAGAAATATGGTTGCTAGGGTCTAAATTACCCTAGGAACTGTGCATTGATTTGAATAAGAGACAAGAATATGTATAGGAGAGAGCCTGAATAGAAAGATGAGTAATAAAAAGTAGCAATAACAATACAATTGCAACCTTTTGTTAGACCATTTGTTTTTTAGATTGAGTTAGTGCCCCCACAAAAAGTTGAGACCCAAACAGGCTTTAGAAAAACTGGCACACAGAATTTCTAGCTGCAGGGCAAGCCCTTGCAATTTTTTAATGCAGTGCAGGTGCAACGTTTCGGGGTCATGCCCCTTTGTCAAGTATGCTTGACAAAGGGGCATCACCCCGAAACGTTGCACCTGCACTGCATTAAAAAATTGCAAGGGCTTGCCCTGCAGCTAAAAATCCTGTGTGCCAGTGAAGGTCTTTTCTATGGAATTTTGAGGTGGCCGATGCCTTTGACGTTGTGTACCAGGTGATCAGTTCAGGAAGGGTGGTGTTGTTGTGCGGTTGACCGAACTTTCTTGGCTTAGAAAAACGGAACTGTTCGTGTCAAAACTGAACAGGTGGCAACCCTACATAACCCCAAAGTGTTATGTTTCCGGGTCAGGACACTGATCCATATCTGCAATGTCCAGAACTAAGAGGTAAAGTAATCCTTGTGTAGATATTGGAGATTTTAGGACTGCCTTCATCAGTTAATGCTATGGCTTCCTTTAATAATAATTTTAAAACAAGTCATTTTATAATTCCTAGAACAATAAAAAGAGAGATGATTCAGAGAAAAAATCAGCCCAGTAGAGCCGCATCCTCAGAATTTTGCACTAGGTATAGCAGCTAATTAATCTTAGATACCTTATTAGGTATGGATCAGATTTTTCTAGCAGATATGTGCTATAAAGTTTATGCTGGATGTTCTTTCTTCTTTTGCATGTTCGCCAGCCTGATTAGATATTTGAACTTTTTAAAACTGTTTCTATTGGTGCTATACAGAGAATATGCAGAAATATTTTGTAAATTGCTCATTGTCAAAACATTTACTAAACAAGAACAAAATATTGGTACAATGTACCATAATTCCTAAACACAGTGCCCACCGTTAGATATCTGGGGTGTGGTCACACTTGCCCTGCAATATAAGTGACAGGACAAGGGTAGGACATGAATATACTGTAGTAGACTAAAGCGCACTCACAATAAACAAAAGGGAGTCCTGCACTTGTCGACTTGACGGTGCTTTCATTGTTAAAATAGTTTTTGCATCTGGCCAGTAAACCATACCCATTGGTTGCCAGATGCAAATGTATCCAATGTTGATGAATAAGCCCCATGGGGTATACTATAGTAATGCATATGTTATAAAACATGGAGAGTATTCATTTACTGCTTTTTCAAATCCTATATTTTTTTATAGTACACAGTTTATTGGTCTCTCTCAGTTTTGTCACCAATAAAATGGTTATAAACTGCCCTCTAGTTCTATACTCAAAACATGATCTAATAACTCGACAGAACAGTTGGCTGGCCTTATCAAGCTGTTGACCTCTGAATCTGTTGACCCTTCTGAATACTCAACGCAGTCTGCAGCTAATTGTTTTCTACTAAAACATATGGATGAAACATGACGCATACATTCCTTTAACCTCTGAGCTTGTGTATAGTATGAGTACATTTAATGCATATTTTCATTGATGGAGGTAAAGGGATGAGGAATCTAACTGTGTATTTAACTGCATTTTATATCCAGTAATACTGCATATATGTTTTTAAGGCATTTTGTCAACTCTGTTTTTGATAATGGAAGATGCACATAAATTAATTAGAATATTGTGTTAGAGCGCAGTGATGAGAACTCTGGTTTGAGCACAACACTTATTTCTGAAAAATGACTATCAATTTTGGGTATTGGAATCAGAATCAGGAAATGGAAACATATGGATGAAATATGAAATGCAGAAATTCAATAACATACAGTGCGGCCTCGACAGGGACACACATTTTATGGCCAGATATGAATATGGTTAATACTGCTAGGAGGCTGTACCCAGTGGACATATACAAGAGACATACACTTGACCCAGGACTGCCTTCACCTCACAACTAGGTGTTAATTACATTTACTTTTTCTTTCTTGATCTATGGCTAACACAGTACAATACTCTACTACTCAGAAAATGGAGACAGTATTGGCCATACTGCCTTTTTAGACCCTTCAAATAACACCTAATTGTTATGTCACATACTGTTATGCATAAACATGACAACGTTTAATATGTGCCTCTTTCAGTGTCAGACTGGAATGCCAGGGACCCACCAGAAAACCTTAGACCGTTGGCCCACTTTCTGAACTATTATTCCTCCTCTCCTCACTCAACCTTTTTATTCTCCTAGTCTTTTTAGACTTTTTACTTACTATATTCTTCCACTATTACACATTTTATTACACATTTTCCCATGAAGAAATAGGGCATAACCATGAAATAGGCCAACTGGGAGATTTGAGTTTTTCTGGTATCCCGGTGGGCCAGTCCGACACTGGCCTCTTTCATAAGCCAACACTACAGAGATATTACAATAACAAGAAACAGAGAATTTAAAGGAGTAGTATTTCTAAAGAACACTACTCCTAAATTAAAGAATATTTTATATTTATTGGAAATCTGACCTCAAATACTACAATTTAGTTTGTAACTGTTAACATTGTAGGCCCTCTTCCAGGCATTTGACAATATATTTATACAGGGGACCATTCCTCTGTCACTTTTTTTTCCTGATATCTGATATATGGTAACCATATATCAGATTCCGCCTTGTCGACTCAATGCTGCCTTGTCATACCTCTTCTTCGCCAGCTTGTTGTGGAGTGGAGAAGTGGAGTGCCTTTAGTAGAGTACATAACACTGTTTCTAACCATTACCCGATGCAATTTGGTTTATTACTGAAACTGAACTCAGATGGAGGCATTGGCTTCTACAACAGTTGGTAATTCACTGCTATTAAACTTGTGCCACCTCAGCCAATGTAATGAACTCTACTCATGGCATAATAAACCATTGAGCCATAAACTAGACAATGGACTGAAACATGAACAGGCAACTAATGTAGCATACTTTTTAGCATGAAATAAAAGCTTGATATAATGGGTAATTAAATGTGGTCCAGCAAAAACCATCCATGCCAGTTACAGCCTCATGGAATAACTAATTTACACACTCTTGTACAGAATGATCTCTCTTTTCCCAGCAGGCCATCAACCATTGATGTTGTGGAGGTGCAGGTGAATGCAAGGGGTGGTACTAAAGAGATCCTGTTAATTTGATATTTTCCATTTCTGGAGGGAGGTCTCTTGAAGAAGGACAGACTCTCTCCAGTGGGCAGGCTACAGATTGGAGGAAGCCCTCCAAGCAGGGATTGGTAGGGACAGTTTTGGAAACGGGAATCTTTTCACAACATAGACTTCAGAATATACAATATAAGGAATGAGACAATCCTGTCCGCCCTGTTTGGCTTTTCTGGGAAAGAAGGAGCTTGAACAATCATCCTCAGCACAGTAGGGAAGTCATTTTAGGGGCCAGAGGCATTTCCTACGGTAATGCTAAATTAATGACTGGATAGATCCAATAATAGCTTGCCTTGGAGGGTGAGAGGCAACTAGGCCACCTAGAACAGGCAGTAGTTGATTTGTTTCTAGTGTCTCTTGTCCCTAGTGATACTCTTGTGTCTCTTGCCAGTCGTCTTGTCCCTTGTGATAATCTTCAGTCATAATTTAGAAATAGATGCAAGGTTGAGAAAGGCAAGAACTCTTGCTTTCCTTCTTTTGTTGACAAGCTATTTAATCTTTTGTGTGTATTTCTTTCCTGCTGTCTGTTTTTTTTTCCTTTCTGCAGAATTCACCACAGGATGCCGATTCCTCAACTCAAACCTCCTACCCCGCAAAGATAAAATACTCCCTGCAAATTGTTTTAGTTGGCTACCTTGGGTTATTGACTCTCCAAGCACAGGGAGCCTCTTCCAGATCTTAAACACAGGTCATTAAGACTTGGAATATGACCAAGTATACTTGCTAGCGCGTCAAGAGGAACACAGGGCCAAACAATGTATATTGGCATGAAAGCAATACAAAATAAGATGGTCTCAACAAGGTACATTATTTTTCCTTGTCTAGAAAACAGACTTCATTGTCAATGCTTGCTACTGCAACAATATCTTTGTGTTAGTGAATCTTGGCTTTCTTCCAAGGCGAAGCTGTTTTTTTGTTTTCCTTGCAAAAAACCCTTGCAAAAACGAATATCTACTGCTAAGTAATCCCTTTTCTGAATCTTTGTAACGCCACTTGAAGGAAGAAATGCTGGACAAGAGCCATGGCTAATAAAATGTGCAGCTTTATAAATTGAGTGATAACATGGTGAAAGACTGTATTATATTTTCAATACAGCATAATGCAATCTGAAGGCCCTATTTTATTAGATGACAAAAATATAGATTCTACTCTAGATTCTACAATATCTACGAAACCCCTGGGTGCAAGTACAGGAGCACTATGTCCCTCACTTGCCCTGTGCCCTTTTTTTGTAATTTGCACACTGCGCAGGGCATTGTAAATAATACATAATGTAAATAATACATAATGTCTCCGGACAGAAGTATAAGAACATTAAGAGGGAGGCAGTTAGGACAGAGTCTCTTTGCAGCCTGCATTCTCTGTGGCTACCTGACTTGCAAGTCTGAGTTAAGGAGTGGGAGGGGAGACATTTATGTTCCTCCCCCCCACACATGAATACAATGCTGCTGGTAATATTTAAAATTAACTCGTAGGGGCCTATTTATTAAGCCTCAAATTTGTTTGGCTGAGTTTTTAAGGGGAAACATTGAATTTTTAGAGAAAAAAACATGAGTTTTTCGAGATTTTTTATACCTCAAAGCTGCTAAAAATTTGATCTGTTTGATGGTTTTTGTTTGATGATCCTTAACATTTGTGTTTTCGTTCGATAATCTGCTAAATTTGTATTTTTCAGGTGACAATTTGAAAATGTTGCATAATTTGAATTGTCACATGATTTTGTCAAAACTTTTCCCACATGTACTATTTTCAATCCAAATTTTTAGTAAATTCCATCAGATAGTGGTTGGGAGTTAAGCTGGCCATAAATGCAAAGATCCGATCATACGAATCCTGGATTCGTACGATTTTCGGACCGTGTGTAGAGAGTCCCGACATGTTTCGTCCCAGTCGATCAGCCAGGTTAGAAGATTTCTGTCGGCTGCCAATAATATCTCTGCATGTATTGCTGATCGTATGATTTTCAGTGGGAGACTGTCACCAGCTTTGTTGGACATAACTTTCGTACGATTGCTGTCAGGGGCAGAACATCGGCTGATCTGTTCTTTTACTACTTTATTTGATCTGAATGGTGAGTGGCAGGTCAGTAGATGGGGAAGTCTAATCGTTCGAGGATTTGAACGATCGGATCTTTGCATCTATGGCCAGCTTTAGAGTGAAATTTAATTTTAAATATAATTGGAAAAATTTGAGTTTTAATATATAACTCCCTTAGGGCACAGACACACATACAGAGATCCACCATGTTTTCGGTCTTTTTCCCAAAAAATGTGGCACATACTGCGCCAAAAACGTGGCGGATCTCCGCATATGTGTCTGTGCCCTTAGTCTATATGATTGAGAATCTGAATAAGTTCTCCTTACCAGGCCAGAATGTGTCCTGCAAATGTTACACTAATCTAGAAGGGAAATGCTGTTCTCCCTATGCAAATGACAAGAGAAAAATAAATATCATTAAATCATTAATTACATGTTCCTTTCAGTTATACACATGTGAGGCTCTTATTATATAATGTACTACATATATATGTATTCTGCATACAAAGCATCCAGTCTGGAATCAAAAAATGTTGTACTAGTGAAAAGAATAGTGATAAAAAATTGGGAAAGACATAAATGTACCTGGAGGATCATATCTTGAGGTCATTCAAAAGGCACTATGTGGATAAAAAAAAACCACACTAAGGAATTACAAATAGTCTAAATGAAGCATAAATTAAGTGGTGGGATGGGGGATGCATACAGTATATGCCTCCCCCAGATTGTCCTTCATGAGTACAGCACTGCAGAAGGCAGGGTGCAAAGCACTTTACATTTATTGTTAAATAAATCAGACAAGAATGGCAAAATTATTTTTCATAAAATATAAGCATAACAAAAGAAAAATTACATGACTACTAGCACACAGAATTCATTTTCCCCTTTATGTTTACAACAAAGATCTCAATTAACCTCTGCAATTCACAGGACATTTGTGCCCTCACAATGAAGAATAAGGCAGCCAAAATCCTAACAGGTTTGTAAATCCAGAAAAAAAAACCTGTAATGACCTTCTTTAATTAGCTACTTTAATTAATTAAGATAGCTGCAGAATACCAACATTTTGATCATGGAAACCACTCTTATCCATCATTCCAAGAAGGTTCTCAGAGGAGCTGGTTGTATTGGTATATTGTGGAAATTACACAATTAATTACATTAGGCAATTAGCACAAATGTAATGACGTTTTGTTCTCCATCTTCTAATCCTGACAGATTATTTCAATTTGTCACCGCAGGATATCTACAAAATACATGACCTCCTTTGTGTTTATTGTTCTCATTATCCAACAGAAATCCAGAAAAAAAAAAATTTTTATTTACAGGAAATTGCTGTTATCCATTTTTTTCTCTTTGAAAACATTGCTCAATGTAAAAAAGAAGAAATTAAATAAAACTGGAATATATATAAAAATATATATGGGAATATATATATATATATATATATATATTTTGTAATCCAATGTGATAAATTCACAGGATATTTAGCCATTAAAGCAGAATCCCTTTATTAATATAATGAGTGTAGGACTCACTATATTGCAGGTGAACAGGCCCGGGTTTGTGGCAAGGCCACACAGGCCCGGGCCTAGGGTGGCACATTTTTAGGGGTGGCATGCACCCAGCTGCATCTATAGTTCCTACAGGACACCTGGAGGATGGAGAAAGGAACCAACTGGAACAATGAGATTGCGCGTGAGTGTATTGGGGTTGGGTGCAACAGGGAGCCAGCCTAGGGGCAAGTCATTTGGAAATCTAGCGCTGTAGGTGAATAATAGGATGCTGCTTTAACCATTGCTGTCATCATGCAAAAAAAGAAGAAAATGCTCCTCTTCACCTCTTACTGCTTCCCATAGTAACATATGGAAACCTATTCCCTGAAGCAGTCCTCTGCTCATTAATGCTTACACGAGCAGATGTCCACTTCCGGAATTTCTCATAAATAACTATTAGAAGCAGTGGCAGTTAGAAAATGGCATTTGACCACTGCTATTTTTTGCCTTATGCAGCTCAAAACATCACTCAAAGGGCCAGATTAAATTCCATGAGAAAATTAAATTTTATGGTTAAAGGGATACTGTCATGGGAAAAAAAATGTTTTCAAAATGAATCAGTTAATAGTGCTGCTCCAGCAGAATTCTGCACTGAAATCCATTTCTCAAAAGAGCAAACAGATTTTTTTATATTCAATTTTGAAATCTGACATGGGGCTAGACATTTTGTTTGTCATTTTTGTCAATTTCCCAGCTGCCCCTGGTCATGTGACTTGTTGATAAACTTCAATCACTCTTTACTGCTGTACTGCAAGTTGGAGTGATATCACCCCCCTCCCTTTTCCCCCCCAGCAGCCAAACAAAATAACAATGGGAGGGTAACCAGATAGCAGCTCCCTAACACAAGATAACAGCTGCCTGGTAGATCTAAGAACAACACTCAATAGTAAAAACCCATGTCTCACTGAGACACATTCAGTTACATTGAGAAGGAAAAACAGCAGCCTGCCAGAAAGCATTTCTCTCCTAAAGTGCAGGCACAAGTCACATGACCAGGGGCAGCTGGGAAATTGACAAAATGTCTAGCCCCATGTCAAAATCAGTTTGATCTTTTGAGAAACGGATTTCAGTGCAGAATTCTGTGGAGCAGCACTATTAACTGACGCGTTTTGAAAAAAACATGTTTTCCCATGACAGTATCCCTTTAATCACGTGAAAATTTATAGGTGAGATTTAATTTGAGTAGAATAAACTTTTCTCCTAATTAATTTTCAGTTTTCCCCCACAGTCTGCAATATAATTAAGTGACATAAGTTTTTCTCATTGAATTGTATCTATGGGAAAATCTTGGACTGAATTAGGAGAATTTCCCATGAAACTGAATTTCGCCCCATAATATTTAGAGCACCTTTGTTTATCACTGGGCTTCTACCGACACATATGACTAAATAATACATTCACAATGGTTCCAATGCTAGATGATTTCTCTGGTCACAGGGTGGATGTGTGTGTTCATGGAATACCATCTTTTTTTCTAGGACATCTCCAGTTTCAGTTGATCTGAAGTTCTCTCTCTTCTGTACTAGTTTAGAATATGTGGACAGCTGTGTGGACAACCCATCTCCCCTAACGATAGCCTTCTAGTAAACTGCATAACAAACCAAGAAATAACTGGCAAGTATGCATTTATCTGATATAGGGACCTTAGATGGAGATTAGGTAAATGCCATAAACATACCCATGGGGCTCATTGGTAAACTTGTGATGACCCAGTACAAGTTCCAATTGTATTTCTCCTAATAAACAAATATTGGCCCAATGCCATATTACAATTTAATGCAGGTACTGGATACCCACAAAGTCACTAGTGCATCTTCATTTTCATCAGGAGCAAGTTAACTTTATGATACCCAAGTCTAGGCATCATAAATCTGTGTGATTATAAGAAAAAGGGAGGCACCTTTTGTATGGGGGGGGGGGGAATGGGGGGTTACAGAAAAAAGACCGGTGTTCCCTCTAAGCTGTGCTCTGATTTATGCACCTTCAGCAGTTTTTAAATGAGTGAACTGCAAAGAATATTTGCATGCTTATAATCTTCAATAAATTAGAGGGAGATCTATGGACCTGGGCTCTACACAGGGGGCTTAGTCCAGGTATAATTGAAGCCATACATTCATAACCATAGGGAAGTCTTTCATATATTACTGGAAGATGGTGAATTGAACTACAGTAGGTAGTGCTTCTTTAACTATTAGAACCCAAGTAAATTGGGCACCAACTGTTCACCAAATATCAAGCCATCCTAAAAGGTCTGACAATTGGTCAGGACCCCCACTCCCCGGTAACTAATAACAAGGTTAAAGATATATATATACAGTATAGGTGTATCAGGTGTTTCAGTCATTCAGCCATACTTTATTCTCAAGCTTATCTATGATAGTATATAAACTTACCTAAAATCTTATCCTAAAGATGTGCTAATTTGGTAAGTTCACTTAAAGAGCAGATCTTTACCAGTTTGCTAACCAACACTGACGTCCACACCAGGATTATCCGATATTAGGCTTAGGGCCTTCAGAGACGTATTTAGGGACTACTATATCTTTCAATGGGAAAGCCATACCCACAGTATATATTTATATATATGTAGCCCCCTGTTCTTCCCCCATATTTATGTCATAACACATATGATATAAGCTTCAGGACCCTGCATTTTATGAATTTGTATGGGGTTGGCACAATGAAAGGCCCAAGAGGGAAAGGAAGGTTTGAACTCTGACTCCAATCTTGACATCTAGTATCTCTGCCATAAAGCACAACAGCACTTCTGTGTGAAAGCAAAGACATACAGTCGCAAGCACCCAAACGTTGATTTCTCTGAATTCTGCCTCAAGTGCAAAGTGACAAGAGGAAGCCACTGTTGTTGCTGACTACAGTCACAGAGCAACATTGGGTGTTATTTAGTTTTTTTCACCGGTAGAAAAAAAACCAAGTGTGACATTTGCCTTATCATGATTAGATATTGTATATGCCCTTAAGTGGATGGGCATTTTTTATTTCCATGACCGTATGCATTTAATACAAACAAAAGTGTATTTGCAGGGCCTTCTAAATATTTCACAGAGTGAGTATGTTTTGTTGCACTACATTCTGCCCCTGTTATAAAAATTAGCTATAGGGACCCATAGGGTTAATAGCCCCTATGGCTTTAAATCCCTACAGGTTTAGTTCCCTTAGTTGCTGAGCAGAAGGAAATGTATCTAAGTAAGTTCATTTGCACATGTATCTTATTAGATAGCAGGTAGGAAGACCACTCACTTCCTGGAAAAGGCGTAACACTTCCTCTTTGCCATGCACCTTAGGAACAAGGTGGATGTCTGCTTTGGCCCTGGGCATGGGCTCAGTTAAAGTCAGGATACAGGGCCCTGTGAATGGGGCATTAGATAGTGGCAGGTTTAGCTCCCATGCCATTACACTCTAAGGGGCAGATTTACTAAAGATCAAAGTGGCTAACGCTATCGACTTTTCACCAGCGTTGCCACCTGCAGGGATATCGACAATTTACTAACAGGTGCAGGCGCCAATTTGCTAGTGAAACAGACCATCACTAGCAGTTATTCGCACTAGACTTTCCACTAAAATTCAGCAAATTCACTAAAATGCGGATTTTACTGAACGTTACCTCTTTCGCCAGAGTTGCCTTTGCCACCTCAGACCAGGTGAAGTGCTTTAAAGCAGCTAGATCTTCCTTAATCTTCTTGTCACTGACATCATATCCTGTGAGCTGAAAATGCATCAAAGTTCAAAAAACAATGTCGTCTGTTCCTTTTTTCAGCGTGATTGCCGGCAAAAGTCCTAACAAACTTTTTTTAGGGAACTGTTTTTTCCCAGACATTTCCTAACATATGGAACATTCATTTTAAAATGGGCTCATATGTAGGGCATTATATTAACTCTTTTGCCTTTATTAAGGTTCCCTGGACATGTGTAATATAAACCGGTAACTTAAACCATTTGCAGAAAACATTTATAATAAAGATGTCTATACAACTTTAAATTTCCCTATGCAAATTGACCAAAGTGCAAAATCACTAGCAAAATTTCGCTAGGCACAAATGAACGCTAGCGAATCTTCACTATGAAATGCTTGCACAGCCAAAGTAATGCTAGAGGAAAGATGCCAGGGCATTCGTAGTGTATTTCGCCTGGTGAAGTGGTGCGATAAGTGCAAAGTTGACGCTGGTGAAAATTTGCCTGTTAGTGAATCTGCCCCCAAATCAATTAGGATTGAGCTAAAAATAGCAGTTCTAAATCCCACATAGGAGTGGCAGTTTTGGAGGTATCTCTCCCAGGCCATATTGCCTGTAGCATAGGGATCCCAGTGGAGAGGGAATAAGGATATAGGATTTCCCTGCGGTGATCCAGACCACAACAGGTATATGTCACAGAGATGAAGTGAGATTCCTGCCAAGTCTGTCCACAGGGGAGTGCCAGCTTGTGTTACAGTCTACATGTGATGTTGCCTGTACCACTTGCTGAGAAACTGTGCTGTGAGTAAACCCTGTGGATGTTGAATAAAATTTTTTTTGTTGTGTAGTTTGCAAGTCCGGGAAGGCAGTTATTGAGCCAAAATAGAGCTTACATATCCTTTGGTCTCTTATGTTGGCCAGAGATGTGTAATGTTGATAGGCTATTAAATATCTGTGGCTAATTGCACGGAAGATTTAAAGAAGTGATAAGCAATATCTCAAAGTCCTGATACAGTTTATGCTTTATATTGTACCATGTGCAATATATCTTATACCACGTGCCTTGGAAGAACATGCTTGGAGTGGTGCCCAGTTGTACAGAATCATATTATGCAGGTGTAAATTATGCTCAGTACAAGAAAACATGCTGATAGAATACTTTCCTAGTTCTTCTCTTAACACAATATGAGAAAACCAAGAGATTATTTCTGCAGAGATCCATATATGACTTCAGGCCATGTCCTGATGATATTTGTTGCTAGGCTCAATGTCCTCTGTATTCTTTTGTTTGTGACACATTAGAGGAACAATGTAAGTAAGAGATATATTAGTAATGTTGCAAGAAGAATTGTAACCTTTTTGGAGAAAAATAGCAGCCTTCCTGTCTTTGTTATCTTTTTCCTACTAGTGCCAATGGCTTTAACTGTCCAAGCTGCTAAAATAATGCAAAGTACATTCACCAGGTTGTTTACTCCATGACACTGGTCTTGTTTTTTTTGTATACATTGCTTCAATACCTTATTAGTGCTGTCATGATGTACAGTCAGCATAGTGGTTTGCAGATTATAATGTTGAAGGGTATAGATGCCATATGAAGGCAGACTCTCAACTGAACAGGGCAAATTGCCAAAATGATTATTTGATTTCACTAAATGGATGTGCTTAATTTAACTTTTCATTTTGTAAAACAACGATAGTTGTGTGGCAGGGGCCGATTTATCAAGGGTTGTAGTGAAAATTAGAATTTCAAATTAGAATTTTGAATTCGGGTTTTTGAAAAATTTTATGTCCAAAACTGTCAAATTCGACTAGGGAATTTTTAAAATTTGATTAATTAGAATTCAATTTTTTTAAAAATTCTAATTAGATTTTCGAGATTTATTATACACTGGCCCTCAGATTAGACTATTTGCCACCTAAAACCTGCAGAATTGCTGTTTTGGTCAATGGAAGACATCCTGGGATAAATTTGGAGTTGTTTGCAGCCTTCCTGACTTTCGAGTTTTTTTCAGAGAAAACTTTTCGGGTTGATTCACCCGAGTTTGGAAAATCCTATTTTTTTTAAGAAATTTCGAATGGTCACATTTTGAGTTCATGGGATTTTATGGGAGTTTTAAAAAACTCACATGAACTCGAAATTTGACCTTTGATAAATGTGCCTCTAAGGGGGTTATTTATTAAAGTCCGAGTTTTTTAGTCTGACTTTTAAAGGGGAGAATACAATTTTTCGGAGAGAAAAAAACTTGATTATATTGTGATTTATTAAAGTCCGATGCTGTCAAAAGTTCTTATAAAAAAGTACGCCAACTTAGACCTGCCGAGATCATGTAGACGTCACAGGTAGACCTCACAAAGATATCCTGATTTGCTCTAGGTTTCCGAAAAAGTTTCGCTATTTGTGTGTCAAATCTGAAAATGTTGCAGTATTCTGCATCAAATCTGAAAAAGTTGCAGAATTTGGCTGTCAATTCTGAAAACGTCATTCTTTCAGATTTTTTTTAACAATCTTATAGAGACTTTTCCTGCCTAAGAATTTTTCAGATGTATGTATCAAAATGTATGATAAATAGGGGGGAAAATTCCATGCGGATTTGGTCGGAGTGGCTTTCCAAAAGTAGTGAGATAAATTTGGATTTTCATAAATAGTGTTGTGAATATTTACTGAGAACTTATAAAGAGGAACCCAACCTCCCCCTTAAACTGACACTGTAGTCAACAGTTTTACTTCCCAGCACAGCCTTGTAGACCTGCTGCTCATTCTTTATGCAGAAATTCTGGATCACACTCCTATTATCTCCTATACTGGTTGTCATGCATTAAACTCCCTTAAATCTGTTTGGTGGTTTCTTTTGCAATTATAAGGCTGCACAAAAAGCTTTTGGTCTGTAGAATTAATGACTGGACAGGGAGACATTACACAGGCCCATTAAACTACTTGAATTTCGCTTTAGGTGGTGCAAATGTGGCTTTATTTATACTGTTGTTTGTCTTGGAAACTTCCCTTCATTGTTAAACCTCAGAAAGGTAATTTAAGCCTAACATCTGCCACAGTCATTAGTGTATAGATAAGGTTGTGTGTTGTCTAAAAAATGAGTTTGCTATGATATATTATTTAAATGACTAAATTTTCTTACTACAGCCAATTATTGAGTGTTATGTAGCATAGCATTTACACAGTAAATGAACATAGAGAAATCAATGTGTATGAGAATCAGACGTTTAGCTTGTGCACCTGCCTCTGTCCCTATTCTTGCATACACTACACTAATGGTTTATTGTCTTCATCATTGTCCCTCGTGTGCTAGAGTTTGTGACTCTTTGAAATATATTATTTAGAAAATATTCAGGGCTTTTTATGTTATTTTTAGCTCTTTGGCCAGAAAGTACTGCACAACCAGAAATCATTCTTTCTGATATGAAATTGGCACTGCCCTCATGATGACATTTTTCACAAAATAAAACAGATCAGTTGTACCCAATGGATAATAGTATGTAGGTGTTGTTAAAGTCTCCCTAGCAGGGTGGCCTGAGGCCATTTTACTGCCCAAGACAGCAGAGTCATACTGCTGTTCTGCAGTATGAAACGTATCTTCATACGCTTTGTTGCCCGTCCTTTGGGAGATTTAAAGGAAAACTATACCCCCAAAATGAATACTTAAGCAACAGAAAGTTTATATCAAATTAAATGACATATTAAAGAATCTTACCAAACTGGAATATATATTTACATAAATATTGCCCTTTTACATCTCTTGCCTTGAATCACCATTTCGTGACTCTATCTGTGCTGCCTCAGAGATCACCTGACCAGAAATACTACAACACTAACTGTAACAGGAAGAAGTGAGGAAGCAAAAGGCAGAACTCTGTCTGTTAATTGGCTCATGTGACCTTACATGTGGTTTGTATGTGTGCACAGTGAATCTTACGATCTCAGGGGGCGGCCCTTATTTTTTAAAATGGCAATTTTCTATTTATGATTACTCAATGGCACATACTACTAAAAAAGTATAATATTATGATAATGGTTCATTTACATGAAGCAGGGTTTTACACATGAGCTGTTTTACTCAGTATCTTTTAATAGAGACCTACATTGTTTGGGGGGTATAGTTTTCCTTTAACAAAACCCCCTTTATGCCATCACCCTTAAGCCCAGGTGGGGGGGGGTGGACCAGATCACCAGTACCAAGTGATATGCTGGGTTCTCCTACACGTAAAGGGATTCTGTCATGATTTTTATGGTATAGTTTATATCACTAAATTACACTGTGTACGTTGCAAATAATTCATTCTACCATTTAAAAATGTATTCTTGAACCAGTAAATGTATTTTTTTTAGTTGAAATATTGGTGTGTAGGCTGCCATCTCAGGTCATTGTGTCTGATCCTGTGGTTTCAGAAAGAGCCAGTGCTGAACAATGGAACTATTGTTTCTTCTACTCGATGTAACTAAATGAGTCATGGCTGGACTTGGGTGTTTTACTATTATATCATTCTCTAATCTACCATTAGGTGTGTTCATGGGAGAATGTTTATCAATGTAAGTGTCAGGAAACTGTTTAAAGGAGAACGAAAGCCCCAGGGCGCAAAACCCCTCCCCCCCTCCCCTCCGTTGCCCCCCCTCCCTCCTCCCCCCTGGCCTACCCCTCCCCCTGGGCAAATGCCCCTAACTTGTTACTCACCCCTCTGCGCAGGTCCTGTCCATGGAGTTCGCAGTCGCCATCTTCTTCCACTCGCGTCTTCTTCCTGCTCTGACCGGCGTTTTCTGGCGCATGCGCAGTAGGAACAGTTACCGGTACGGCTCTACTGCGCATGCGCCGAATGTCACGAAGTTTTCCGATTTCACTTCGTGACATTCGGCGCATGCGCAGTAGAGCCGTACCGGTAACTGTTCCTACTGCGCATGCGCCAGAAAACGCCGGTCAGAGCAGGAAGAAGACGCGAGTGGAAGAAGATGGCGACTGCGAACTCCATGGACAGGACCTGCGCAGAGGGGTGAGTAACAAGTTAGGGGCATTTGCCCAGGGGGAGGGGTAGGCCAGGGGGGAGGAGGGAGGGGGGGCAACGGAGGGGAGGGGGGGAGGGGTTTTGCGCCCTGGGGCTTTCGTTCTCCTTTAAAGAGCAAAACTGTGGAGGTTTAGCACTGTGGTCATATTTTTGCTATTACTGGTTAAGTTTTTTCCTTGCCTCGTGGTAGAGAAGCCCCAACTCTCTGGTACCTAAAATGCATCTAAAATTTGTTACTCAAAGGTCTGTGTGCAACTATATTACATGCTACTGGATTTTGTATACACCTTTCTATTTTCTACAGTTGTGCAAAATATTGGCACTTATACAGTGTCGGACTGGCCCACCGGGATACCAGGAAAACTACCGGTGAGCCAAGATGTCAGTGGGTCCTCCTGCTTCTAAATATTTGGCTTATTTCATGGGCATTCCCCTTTTCTATGAGTTTGGTTACTTCAGTTATTACTGAATAAGTCCAGTAAGAACTGTAATATACTTGGAAACAATTACCTTGCCAAATCTTTTTCTTAGATACAGTTTGTTCTGATGAGCAGATGAAAACTTTATAAATCTCTGTGAATGTTACCGGTGGCTCTTTTATAGCAATTCGTACTTTAGGTGTCTAGTTCCCTTGATTTTTAAGCTGTTTCCTTATTCTTTATTCAGTTATTTTTAGAGGAATAAAGCAGCCAAGTACTTTTATTTGGCTGGCTAGAAGCATTGCTTAATAGACATTTTATATGGATGCCATAGAGATGCATAACAATTAGTTGGCACCCTATAATCTGCCTGTGAATATAAATTCAAGCAAGCTGACAAATATTAAATTGACTAATTCAAGTCACCCGAGATGACCCTTTGTAAGATATGGAAATTAATTAAGATCGTTCAGCTAGCAGGATGAATATAACCCTTCTTAAAACTAACCTTTTAAAGGCCATTATAATCGTAACATTGTCATTAAATTTGGTACTACAGAAAAATATATATACGATTTTCAGGGGCTGCACTGGGATGTTAATTTGTACTGTCAAGGGGAAGTGCTAAATACAATCATCAGATCCAGTTATAATAGTGTGAATAAAAATCGATACCAGTTTGGTTTCCAGGCTGTGGATGCTGTGGCCTAACTCATTGTTTACAGGTTCATGTACTTTATTTCCAGGGCACACTGAGAAGGAGCAAAAGGAAGCTACAGAAAATAAGACCTTGGCCTTGTTCAACAAAGATAATACAAAATATGTGTTGAGAACCTAAAATAACTTCATATATCACTAGAATGATACTGATCTGAACTGTACTCCCTGTACAAACCTTTAGGGGGTTATTTACTTAAGTCCAAATGGTAAAAACAAAAAAAGTGAGTTTTTTTCACTAGAAAGCTTGATTTTTTTGTGGAAAAAAACCCTCAAGTTCTTTGTGATTTATTATACCCCGATGCTGCAAAAAGCCCAAATCCAAAAATCTCAGACCTGTCCAGATCCTGTATAAGTAAATGGGAGAGGCACCTATCTCAAATTATAATTAAGTTCCAGGGGTCTTCAGGGTTTTCACCCTTTTTTGGGGTTTTCAGGCAAAAACGAGCAATTCAGTAAAATATACTGAAAAATTCTAGCGATTCGAGAAAAAGACTCGATAAAGATTTTATCGAGTTTTTCCACTATCCTTTCAAATCGAGTTTTTAAATTAATAAATAAGCTAAAATCGGTCTTGATTTCCTTTAAATAAAATATGAGATAAATTCGGATTTTAGTAAATAACCAACTTAGAGTATCGTAAAGGGCAGAAGATGGCGTCTGGTAAATCCTGCTGTTCTACAGTATCTCAAGTTTTCAAATGGGGCACTTTATTACATAATAGACTGTGCGGGGAGGGATAGATGAGTCGATGGAGGGAAGTGGAATAGAGCATCTGTGTTCTTAGGTGTTCCATGTCTGTCTGAATTAAATTCACTTAAAATGTCATATGGTAATTGTAGGTTTTAACATAAATTATATACTGTATTTAGCCCAATAGTAAAATATCAGTACTTTCTGTGCTTGGATATGTGGTAAGGCAAAAAGAAAAAATAATTACTGGAGTAACACACAATCATCTTTTAATAACAGCACATGGATAATTAATTAGTGTTTACACTTTCGTATTTAAAACATTAAACAAAATACAACTCAATATTATCTGGGTGTCCTTGGTTACTAATATATTTTGCTGTTTTCCTTCTAATAAAAGGTTTGATGCAAGGCTCATGATTCTCACTATAATCAGGGGAATTTATACAGCAGCTGACTGTAAGTCTACCTTAACTGCTGAGTATGATTTCCTGTTAAGTCACCAGAAAGAAAACCTATGAAAATTAATGAAGTATTCCTGAATCTCATTCTGTCTTGTCTGTCTTCTTCCCTAGTTGTCACCTCTGCCTGGAGTATTCAATGAATTTTAATGTCACTGAAGGATGTATTAAACATAAACCCTCTTTTTGTGACTGTATTTACTTTGACATACAAATATGTTTATGTTTAATTTGCTGGGTTATTTGACTGGCGACACAGGGCCTCATTAGCTAATGGGATTACTAACTATAAAGTGCATCTTTTAGGAAACACTGCGCAACCATCACATCTGAAAGACACTGTAAACATGGGCTTGATTAAACATATAATTGGGTGGGCCCGGTGGCATAACTGAGTGGATCTGGGATATAGTTGGCAGGGGCAGAACATAAGGGATGTCTAAATTAACCAAATTAATCTGTTACCCTGGGTGGCTATTTGCTGCCCTTTTTGAAATGCTATCTGAGGCAAGGTTTTTACCATGCCTCCTTGCAAGAATACCCCTGGCTTTAGGCAGCATTTTATTGGCTAAGTCAGTCATTAAGGAAAGATTGCAATCCAGTTAAGTATAGAGACCAGCTCAAAAGTAGGCTGATGCCTTCAAATATGAGGGAGAGCTCCACAAGTACCAAGTTGTTCATTAACTCTCTTTTGGGATCCAAGACATATAGGGGCAAATTCAACGACGAAGCGCCTAACGCCAGCGTGAATGTGCTAGCGTAGCGTATTTTCGTTAATTCGCTGATTCACTAATGGACACTGGCGTAAATTCGCTAGTGTTACTTCGCACCCTTGCGCCTGGCGAATTTGCGCAATGGACGTAACTATGCAAATTCACTGACACGCAAATTATTCTGAACGCTACCTTTTACACCAGACCAGGCGATTGCTTAAAAAATTTTTCACATTTTTCTAAGTCCCAAAAAACGCTGGCGTTCTTTTTATATGGATGATAGGCTGAAAAAGATTGAACATTTTTTGGGGCTACCCTCCTTCCCCCCTACATTTCCTAACTCATGGCACCTTAACTATACAGTGGGCACATGTGTAGGGCAAAATAAAAATGTTATTTGCTGTTTTGAATGTTTCCCAGGCTTGTGTAGTGATGCTACATATACCTCCATTGTAACTTCAATTTGGCGCCGTATGCAAATTAAGCATCGCTAGCGTAACTTTGCTTTGCTTGGCGAATTAATTCTAGCGCAACTTCGCAACCTTACGCTTCCCCTGAGCCTAACTTTGGATTTTAGTGAATTTGCGTAGCACTGGCGAAAATACACCTGGTGAAGCGCGGCAAAGCGGACGATGGCGCAACTACGAATCTTAGTGAATGTCCCACTTAGCATCAACACCTATGGAGATTTGGCCCACTTGAGGCAAAGCACAGGTGGCCGAGAAAGCCAAAATGGCAAAACAAGGACAAAGTTAAGAGAAGAAGTTATAGCTTGCAACCAAGACTGAAGAAAGTCAATGGCAAGGGCAAAATGGCTTTAATATATTCTGCAGCAAACTGATGCCAGTTTGGGAATCGGCACAAGGGCCTAGTGGAGCACAGATCAAGCAGATCTCTTTACACAGTGTTCCTTCAGGAAGGATTCAGCCTAATACCGAACTGAATCCTAATTTGCATATGCAAATTAGGGGTGGGAAGGGGGAAACTTTTTTTAGCTCCTTGTTTTGTGACAAAAAGTCACGCGATTTCCCTCTCCGCCCCTAATTTGCATATGCAAATTAGGATTCGTATTCGGTTTGGCCAGACAGAATGATTCGGCCGAATCCTGGCCAAATCCGGAACCGAATCCTGGATTCAGTGCATCCCTACTCTGCAGGCACATTGCCCACAAACTATATCCACAACCCTGCCTGATTCTACATTTAGAATGTGCTTTTTACAGGAATAAAGCTGCCAAATAATTTTATTTAATAGGACAGAAGAAATAAACAATGAAATAAAATCAACTAATTGAAGGTACAACCTGCTTCATGGATATCAGATCAGATATTGATTGATACGGCTATTGATTCAACCAGTGTATGGCCAAGGAAAGACTTGACTCTGGCCAGAGAATGCAGAGAAATTAAGCCACAGTCCCTAAACCTCATCCCCACAATTAAAGAAATATTGTTTCATAATCAGTTTTTTAAAATATATTTACAGGTATGGGATCTGTTATCCGGAAAGCTCCAAATTACGGAAAGGCTGTCTCCCATAGAATCCATTTTTCCAAATAATCCAAATGTTAAAAAATTATTCTCTGTACCTTGTATACGATTCAAACTAAGATATAACCAATCCTTATTGGAAACATAACCAGCCTATCAGGTTTATTTAATGTTTACCTTTATTTAGTAAACGTAAGGTACAAAGATCCAAATTACAGAAAGATCCGTTATCCAGAAAGCTTACAAGCATTGTGGATAACAGGTCCCATACCAGCATATTCTATTTGATTATGTCAAGGATATCTTGCAAAAATGAACATAATAAAGGCGAAAAACACAACGCATGACACATTCATACCCACACATATATTTTATACTTCATTTTTTATAGTAAGTCACATTGATTTACTTAAAAGGTCAACAGGAATATATAAAACATTTCTGATGATTCCCTCGGTGTCCAATGAGATATAATATGTGCTTTGGTGTCATCCTGACAGAAATGCTAAAACTTGTGGGAACAGAGGAGCAGAGGAATGACAGTCAGAGATATAGCCCAGAATGGGTTGCTAACCATTAAAAGCAGCCAGTTTATGAAGCACACAGTGACAATAGATGCAGAGCTGAGATTTATAGGTGTCTGAGCGTGCAACCTTTCTCGGTGTATTGATTGTGGCAAAAGCAGTTCTTAAAATAGATTTTAGCCCTGGGAATCAGTTGAATAAGGATTTAAGCCTCTCATAGCTATTTGATATATACAGGAATAAAATGAAAGCCCAGGAAGCAGAGGGGAACAGCAGTTTATTTTAACAGGATTAAGCTTTCCCTAATTTGACTTTTTTTATATAAGATTTTACAACATTATTTTATTATGCAAGTGTTACTACAGGTATCCTGTTTCCATAACACATATATTGAGAGTGCTGCTAACTTGCTGCTCTTCATACGGAGAAGCTGAACATGCTCACATTGCTGATTAAATCATGGTTAATAACCGGTTTTTCCAAAATGGAATATAATTCATTTGATTTGTTATACAGTATCTGTACCATCCTTGTACATTGTTTTAAGTACACAGTGGTTTGAATTGCTGTTATGTTACATTGTGGTCCTGGGTTCTATTTTGACCAAGGTGCCATCTGTTTGTTTGTTTACCCCATGCCTCTGTGTCTTAGTATGATGTTGCCTCCACTAGGACTGTTTTTCATCAGCAAATGCTAGGCAGTAGGCATCTTAATAAAACAGAAGGTGGAAGTACATTTATTCCCCCCCCTCCTGCCCCTTTGTGTGTTAATTAATTACTGTTGAGAATAACAGTAAGTGCAGGTATTTACCACCTGCCCATTTGGGTGCCTGCTGCCACTGTTCTTTGCACCTGCATCCAGATTTATAACATATCCAGATGCAAATGTTTTTTTAAACGAATGCTAAAAATGTTAAATTGCTCTTTTAATATGCAACCGAACTGTACCAAATCATGCATACATCTCATCTCATACATCTATTTAATGCCAAATGATTTATGAAATGGGTTGGTATTAGTATGATCTAGAGAGTGCTATTTTGAGATAATTTGCAATTGGTCTTCTTTTTTTATTATTGGTATTGTTTTTAAATTATTTCACCATTTGTTCAGCAGCTCTCCAGTTTGGAATTTCAGCAGTTATCTAATTGCTAGAGTTCAAATTACCTTAGCAATTACGGAGTGGTTTGAATGAGAGACAGACAAATGAATAGGAGAGGATTTGAAATAGAAAGATAAGTAATAAAAAGTAACAATAGGATTGTTGTCTCACAGAGCAATCATTTTTTTGGCTGCTGTGGTCAGTGGCCTCCATCTGAAAGCTAAGAGGCATAAAAACTGTAAAAATGTCAAACATAAAAATTTTAAAAATGAAGACCAATTGAAAAGTTGCTTAGAATTAGCAATTTTATAACATACTATGGGGCAGATTTAATAAAAGGCGAAGTGACTAACGAAAATTCACCAGCGTGACGTCATTTAGTTACTTTGCCGATTTACTAACAGGCGCAGACATAACTTCGCTTGCGAAGGAGATAGACTCTAGTGGTAATTCGCTCCCTTACACCTATCTATCTATCTATCGATCGATCGATCGATCTATCTATCTATCTATCTATCTATCTATCTATCTATCTATCTATCTATCTATCTATCTATCTATCTATCTATCTATCTATATCAAATATATTTCATGCAATATGTAATTGTATTTAAACTATGCAAATAGAAAATCTGCAAGCCATTTATGCATGATCCTTTATAGGGGAAAATGTAGTCTGGATTTTGGAGTATAATAGATTCATGAGATCAAGGAAACAAAAAAGCAGTTTCCACTCAAATGTATAAAATTAAAGGTGCAGAGTTTTCTGTGCATAGAGTAAGCTATGTTTTGACATTTCTGTTGTTTATTATTATTATTATTATTATATGTCCATTCATAAATAAGACTATATAAGCACAAAATGGAGTTTATTCGGAACAAAACATGTATGCACTGCTGCAGAAATCAAAATAATGTCCAGTTGCAAACCATTGGGAATTCTAACTACTAAGAGTGACAACCCTTTTCCGGGGATTCTGGCTTAAAAGCGGATAATACTTGAAGCTTCTCGGCAGAAGTGCCAACTAAGGTGGTAAGGCCTCATATGCCAATCACAAACCACACAGTATGACATAAGTGCTTGGTATGTGGAATTAGGCAGAAAGAAGATATTGGAGCAGGACATCTACTCTCTAGGCAATATCATATAGAAGGTTATGGAGAATACTTTTACCAGGAAATACTCAATGATAGTTATTTTATGTTGTGCTGGACTTTTAGGGGCTTGGGCTATCAAAGCTGTTTCCCCCACTAAACCCAACTGTTTTGCCTAGAAGTCCAGCAGGACTGTGGTTTCAGATTACATGGCCATTCTGACAATGAACTGATACCCTCATTAAGTAATATAATGTCATTTTGAAAAACATTTCCAATTTATCTTACAACATCAAGTCAGATCAATACCATGACAGCATATAATATTGCAGTAGTGGACCCAGTATGGCAAGCACCAAGTACAGCCAATGCATGTAGGATCTAACGGGGGAATCCTTCAGTTCAGTGAGTTAAACCTCCAACATTTGCAAATGGCTAAAATAAATTCTGATTGGACCAAGACACATACAGTTTACCCTAAATGGGCACCATTTCCAGCCAACACAAATTATTACGATTCTACTAAAGGCAAGTTTCAAATTTTTGGGTACAACAGAATGTCAAATCCTCTGCAAAAGATTTGGCCAAATACTGAACAGCATGTTAATCGTAATTGGATAATTTGTGAACAGAAATTTATTACGGTGTCCAAAGCGTAAAAGTCACATGACTTTAAGGGTTCAGGTTCAGTTTGGCTTAATACTAAGGACATGGTCAAAGCTGAAAACTGCAAAAAGGGCTGGGATTTTCACCAAATCAGTAGTTAAAAGTATACGGTCTGCATCACCCTAATTTGGATACAAATAATTCTAACAACAACTGGGGGGCAGGCCCGGATTTGCGGCATGGCCGCAAAAAATAGGGGCGGCATGCCCCCCAGCCGCATTATGGGGACGTTCGCGTCCCCATTCAACTACACCAGCTGCGCTGGCGTTTTTTCGCCGGTGCGCTGGGAAGGCAGGCGCTAGGACCGCGCGGCCACCTGGACGGACCACACGGCCTAGGGGCGGCCGGGGAAGAAATCCGGCCCTGCTGGGGGGATTGCAACACCTGTTTGGCATGCCTTTATTCAGACCTCAAATCCATTAAAGTGCAAGTCAACCTCAAAATAAAATTTGCCTAATAAGAAAAAACATAATTCCAAGCAACTTTCCAATATACATTTATAAAAAATGTTCAGTTCTTTTAAAGCTATTTGTAAAAATAATTGCTAATAAAAGCAGCATTTGCTTAACTGGAAGTTACTTTTAAACAATGTTGCAAAAGTCTTAAGCTGGCCATAGATGTTGAGATATTAAAAGATCAGATCCTGATCGTGAGACCACGATCTTCTCAGAACGATTGTGCGATCGTACGAATTTACCATCAACTAAAATCGGTCGTTCGGCAAGAAGAATCGTCGCATCTATGGGGAGCTTAAGTTCCCCAGCAAAGACAGGTCTGTTTACCTGAGCCATCAGGGCAGAAAATAGAAGGGGACACACACTGCTTTCAATAGCTATACATACACAAATAACTTAAAACCATAACTTAAACTTAAAAACCATAGAAAATTTCTAGTGAATATATTTTGCAAAGTTGCTTAGAATTATGTCTTCTTTTATTAGGCAAAATTAAGGTTTTGGGTTGACTAGTAGGCTAGGATCACACAACTGTGGATCTTGGCCGGCGGAAAAAACGCAGGCTGAGAATCCGTTTCCCTGCTGCTCCTTTGCTCCTGCTCTGCCTGCACCTGGAAGCATTTTCTCAGCTCGAGTACAAGCAGACTTCTGCAAAAAAACGTGAGAGTTTGCATCTCCCAACTGAGTGGAGACAATTCTTCCAGGTGCAGGCACACCATTAAGGACAGCAGAGATCAGCTGATATCCGCATTTGTGTGGCCTCAGCCTTAGGAATTACTAACAGACACATTACACAAATGTAATACTGTATTTCTTAAGTAGACAAAGAAGTAAAATATAATTCTCTAGCATCCTAACAAGGATGTGAAATGTCAGTACACAGATTTGTTTTTCAAAATATGAAATGGGCTCCCATTCATTTCCCCCCACTTAGGTACCTTAAAATCTCTTTTATATAAGGGCAAGGTTGTATCTTAGCCTTAGACATTGGCTTTTCATCATTCCTTAATGACTCTCAGAGTGAGCTTGTTCTGCAAGGGAATGAAATGGAAACCACATAAAGCAGTCCCTTTCCACCTGAAAGCTACTGAATAATTAAGCACTGTTTAGTTTACTGCATTCACACAGATTATAAAACTTGAAATAAAAATGTATTAATTCAGTCAGCCTAATTTTGAAGTTATAAAATAATCTCCACTATTTTTAATATATTAAACATGTTTTCCTCACTTTGTGTCTTTGTGTTTAAAGGACAAGAAAAGTTTAAATGGCATTAGGTGGTACTATGTATTTAAACACACTGGGCAAATTTGCTCCTGGGCAGTAACCCATAGCAACTGATTTTTCATTCAGGTGCAGGTTGAACACTAAAAACAATCATCTTCTCTCTTGTTTTTTGAAAAATGCTTTTGCCCTGCTAAGTTTTCTATTCTGATCATGGTGATATGTCATTGTTGGACTGGGGCACCAAGGGCCCACCAGAGAAACTGATATCTCATCTTACTGAGAAAATCCTTGGTATCGCAATGTTTAAGAGGAGCATTGTTCACATGTAACTGATTAGTGTAGCTCAGAAGGCACTTTTGTTGCCCACTAAATGCCCACTAAATGCCAGTTCACTGAAGTCTATGGGAAACATTTTATTCATATTGATAGGACATAAACCAGACTGGCTGCTTCCAGAAAGAAACATTGACAAATAATTCTGTGTGGGTCGCTGCGCCCTCCTGTGTGTTCTGTTTGTTGTATTATTGTTAGTACAAACTGTAAGAGCACAGAGAAATACAGTGAATACAGGCTGCAGAGAATAGCACATACAGAGATAAAGTGTGCAGACAGAACCTCTCTATTTATGTACTGGTTTCAGCTCAGACTACATGGGGGTTTGTGGAATCTCTTAGCTCTTGCACTCACATTGAAGGTGGCCGTACAATAGCGACTCAGTAGCTTATCTGCCAATGTATGGGGCTCCCTGATTGATATTAGGCCAAAAATCTGCCAGATATCGATCAGGGGAGGTTTTTCTGGTGAATGAGAACCGCATTGGCTAGTGATGCTGTCCTGTGTTCCGTCTGCACCCATTCTCTTCATTATAATCCAATCGTTCGGCCCTAGGGTTGTACATTCGTATTAACCCGATATCGCCCTGCCATCGGTGGGCATATCAGGGAAAGATCTGCTCATTTGGCAAGATCACCAAATGAGCAGATCTTTAGTATGTGGCCACCCTTTCACTGTGCAAATTATTCCAGGCTCACAGCCCTGTATAATTACCAGCTTCCCTGGATGCTCCTTCTTATCTGTCACAATAAACCTGGATCAGTCATTTCCCTGAAGCCATTGGATTGAACTTCCCACCTTCTTTTCTGCTGGGAAGCCATCTGCTTCAGTAAGGGCAGAGGGCCCACTATGGTCAGGGCCTACCAGGAAAAATCACAGTACTTGGCAGGCCAGTCCGACACTGGTGCGTTGCTGGTTTTTCAGAACAACTTAGATAGCCATTAGCACCCAATACATCTTAGAATATTTAAAGGGACATTATGCACCTAAAAACACCTTTGTTAAAAATGAACACAATAAATGGAATTTTGTTTATTCATCTAATTAAACAAATCCATTTTTACAAATGTTTTTGCAATTTTGAAGCACTAATACTGGAAATAGTTCACTGAAACTTCACTGCCCTCAGAATAATTTGTTTAGAGCGCCTTGTCTTCCTTTGAAAGCATAAACCTTTCCAATTTCTAAACTGAAAATTTTGAGCAACTTATTATGAGTGGGATTTTCAGGAGACAGGTAATTAGTATCATCAGCTTCTCCACTGCTCAGCAGAACCAGGAAATGCTACTATGAAACTGGTTTCATTTTCATATATACAACATAAATAGCAAAACCCTTCAATGCAACATACTTCTTAAATAAGAATTCTTAAAGAATTGCCAAAGAATATGTTCAGCTCAAGTCATATCATTGATCTTATGTTGGAAATGTCAAGGATTAGGTAGGGGGAGCTGTGGAGACTGAAGGGAAAGGGCGATTCCTTGAGGCAGGAGCTGTATGTGCCTAGGGAACACTTGAAGGGAAAGCAGGAACAGGTTGATGAGGGCGAAGAGTCAGTCTGGATCAGGTGCAGAACAGGACGGAGAGGGCGAAGATCAGGACTGGACTAGGCAGGAAGAAGAGGGCGACGACTCAGCAGGAACAGACTGGATGGGACAGGACGGAGCAGGCGTAGATTAGATCAAACTGGGGATAGAGTGCAGAGAGAGGACTGGAGCAGGATCGCAAGAGAGGACTGGAGCAGGATAGCAAGAGAGGGGTACAAGGTAGGGTCGGAAAGCAAGAATCAGGAACAGGCGAGACAAGGTCGGTACAAGGTGAAGTCAGGGCAAGGTACAAGGTGGAACAGGAAGCAGAAACCAGGAACAAGCAAGGCAGGGTCGGATCAAGGTCAAGGCTGGGAAGGTACAAGATAGGGTAAAGCAAGACAAGGACAGGCAGAGAAGGCAAGGCAGAATAATAAGGGAAAATGGGCAAGAGCTAGAACTACCTAGTTAGGGGTGCTGCCGCAGTACTAGGAAAACCATGCAATGCTCTGGCAAGGAGTGATCTAAGTGCTGCCCTTAAATAGGGAAGAGTCAGCCCTGATTGGCTGATTAAACTAGGCAGCAGCTGGGTTGGAGCTGAAGATGCCAAACAGGCTGCAGCTGAGCTGGGGCTGGAGAATCCAATCAGGCAGCTGGGCTGGGACTGCAGAGGCCAGGCAACACGGCGACGGCTCCAGGTGAGCCGAAACACGCTGATACACCATGCACCAATAAACGAGTTTTTGATACATGCTTGATGCCGATTGCTGTGAGTGCTTTCATGGACTGCTACATTTATTTTGGTTAGCACCCGGCATAAGACTCTACAAGTGGTGAGTGCCGATAATCTCTGTATATATATATATATATATATATATATATATATATATATATATATATATATATTTATATTTGTGTACATTTGATTAATGCATCACTAGCCTATTCATTGTTTAGATAAAAATACATATGAGATATAATCCCAACTCATATTCAATTGGATTTTGCATGTGGTTATATTTTCTTATTTTTTAGCAGGGTTCATACAAGGGTATGAAAGTGCTTATTTAAATAACATTTTCTTTAAATAAGTGACTCCCCCAGTGCATCAAAAGCCCTTCCCTCACAATTGTCGTTTAAAGTGACTTCAATGGGTGATTCACCTTTAAATTAGAGTTTAGTATGTTATAGAATGGCTAATTCTAGTTTCAGTTGGCATTTTTTTTTTTATAGTTTTTGAATTATTTGCCATCGTATTCTAACTCTTTCCTGCTTTCAAATTGGGGCCACTGACCCCACCTAAAAAACAAAATCTCTGCAAGGCTACAAAAATATTTTATTGCTACTTTTTAATACTCATCTTTCTGATAAGTCCCTGTCCTATCCATATTCCAGTCTCTTACTCAAATCAATGCAATTGGACCCCAATCCCTTTAAAACAAGTTGGTTGCACTCACAGATCATACAGTAGTTCATATTCTTTAGACCAATTGCAATGGCTATTTGTCAGTGACATACAGTATAGGATTCATTATCCTGAAACCCATTATCTTGAAAACTTAGAATGATGAGAAGGCCATTTCCCATAGACACCATTTTCATCAAATACAGCAATTCAGTTTTTTTAAAAAATTATTTCCCTTTTCTCTGTAATAATAAAATAGGATTCTGTACTTGAGCTTAACTAAGATATAATTAATCCATATTGGAGGCAAAATAATTGCATTGGGTTAGTTACATTATTTTTTAGACTTACGGTATGGCGATCCGAATTACAGAAAGATCCCAAATCCAGAAAACCCCAGGTCCAAAGCATTCATGATTACAGGTCCCAATCCTGTACTACTGTATAGTATTTTACAAAATCCTTCATTTTAGCAATGTAATATTTGTCAAATGGTCTTGCTTGTAATGTATTTTAAGAAAAATACTAATTATTGCCCACCATTCCTGTGCATCTCCAGGCTGGCCCAGGGGGTCTATTTTGCTCTCAGAGGACAGGGAGCTCTCTGGCATTGGCTGATGCATGTTCTGTGTTTTCTTTCTATAACATGAACAATTATTTTCAAGGTCATACTTGAAAGGACTGTATTAAAAGGAAGTTGCCCAGGTGTAATAACCCATAGCAACCAATACAATGTTTACTTTTTAGCAGCTGACTAATAAATGCTTATTGGTTGCTTAGCTGACTAGAACTGTTGCAAACTTTGCACCTTTACATGACCCCCAAAGCTTTATATGAATACCTTCTGCTTGTTACGCTTCAAACTATAAGGCAGATTCCATGATTTTTCATCAAATTTTGAATGTATTAACCAGTTAATGTATTACTTTAAGTACCTACCATGTATTATAACATGCCATTTACATAATGATTGCATCCAGTGCTTGGAATATGATAAAGAGTCTATGAAGAAATGCATTTCAACTACATGAAACAGAGTGTTAATACAGATAACTGTAATTAGCGTTCTAAGGTCCTAGCAATATATTCATGGCATATGATTAGGGATAATTAGGAGTCTAAAAAAAACATATCCAAAGATTGATCAAAGCAATCATAAATATTTTATTGTATTTCCTTGTGCAGGGTGACAAGTTGACACAAAGGCTCAGTCGGTCATTTTCTGCCCTTAAGAGATTTGTGTCAAATTTTGGATAGCTGATGGACACTAATGCAGAGTGAAACTGTTGTGCATGTTGCTAGTTTTGACAAATCATGTTCTTGCATTAAGCCTTCATCCTAGAGAAACCACTAAAGGCTTAAAGATAATAATATGTATAGAGCATGTAAACTCATTAGAATTCATTACCGAATGATGTCCTACATATTATACCTGGAAGGTTACCAAGTTTTCTATTTCACATCTTAAACTTATATCTGCGGTTACAGTATGCTCTTGCCAAAATGCCAGCTGTGAAATCGTAGTGTATTCTCTTCTGTCGTATAGTATTTGTTAACTCTTTACTAAAGTTGAATCTCTGAGTCTTGACAAAGTTAAAGAAAGGGGAAAGATTTTTTTTTAGAAAACTAGGTTAAAAGCTGAAGGCAAGTTAAGATATTGCGCAAGTCATGTTTTATGCTAGGGGGACAGCTGGAATGTAGGCAGGTTAATGCATGAGAAATTAGTGTAGGGTGGGAGTATTATTAGTTTTAGAGAACTAGGATAATTTTTTTCTGTTAACTACAGTCTTAACTTCAGGAATGGGCTGTACTTTGATGATAGAGTAGATAGATAAAGAATGTCATAGGGGTGAAGCAGTAAGAAAATAAAGTAGAAGAGAGATTAGATGAGCACCAAGACATAGTAAGAGAAACTTAATGACACAGTGCTTAATGGTTAGCATTTCTGTCTTGCAACACTGGAGTCATGTTCAATCGCAACCTGAACACAATTTGTTTCAAGTTTGTGTGTATATTCTCCCCATGTCTGATTGGGTTTCCTCCAAGGACTTTGGTTTCCTTCCACAAATCACAGAGGCAAATTCATTGGCTGCTAATAAAACAAGGGTGGATTGGTGAGTGGAATTAGAACATATGACAAACAGGACCAAAGACATATCTAAACAATGTAAAAACTGGTAGCAGTATTAAAGGGCAAGGAAGTCCCCTAAGATAGGACTTTAGCATAGGACTGTTCACCATAGCACAAATGAAACTGCTATATTTAATTTCTCCATTACTTCTTACTTCTAGTTTTATTCTGCTTTATAAATCTCAATGTTCTTTTAACTAAGTTCATGCCATTTTTCTTTCGTTGATGTTATCCTCCCTGTGTTTTTATCCTTACCCAGTGACCCTGTTTAGAGTTTGCATGCACTACAGTCTGGGGTTCAAGTAATAAAACTCCTGGATAATAGTGATCATAACATTTTCTTGTTTAATGTTACATAAGCATACACTCATACACTGTCAATAATGACGTGGAAATAAATGGGCAAAAATATTCACAATGCAGAAAGTTATGCCTTTGCGTAAATTTAATATAGCTTTTGCAATCCCAGAAACTGTTTGGTGACCTCCTCCGAGAGTAGAAGAAGGTTTGCAGTTTGCTCCAGTGTGCACTGAATGTAATAAAAGTTTTCAGTGAAAAAGTTATGTTTGCTCCAAAAGATTATGACACCTTCAAGCACTTCTTAAAAGTGCGCAATTAAAATTTGCAATGCAATAACAGTTTAAGAAAGAATATTAAATTGTGAAATGCAAATTTTTGTGCAAATTGTTCTTCTCTTTGCAACTTTTATTACATTCACCCATTAAACTTTAAGATCATTATTTCAGTGTTCAAATTAGGGTCAATATACTTTCAACTTAAAAAAACAGAACAAACTTCTGTACATAACATTCTGAAATGTAAAATCATTATAAAAACATTAAGGACCAACCTATTTGACTTAACACAGATACAATGAAGTAAAGGATTTAAAAAGCAAAAAAAGTTATAAGGGCCAGTCTGGTCATTAATTATTTCCCGACAAATAGGGGGCAGATTTCTCAAGGGTCGAAGTGAATTCGAGGGAATTTTCAAAGTAAAAAAATGTGAAATTCGAAGTAATTTTTTGGATACTTCGACCATTGAATAGGATACTACGACTTTGAATTTACTTGCAAAGACCTTTCCCAAATGCATGTTTTGTCCAGTACTGGGTTTTGACCACTTAGATTCCTCCTCCTAGTAGTAGAAGATTATTTTTTTTGTAACCATAGGTATAACTGTCTTCAGCTGTCAAGCAAACTAAAGCCATGAGACAACAAAAGTTTGTTAAAACCTGGAATATTGCTGAGTTTCTCACTGTTTAGTGTTTATCTAATGTAAAAGTGTTCCACTGTGAACACAGACTACATTGATGTGAATAAGAAAACTCTTAAATTGTCATCTTTCCTGTCCTTCAGGGCACGCTCTATAAAACTCTCCATACAAAGTCACTTTCTGCTGTTTCTGAAACCTAAGATAACGGCATCATACAAACATCCTAAAAACAAATAACACAATGCCAAGAATAATTTAGATGTTCTTGAAGATGTTTAGAAGTGTTCAGTGATGTGTCTTTTAGTTATTAGCATCAAATACTTTCTGCTTAGTTCTTGGTAATACTTTAAGGAGTTGTCATTTTACTTATCTGGATCCAATACTGTGTTATTTTGCTCTCTGTAAAAGAAGCAAGTAAATTAATCATCTGAAGAAAACTCTCGGGCATGACGCAATTCTTCAATTTTTTTGTGTATTCCTATGGCAGAGCACTTCTTATAGCAGCAAATTGCATAGGGTGGGTCTCCTACAGGGTCAGATTCAGTTCAATGAAAAAAACTTGATGAAAAGTTAATAAGAGTCTTCGAGAGATATGAAAATAGAAATGATTTTAATAAGCATTTGCATTATTAAAGGTTGAACTTTTTTTTCCCCCGTTTGGTTTTGGCTAAAAAATGTATTTTCCCAGAGGTCAAATAGTTTCATATTCATGAAAAGTAAAATATGTTCATATTTATTCAGTTCAGATTCATTTTCATTCAAGGTTTACATTTATTCAGCTTTGACATTTTATGCAAGTCATTCTTGCCCTGGTAAAAAAAAAATGAAAAAGGTTAAAGAATTTTACTAATGTTAAATAAATATATCCCTCCTTAAAATCCTTTTTATCCATCTAATACACAGGCACTGTGTGGTTTCTTTTTGCTTTACATAATAATATAATACCATTTTTCTTTTAGCTGACCTTTTCTTAAACATCTTTGCAGTTTACTTTCTCTATAGAAAAAGTAAACTCATTTTGGCCCATTTTCATCACATGGACACTTTCCATAAAGAAATGTCTTCATAATATTGCAGGTCGAAGTTTATTGCATGTCCCATTCCTAACTGAATTGCCTAAAATTGTTTTATATTATTCTGCTGCTTAATGAACTAAGCAATCTTTAATTCACTTGTAGGGAGCATTAGCCCCAATGAGTTTCTCACCTAATCTATGCAAATCTGCATGTTTTGTTCCTGCAGTTGGAATTAGAAGGATTAAACACAGTTTTCCAACACCAAACAAATGTTGTTTGATGACAGCAATATATTGAAACTAAAATGAAATAATTTTACTACAAGTATGGGATCCGTTATCCAGAAACCCGTTATCCAGAAATCTCCGAATTAAGGAAAGCCCATCTCCCATAAACTTCATTTTATCCAAATAATCCAAATTCTTAAAAATGATTTTCTTTTTCTCTGTAAAAATAAAACAATAACTTCAACTTGATCCAAGCTAATATATAATTAATCATTTTTGTAAACAAAACAAGCATTGGGTTTATTTAATGTTTTTATGGATTTTCTAGTAGACTTAAGGCATGAAGATCCAAATTATAAAAATATCCGTTATCAGGAAAGCCATAGGTTCCGAGCATTCTGGATAACAGATCCCATACCTGTATTAAGATAATAGCAAGATGACTAACAAAGTGGCAGTAAGTTTCATTTTTGATGGTGTACTGTATGAGTTGGCCAATGTATGGCAATGTTAACCCTTTAATAGATGCCATGTGAAGTTGTGCAGCTCTGTTCTGTCTACATGCTAAAAATTGAACATACCAAATGATTACTTTGGAAATGGGCAGACTGGGCATGGAAATGGGAAGTGTATAAGCAGGCCTGTCTTTATAAGGGGTTATCTGTCAAGAGATAGAGTGGGTCACGGAAGGGCAGGATTTATAGGGTATTACAAATTTAGCAGCAGCAACGTAATTACAAAGGTACAAATCTTCCACCTGGCCCTAGCTGGTAATTTATTGGCTAGGCCGCTCAGGTGGCAATTGAACCTCTGGATTGCTTCAGTAAAATCAGTATACAAAACATTGAGAACTTACCGTACGAAAAATGTGTTTTTAAGAAATGTAAAAAATGGTAAAACACCCACTATAAATATTAAAGCCTCAAATACCCCAAATACTCATATATACTTAATAATAATGTTCAGTAGTTATCCCACTATTGCTACCCCAACAATATACTCAACAGGCAGGTTCGCTTTCCATTTCTATCTCGGTCGGAACTGCTCACGACATTTGTATGTTCTTTTACCACATCCATATGAAAGTAGATCTTGAGTGTATCCACTAACACACTTACAGGTGATTTATTCATTTTCATGATCACTCATTTGCCTCATTTGCCATTTTTTTCTTGATTGGGATGGCAAGGTTTAAATAAGTCTTTATTTTGTTTGGAAAAACATGATAAAAAAAAAACCTTGATTGTGGCAAAAAACACTATTTTTAAAAATTTTGATTTTTTTTTTTAAAGGGAACCTATCAACCTAAATCCTATTTTATGATGTTAGCCAAGCAAATAAATTTTACTTACACTATATTGTTTTTTTAAATCTTGTTTCTTTTACTATTGGAATTCGCAATCACATAAAGCATCAAACATCAGATTGTGAACACTGTTATTAAGGCAAGGTTTCCATCATGCCAAAGTCTTGTGTTTGCACAAGAATGGGACACTTGATGCTTATGCCCAATCACTGGCTACACAATTATAGAGCATGAGGAGAAAGGGGGAATGTGGGGAGTGCAGTGACATTTAGGAAGTGCTGAATAGAAAGTGAACATAATTGCCTGTACTGCCTGTATGCCTCCACTGCAGGCAATTTGACTGCTGAAATTTTAAATGAGTTTATAAGAGGTATGGATGTTTTTATAAAACCAAGATTTTGTCACATTTAATTTTTAAAGAAATTTTATTATACAGCTTTTTATGTCTGGTAGAGGGGTCCCTTTTAACCACAATTTATAGGAATTTCAGCAAAACTTCATCTTAAAAATGAATAATCAACTCTTAATGATGTGGGTACTTTTTGAATAAAGGTTATTCCTGTAATAATAAACCCATACCTGATTTTTTATAATATGTTTAAAATTATAAATATGTTTTACCAACAAAAATAATCCATTGTAGCTTCATTTGTAATTTTTCTTTGGATTTGCCTAATGGAAATATTAATGTAACATACTCGCCAATCAGGAACCTTGAAGGCAGCTGGTACACTCAGATGAACAAGGGAACCCCTGTGGATTCCGTTGTTCACCAACGCCCTTTTGAGGCCCCGGGCTTTCTGCTGTGGAGCCAACAAGGAATTTGTGCATTTGATAAATGTAAAGAAGTACCAGCAAGGATTAGGCAAATCGTAGTCACAAAAACAAGCAAGAAGGTCTGGGCAGGCGGCAGGAATCAAGGTCAAACTGGCAGAAGTTAAAAACCAGGAATCAATCAAGTATAATATGCTTTCCGCAGGATCTGTAAACAGAAGCCAACTTGGGCATTGTTACCAGGAAGAGCAGACAAGACGCTAGTGTCATAATGTGCGTGGATGTTGGATGCCCGCGACTACTGGGGCTGCGCTCCAAACGCACATGCAACGTGGGACCCGAAGACGTAAGGGAAGGCGCCAATCTCCAATTAAGTTAAAAATGTATTTAAAATTTCTTTATTTCCCAAGCTTTCCCAAACATCTAGCTCAGGCTACATTTTTATCCTAGTTTAGGCATCCACTGTCATACTGTTGGGCAGGCAAAAAAAAAACATCTTCTCCCACAGGGTCCAATTGTTAAGAGCATATTCAAGTAAGATATGTTACATTGGACCAGATTCAACTTGAAGTGAAAGACCCCTTTTTCCATGATAAGGGGACTCCGCAATTTGACCATTCGCCTTAAGCTATCCCACTGAACCCCATTATTATATACCTTAATGAAACCAGGAGGCAGAGGTGGGTGTAAAATGGCCACAGCATTTATTCATATTTTATTAAATAAATAGGACCGTGCCAGCTTAACCCGAGGCAATATTATAAAGCCAGAATTTAACAAGAGATTGCTACTATGCTCTGCCACCAACATGAGAGAAGTTCAGCAGCCCTGCTGCCCGACCTGCATCTGCAGTGTGTCGATGATAGGAAATCCAAGCAGGCTGCCCCCTAGCACAAGCAGTAGTAGCGTCTGTATCAATCAATCCACCGTGCAGTCACAGGAGAAAGCCTCCTTTCTCCCTCTTCTAAAATTTCCTGTGCAGTACTCTGGCAAGATCCTTCCACTGCTGTGACAAATAAAAATATAATATCATATGTGCGCTGTTTTGATCCAGAGGAAGGCAAAAAACCCAGCCTGAAGCCAATGGTAATTATGCTTCAAGAGGGAAAAAATTCCCTGGATCAAGCATTTGACATCATTCATTTAACATAAATTAATACAATCCAGACTCACACACTTAAATTGTATAAAGATACAGAAACTACAAAGTAACAGGACTTTCAGGAAAAACATCCATATTCTGTTATTAATGGATAATATGAAAAGACAAAGAACAAAACTACTGACATTTTGCAAAATATGCAAAATATGTAAAATTAAGGAGGGTGGGTGGGTGGGATGTTTCTACCTGCTCATATGATAAGGAAGTGAACTGCTTCTTCCCCTGACATCACATCCCTCTCTGACTCCACCCCTGGGCCTGGCCATCTCCTGCTTTAAAGGAAAACTATACCCCCAAAATGAATACTTAAGCAACAGATAGTTTATATCAAATTGAATGACATATTAAAGAATCTTACCAAACTGGAATATATATTTACATAAATATTGCCCTTTTACATCTCTTGCCTTGAACCACCATTTCGTGACTCTATCTGTGCTGCCTCAGAGATCACCTGACCAGAAATACTACAACACTAAGGGGCTGATTCACTATGGGTCGAATATCGAGGGTTAATTAACCCTCGATATTCGACTAGGAACTAAAATCGTTCGACTTTGAATATCGAAGTCGAACGATTTAGCGCAAATCCTGCGATTGAACGATCGAAGGATTATTCCTTCGATCGAACGATAAAATCCTTTGAATCGAACGATTCGAAGGATTTTAATCCAACGATCGAAGGAATATCCTTCGATCAAAAAATCTCAGGCAAGTCTATGGGGACCTTCCCCATAGGCTAACATTGACTTTGGTAGCTTTTAGCTGCCGAAGTAGGGGGTCGAAGTTTTTCTTAAAGAGACAGTACTTCGACTATCGAATAGTCGAACGATTTTTAGTTTGAATCGTTCGATTTGAAGTCGAAGTAGTAGTCGAAGGTCGAAGTAGCCCATTCAATGGTCGAAGTAGCCCAAAAAACACTTCGAAATTCGAAGTTTTTTTAATTCGAATCCTTCACTCGAGCTTCATGAATCGGCCCCTAACTGTAACAGGAAGAAGTGTGGAAGCAAAAGACATGTGGTTTGTATGTGTGCACAGTGAATCTTACGATCTCAGGGGGCTGCCCTTATTTTCTAAAATGGCAATTTTCTATTTATGATTACAGTTTTTGTTAATTTATGAGATGTTTCCTTACACATATCTGTTTCTGATTTATAATGCAATCTATTTCATTAGATGCTGAATATACATAAACACTTATACCTTGTTATAAGTACAATGGGCCTGAATCCTGCAACCAAATTGATTATTCCCATACTTCTTGGCTCAAGCTCAATACATAATTCAACTGAACAAGTGCAGATGGTATCCTAAGAATAAACTTAGTTCATTTACTTAAACATTAAATACGAGGCTTGGTATTTATTCTAATTTTATATAAATATTTAATGGCTGGGAGTTAGCAAAGTTGAGTTTCTTTCATGGAATTTACGCACTACCCTGTGTCCCAACCCCCAGAGTTTCTACAGAATGGTGGTGTCACATAGGGAACTACCCACTGCAGTGGCTTATTGGAGCACACAACTAATATTCATGGCAGTATGTAAATCTATATGAGGCAGAAGTGAGATGTCTTGGTATGCTAGGGGCATTATAATGTGAGTAATACCCAAATATGAAACGTGAAACTGCTATGATGTAATAAGTGATATGTCATGAATATCCAGTATACTAATAATGTGTCTCCCTCCAATATACCAAGATACATCAGCATTGCCTCACAGGTATTTACACCATACCCTGCATCCTAACCACTAAAGTCATTATAGTCTGGACTCTTCTGAAGAACTACCCTACCCTACAGTATGTTTGTTGGAGCACAGATCTTCTCTTTCTAGCTCACCCTGTCTATAGTGCATGTGATGTGAAAGCTGCTGTTCTGCCAATTACTCAAAGTCCTTATTTACAGCCCCTTTCTCTGATTTGACAGCTTTTATAGCATATTTTGAGTGTTATATTTATACAGGGTAAGTGAAAAATGCTGCACTCTACACTGAGTGTTGGATGAAAGATCCAGTGCTTAGTGAATAGCACATTATAAGAACACAGCATTAGATATCAGCCTTGTCCTTACCACATGCCTTAAGGCAGACAGTAAAGACAGGGCCCCAAAGTGGGCTGCACATCCTGCTGCTCCTACCTTTTGCCTCAGAATGAAGTGCAAGGTTTAGGCAGGGAGCGAGAGGGGAGGAAACCTACATGTCTCCCCTCTCTTGAATGGATCACTGCCTAATGCAGTGATCCATTCAAAGTAGGGATGCACCGAATCCACTATTTGGGATTTGGCCGAATCCCCGAATCCTTGGTGAAAGATTCGGCCGAATGGCGAACCAAATCCGAATTTGCATATGCAAATTAGTGTCAGGAAAGGAAAAATTTCTGCTTTTGTGATGTACAATCACGTCATTTTCCTACCCCCCTAATTTACATATGCAAATTAGGATCCGGTTCGGCCAGGCACAAGGATTTGGCTGAATACGAATCCTGCTGAAAAAGGCAGAATCCAGAACCGAATCTTGGATTCGGTGCATCCCTAATTCAAAGTGCAGTCCACAGGTTTCTCCAAAGCCTGCAACTATTTGCACACACTGAAAGGCAGCATGAAAAGTGCAAAACAATAGCTGCCATTGGCCTTTGTTTTTGCACTTTTCATGCAGCATTTAAAGCCTTCTGTTTTTTTTGTTATGCACTCCAGTTTACTTTTCACCTTTAAATTACAGTATTGTTACAATGGATCTAAATCCTTCATATATGAAAGGGAAGAAGTGACTGCCAAACCCCACCTATATGGCATGGAACACTGACAATACTGCTTAGATGGCTTGGGGCTGCAGAGATTGATTTTCCAGGCTTGTGCTAACAGATTTTGCATTCATTGCCTGTACGCCGCCGCATGCGCTATATGTGGTCAGGGGTATCAAACCCACAATGCCTTACATTTTGTGAGAAGTTAAGTATTTATTCTCTATTGTGCAATTTCTATTCACTTTGAAACTTTAGTGGTTTTCGGTTTAGAGGGTCTATGGTTCCCCTCCTCCTTATATATTTTAGATATGTATATCCCAAAGGCTCCTTAATCAGAAGAAATGGATGAACAGGTGATGCTAAATTCCTGCTGTTTCAATGACACCCAAGTACATATTGGCACAGAAAATAAATTCCTGCACTCATTCATCTGGATGACAGGCGCATGGATTGGTGGTTTGTAAACAGCAGCACAAATGAAAGGCAGGCTGTACTTAGAACAAATACCGCTTACCACTGAATAAAAACATCTTTCCACAATAAAAGGAAGAAAAATAAATACATATGTATTAAAACAGACTCTTCAGAGTGTACAAAACTTGAATTTTTGGAATTTTATTTTACAGAAAGGAGTAAAAAGTGTTAACACAGCACTTAGTTTGTGCCTCTTTTTCCCCAATTTGTATCTTTTTGTAACATTTTCCTTTTTGTTTATGCAGTATCGGACTGGGATGCCAGGGGCCCTCCAGAAAACACCAGGAGAAAATTCACTCAGACAACGCCAATTCACTACAATGCAGAGTTTCATTGTCGGGTGCCGAACGCTGGCAACTTTTTGAAGATGCAGTAGGCAGTAACGCTAGCGAATTGACGCTAGCATTAGCCACTTCGCCCTTTAGTGAATCTTCCACATAGACTCTATTTTAATCAAATAATTCTAATTTAAAAAAAGAATATACTCTATAATAATAAAACAGTGCCTTGTAGTTGATGGTACCTAATAAATATTATATTGTATTATGATATAATAAATCTTTATTGAACGCAAAATAATGTTATTAGGTTAATTTAATGTTTACTTTAATACTTTATACTTGAATACTTTAAGTATGGAGATTCAGAGAATTAGAAAGGATGCAAAGCTCGCCCTGTGATTGGTTGCAAATGAGTGCCATTTAATCTTTCAGCCAATTAAAGATTGAAATCATGATTTCTTTGTGATAGGTTGCATGCATGTATATGTCTATGGGGCTGATTCACTAAATTCGAGTGAAGGGTTCGAATTAAAAAAAATTCGAATTTCGAAGTTTTTTTGGGCTACTTCGACCATCGAATGGGCTACTTCGACCTTCGACTACGAAAATCGAACGATTCAAACTAAAAATCGTTCGACTATTCGACCATTCGATAGTCGAAGTACTGTCTCTTTAAGAAAAACTTCGACCCCCTACTTCGGCAGGTAAAAGCTACCGAAGTCAATGTTAGCCTATGGGGAAGGTCCCCATAGGCTTGCCTGGGATTTTTTGATCGAAGGATTTTCCTTCGATCGTTGGATTAAAATCGTTGAATTAAAATCGTTGGATTAAAATCCTTCGAATCATTCGATTCGAAGGATTTAATCGTTCGATCGAATGAAAAATCCTTCGATCGATCGATCGCAGGATTTGCGCAAAATCGTTCGACTTCGATATTCGAAGTCGAACGATTTTAGTTCCTAGTCGAATATCGAGGGTTAATTAACCCTCGATATTCGACCCTTCGTGAATCGGCCCCCACGTGTGGATAAAATTTTGGTTCTGTCAAGCTGATCAACTGGATATAGAACACATGTTTGTAACTGTGAAGTAGGCTCTGTGATTTCAATTATCTTGTGCAATAGCATGAGGCCAGTGCACCAATATTAGAACCAATGAGGACCATTGCTACTTTGGTAGATCTGAGTGACACCATGGCTACACATGCTCCACTAACATATCAATTCCCCAGGTATTTATGTTTTTATTAATGAGTCTGTCCCACCCTGCTTAGAGCTATGACCAGTTCAATGCATGGCATATCATTACAAACATTTATTTACTTTTGCATTGAAATAAGATAAGAAACAAGAGCATTGCACAGGAATAGGACCTGTTATTCAGAATGCTCTGGATTTTCTGGGGTTTCCTGGATAACGTATCTTTCAGTCATTTTGATCGTTATATCTTAAGCATAGTAGAAAATAATTAAAAAAATTAAATAAAAATGAAAGTTTGATTAGCATTATGGCAAAAATCTCCACATAAAGGAAAAGGTGTTTTTACTTGGGGGTGACAAAAGTTAAGCACCTCCAAGTGATTGTATCTATATACCTAACACTCTGGGTCAGTGCTCCTGTCAGGAAAAAAACGGCACCAGCCTGATTTTCTTCCAGCGAGCACATTGCCTTCCTGCTTCTTCTTTCTTCAAATTTCCCTGGGCAGATGCATGCACAGTAGAACAAAATAACTAGCTTTTTTGTTAAAGATCGGCTTTTTACTCTACTGCACATGCACACCCATGAGAAGAAAGAAGAAGCCGGAAGACGATTGCTCCATGGTGCTCGCTGGAAGAACCCCAGGCCGGTGCAGTTTTCTGCTAATAAGAGCACAGGGTGTCAGGTAAGTAAATACAATCACTTGGGGGTGCCTAACTTTTGGCACCCCCAAGTAGAAAATGCCTTTCCTTCTCCTTTAATATCAATCATGTCATATGGACATTGTCAGTCGATGTGACTTCTAGTTGCAGTTTTACCATTTAGTCTTATCCTCTTGTTTCTTTAGAAATGATCTGCAGGAGAATCTTGTTAAAGTTATTATGCTACAGTGGGCTACAAGTCAATAATTTGAAATAGATAACATTTTCATTCGTAAGCTAGTAATGCCTTGTCATTATCATTCACGTGTAAGTTTAGACCACACTGATTATACAGATGGACAGATGGTTCTGGATTTTTCCCTAAATTTCCAAGTAACCTTTGAGACATATAGTTTCACAGACATCTGTTCTGTTTCTGTCTCTTCCATGCACTCATTACATTTCTAACTTGGTCAGCCACCTTGAGAAGCAGTTTAATTCACTGCATCTGTGTTATAGTCCATGCTCATAATGGTTGATCAAAATTTGTTTTAAGGAAAATTGTTATAATCAATGCTAGGTCTTCAAAAGAAAACCCCTCTCAGTGTGCAAAGCTGGTACATACTAATTGGCTCAAATCTGTTATTGGTACAAAGTGTGTATACAACGTTACTTCACATACTTTCCATAAAATGAAACATTACTTATTAACTGCTATTTTTCCATCATCAATCATCTGTCAACCAAATCTCAATTGATAATTAAAGCAATATGGCAAACCAGCCACCTTTAAAGTCAATTACAGTAATTATTCTGTGCTCAACTCTTTTATCCATTCTCTCCAGGTTCTAGCTGTTTTCCAAAAGTTTCCTTACAAAATGACATTGCAGTTCTTTGTTATTTGTTTTTGTAATTTATTCATCTAAACAGGGCAAACTGGAAACTGAAGATACCCCATGTTTGGTCAGACATAAAAACTCAAGATGTAATAAATGCACCTACAAGCCATTAACACATTTTTACTAAACATCATAAGCTTGTTTCAACTGTCCTGTATGTCAAAGGAAATCTGGTTTAGTTAGCCATGTCATCTGGGTGTATTCAAGGATAAAATGTTACTATACAGGAACCTCCAGTGCCTTGAAACCAACAACTGGATCACCTTTGGCAGAAGACTCACTTGAAGCACAATGAGAACTGGTAATTCCGCAAATTGTTAGGAAGCCACCTAATAAAATAGTTGTTGACTTCAGGAGAACACGTGGGGATCATTCTCCACTGTACATTGACGGATCTCCGGTGGAAATTGTACAGAGCACCAAATTCCTTGGGTTACATCTGGCAGAGAACCTCTCCTGGTCCCTTAACACCAGCTCTATAGTGAAGAAAGCACAGCAGCGTCTCTACTTTCTGTGAAAGCTGAAAAAAGCCCACCTTCCACCACCCATTCTCACTATCTTCTACAGAGGGTCTATTGAAAGCATTTTATGCAGCTGCATCATTACCTGGTATGGAAACTGCTCTGTATCAGATCGCGAGATCCTGCAGCGGGTGGTGAGGACAGCGGAAAAGATCATTGTGGTCTCGCTTCCTACCATTATGGATATTTACCACACCCACTGTCTCCAGAAGGCTACCAGCATCGTCAGGAATAGTACCCACCCTGCACATGATCTCTTTACCTTCCTGCCATCCTGTAAAAGATACCACAGTATTCAAGCGCTGACTTCCAGAATGCAAAACAGTCTATTTCCACAAGCCTACCACAGTATTCGAGCGCTGACTTGCAGAATGCGAAACAGTCTATTTCCACAAGCCATCAGGTATCTCAACTCCCAAGGACTGAAATGAATATATTCATAAGGAACTGAAATGTCCACTTTGCCCAGCATGACCGTGTACTAGAGTTGTTGTATAGCACTAGGGGGTTCTGGAGGAACGACATTTCGTCTCTACTATGTACTTTATTTACTGTATATGGCTGAAATGACAATAAAATCCACTTGACTTGACTTGATAACATTATACTACAGTATATTACATGGAAATAACCTACTCCCCCCACAAATAAACACTGGGCAATTGAAATTTAAGAAATAGTAAGAGTAAAGCATTACACGGCTGTCTGGATGTTCTGTGTTCTACAAATTATTTTAACATAGTAATTTTTCAAACAAGAAACACCCACATTTCCACCTCTTTCTCTCTCTTATCTTTTATAGTTTATCTAGTTTTAATATAGCTATTAAAAGACAGACATGATCAAGAAGACCTAATTACAATTTTCACTAGATAAAACAAATTTAATATACCTAAATTTACAGTAAATAACATTAAAACTATTATGGGAGGAGTGATTTGTCCAACATATAGAATTCTTCTACATTATTCTCCATAAGAAATGTTGAAGAGTAATCCTCGTCTTCATCTGTTCATTTTTCACTTGAATTTTTTAGGCATGGAAACACCTAAGACAATTTTTGAAAAATGTTAAAAAGTTTTTTTGTTAAACGGCTTTCTTTAAAGATTGCATAAACATACTTTCTATACCAAGCAGTTATTTAGATTGTAAACCATTGTTAGCAAGAATAAGAAAAAACACGGCTCTATCCAGACAGTAAAACTCAAAAATGCTAATGAAAAACCGAAGCTCATACTCATATATGACCTGATCTGGATGCGTGGCCCCAGGTCCGTCGTTTACGGGCTCAGCATTCTCTGCAAAAGAGTCAAAGTGTAAGCATTATTCACACTCACCGATGAAGATTGGTGGCCCGGTTGCAGCACCCCAAACCTGTAGCTTGGGGTGAAATGCAGGAAAATTGCGGAATGAGCACACACTCTTTTGACACACCAGGTTGGATAAAATCTCGTTCTTTATTCCATAGGTTAAAAACAACTGTCCTAACACGTTTCGTATCTAGAGATATGTGATCACTATGAGTATGTGCACAATTTCCCATTGTTAGCAAGGCCTTCGTTATTTACTGTCTTGGTTTGTCAGTATGTCAATTGCTATGTATCCTTATATAATACACAAAAGTCATGAATATCTTGTAAATTATATCCTTATAAATGGTGAGTTCTGATGTCATCAGTTATAAACGGTGAGTTCTGATGTCATTTCTGTCACATGACTCACTGAAATTTGTGTATTATAATAAATAAAGTACCCCCAGTTGTAAAATATGAGGATATTAGAAGTTACCTCGGAGTTCCATGACCTGTATAAAAACACACAGCCTTTCTGCCTCGTGTTTTTATATGGTCATTAAACTCTTCGGTAACTTATAATATCCTTATATTTTACAATAGGGGGTACTTTATTCACTATATAAACAGCTGTGAAATATTTTGGCACTTTATAAACAAATGTAATTTTAATTGATTTTAATTGTTTCAATGTTTGCCCATGTATGCCCAGTTTACTAAGCAGGACTTTAGACTCTATCTTGTGTACCGGCACACAATATGATAGTTTTGCATAACTAGAAGTTACTGGGTTCCACAGCAAAATCCTTTTAGGGACCCACTAAATTTTAGAAACAAGATAAAATAAATATATTGATATATTGAAACTTGAAATATTGGAAGTCTCCGAGGAAGTGTTGTATCACGAAACGCGTCAGACCTCAGACACTATGTTTACTAGATTGATACTATGTTTAAATAAAGTATAAAAAATTTTTTTTAACCAACCTGGAGACAAGCGATCAATTTTTGAAACCTAGGAGTGCGCTGCCTTTATTCCTTAAATATTTATGAAATAAAGCACATATATGGTGTGATTGTATAATATATAACTCTATTCTACATAATTTAAAGGTGAAACAATATGCACTATGTATACTAATTAATTGATTAATATGCAACACGTGTGAACACAGCTATTTATTTGAATTTTTACGTCACTTCTGTTGAACTCTGAAGAAGTGCCCAGTGTGTGGGGCACGAAACGCGTTAGTTTTTAGCACTCCCACTGCTATTATACCACTATGTATGTTTAAATAAAGCCAGATATTGATATTATCCCTACCGTCTCCCGTGAATACGTTTTCCAGCGCTGCCAGCGGAAATTTGGTCGTTTGCCTTTATTCCATTGTATATTTTGAAACTGCCCAACAGTTTTTGTTTATTCTGAACATGTGTCATTAGTGAAGTGATTCCAAAATGTTCAGTTGTTAGAAACTGCCTGGTCTAGAACCAGGGAGCTGGTGTTTGATGGCCGATGCTTTTCGTGTGTCAGCCACAGGAGGTCGTATAGGTTGGCTTTGGAAATTAATGGTTATTGGTACACCTGAGAACAAACCGGAATCAGCTGAAGGCTGTTCCCATATTAAGGCGCTGTACAGCTATGGGACCTGTTATTCACAATGCTTGGGGTTTTAAAATACCTGGGGTTTTCCAGATAATGGATCTTTCCGTAATTTGCATCTTCATACCTTCACACTGCAGACAACATCCGACATTCCTATTACTTACCTTAGATTCTCGCGTCGGAACGGTATCGGATATCGGTATCGGATGTCAAAATGCCCAGTGTAGGTCTACCCTTCGTCTACTAGAAAAGTATGTAAACATTAAATAAACCCAATGAGCTGGTTTTGCTTCCATTAAAATTTTTATTATATCTTAGATTGGATCAAGTGCTAGGTATTGTTTTATTATTACAGAAAAAATTGAAATCCTTTTTAAAAATGTAGATTATTTGATAATGATGAAGTTTATGGGAGATGGACTTTCCGTAATTCACAGATTCATGCATAATGGATATCCGGATAATGCATGCCATGGATCTAGAGAGACCTGTAAATCCTGATTGCTCTTCTAGCCCAGTCCTAGATCATGAAGCCTTTTTTCCCCTATATTTTTGTTTTTGACAACTGGCCTTTTTCTCTGACTTTTGTTTGCCTGCTGCCTGCCCGGACTATTCCCTGTTCTATGGGGTTGTCTATCCCTGCCTGCTCCCGCTATTGCCTTTCTTTTCATCATTAATTCATCATGTATTTATCTGCCCATTGTCTCCAGTGTCATCTAGTCATGGCAAAGACAAAAACAAAAATTTTGCTAAACGACCAGTAAGACTTCCATGAGAGGGAGAATTTATGTTTATATATTAGCAGTTCTGCGAAGAGTTCTATAATATTACTGAGCATATTTATTTAAAACTGTTGCTAAATGGCTGTGATGAACATTAAACATATGTTTAAATAAACAGCAGTTTTACACCCCCAGTTATAAATAGGCACTTGGATTTTTTTGTACAAAGCAGCGTGACTCCCAAAATAGATTTGTACTTTTCTGCAGCTATCTTTTATTCTTTATTGTAGTCTTTGTTAATAATATCACAACTGATGTCAGGTGTCTGCAGCCTTTTATGGTGTTCCCTGCTGGATAACCTTACGGCAAATTAAAAGACCCTTTTGTATTACAGAATTATTTAGACAGGTGCAATCCAGATCTCTTAAAAATTGTGCTCTTGCATGAATCGGGGAGGTAGCTCAAACAAGAACTCTCCTATACTTCTTTAATACAATTCTTTAAATTAATATTTTAAATTAAATAAGTAGAAAAATTCACTTTCTGGCTGTGCATTCATTGACTGAAGAGTCATTACAACTGGGGAACTAGCTCAGATAGTAAAATAGGCATGCATAGTTCAACTTGTTCACTACCCAGCTATTTGAAGCAAAGGGCACAGTTGACCTGGTCTGTCCAGCTGTGAAACCATTACAGTAAGGGCAGTTGTTTTTTGTCAGAACGGCCCTCTACAGACCCTTTGTTCTCTTTTTATGGAAGCAATCTGATGTAGGTTTCCTGAAACCCATGACTAGGACTTAAAAATATATACATTTAAGTTCCTCAAGGTAATGGGAACAGGGTAATGGGGCACATGGCCACATAGCACTCTTTAGCCAGCTAGACAGGATCAAAATCTCCTGTTACAGCTTCCATTGATTTGGGTGACAAACCAAAAGAACCAGTATTGATGCTTTTTAGCTAAAAGCATTTACTAGAGCACTATTGGGCTGAAAGCTGATTAGTGTCAGTAGGCAATATCTATGTATGTATAGGGGAGACAAAGTGACAATTTCCACGTGCAATCTGCCTTACCCAAATGTGCATTTTCTCTGCAGGCGAAGTAACATGGTGAAGAAATTGCCAAATCTATTCAAAAGCAAATGAGCCAATGACTGTGGAAGCACTGTGAACATCAAGCAGACAACTTGGTGGTTTGCATTAAAGTCAAAGGCTGCCTGTATTGGTTGTTCAGAGCAGTATTGGTGTTTCTCTGCTGGAGTTTTCTCCATAGACTGAAAAATCTTGATATTTGCCTTAAGTGTATAGATTAAAATATCATCCCTCCCTTTCCCTCCCAGCAGCCTGGTAAGGTAAGGTAACCAGATAACAGCTCTCTAACACAAGATAACAGCTCCCTGGTAGATCTAAGAACAGCACTCAATAGTAAAAATCCATGTCCCACTGCAACACATTCAGTTACATTGAGTAGGAGAAACAACAGCCTGCCATAAAGCAATTCCAAAGTGCATCACTGACTCTTTCTGAAAGCACATGACCAGGCAAAATGACCTGAGATGGCTGCCTACACACCAGTATTACAACTAAAAAAATACCCTTGCTGGTTCAGGGTTTATATTGTATTTGCAGTGTAAACAGTGTAATTTAGAAAAAAAAAACGACTTCATAAAAATTATGACAGAATCCCTTTAAACACAAATCCGAGTGCTTTTTGGCGGAGATAAGTAAATCTAGACTGCAGGAAATTGTGTTTCTTAAAGGCTGATGGTAGGTTTAAAATTCCTTTATCATATTTATTATTAAGTCAACCGCAGGGTTTAAAATGTATGCAATTTATATATAATATGCTTTGTAACAAAAGTCATGAAAATATTAATGGTACATATGCCTTTAAACTGGATTTATTTTCATACTGCATATGATTGTACACTTGAAAAGTAGCATATTGAAATGATTTAAACAGACCTCAGATAAAAGTTGTGCAAATCTCATTTAAATTCCTGCATAACAAGTATTCATTCACTTGCCTGTCTATATTACTCTCCACTCCTTTCTCTTACTCAGAGGTACAGGGCATAATTTACATAGTTTGTAGGCTGTAAATTTCCCACAAAAGTCTCCACTGAAATGCTGAGCGAGTCAATTACTAATTGGATATCTCATATATCTCGAAATAATCTATTCTTATCATCTGCTTGCTGCTCTGCTTTTGCACCACCATCAATTCCATCTGATTGTTTTGATTGATGAATTCATTAGCGCAGAAATCGTATCCTAGGAGCAGAAAAACTTCTGTATGAAGTTTCCGAGGGGAGGGAGGGAAGTTAGAAAGGGATCAATATTTCAGTGGGAACAGCATTTTACTCTTCAAGCTCTAAATATGGAGCATAAGCCGAGGATAAATTGCCCAGAGGATGTTGACTGGCTTTCCTTAAATGTGTTCTTACACTGAGATCACAGAATGGATGTTTCCTTAGAGGAAAGAAGTGAAAAGGCTAAATGCAATAAATACTTGAATGATTTTCATGTCTCTAAACAAGAGAAGGTGTGAATTCAGATATTTTCTCTTATATATACACCAAGAAATTAGTTAAAGAAACCCACAGGGTTCAACTATAACATTTATTTTCCCTTCTCAGTATTTATATTCATGGATAAATAACTGTATTCTCTATATAGAAAATGTATATTTACAGTATAAATCACAGATGTAATAGGATTAGACATTTTCAGCCTATGCAACCTGAGTTCTCTGCATATAGGGTTTCAGTTTTTTTTTAGTGGTTCTTACCATTTCAATGCATATCAATCAGTATTTGGTGTGGCTTATTTTCCCTGGTGTCTTCCTTTTCTAGCCTCTATCTCTCTGGGAGTTCTTTTTGTTCTCCAGACCTGACCTTTTGCCTTCTAACCTCCAAATCTGGTTTATGACTCTGCACTTAACTGCCTAACTGTTTCTGCCATCTTGGTTATGCTTATCCAAAGCTGCTTGCTTAGGGGCCACATGATTGCCCTTGTTGTGCATACTAGTGAATATTAGTAATGAGTGAAACATTTCTCCATGGTTTGTTTCAAGGCAAGGCTTCAGGAGTCAAAAAAATCAAGTAAAAAAAAAAAAGACATGCGCATGTAAAAAAACAGTATTTCCCGAACTTTTCACCATTTCACTAATTTTGTAGCAGTTTTGCACATTTTTTGGCAAAGCGAACATCACAAATTACTAGTGAATACAAGACATATAAGAACCTCTTTACTTAAAATGGAATTTAATGTTTGACCACCCATACTCTTGTACAGGATCACTGGCATTTTCCTAAAATAAATCAACCTAAAAGTACCAAAAAGTAAAGGATCACCCTGTGCTTGGGCTCCATATATGCTGCCGGCACTGGAACTCTCCATGTTTGGTTGTGTCACTTCCCAATTTGCATTAATAGTTGCAACTAATATGCAATTTGCCTGAAATGATGCCAATTGATAACATGAACCTGGCACGAATTCCTGGGTTCCCTCGGTATTAGTGCCATGCACCAGAAGTATGGTTTGAATACATAGGGTAAAAAAGACATGTGCCGCAACTTTAATTTGATTTGGATTTTGGATATATGGCTCTGAACTATTAGGCTGTATCTGTGCTATAATACCACCGGTTCTGGGTGCATAGTTGGTCACAGGTATTTGCATGTCTCCACCTATAATGCCTTATGTGAGGGCTAAAATATAATTTTTGATATTTGTGCAGTGTTAAGTGTGTATCACGAGGCATGAAAATACCTTAAGTTTTCAGAAGGTTTTAACTGCACATTTGCCTTAGCCCATCTCACCCTAATCAGGTTGGTTTCTTTCCTTCACCAAAGCAAATGTTAATTTCCATCCATATTGCTTCATAACCCAACTGGTTAAAGAATCAGTTTTATAAATTGCATATAACATTCTTAATAATATGTGTATTAGGTTAAAACCATATAGGACATTTTGTTGCCCACATCTTGCATTGGCAACAAATTGTCTAAAATTCCCTTACAACTACAATCTTCAGGAAATGTCAAAGGTAAAACAATCAAATTGCTACTTGAATGCAGAAAAAAGCTTTTCATGATATTGAAATCATTTACCCTCAGTAATTCCCACAAATCACAGTGGAAAAAGTATGCTGGGTAATCATACAGTATCCTTACTTTTATCTTAGGCCATTGTGTTAGCTATGAAAATGGAAAATGCACTTTTGAAATTTTGAGCTTCGTAGGAATTACATATTTTTGGTACCCTATGAATATCTGGCGTTCCTTTGCTTTTACATTCTGAAATGTTGTCTTTGTACCCAAGAGAATGTGGGAGATATAGTTCTGTATATGCACCTGTTGTCTCGCACAAAAAGAATCTTTGATAATAAACTGGTGAGAGGTGAGGCTTTGCAATTCAGCTGTTTTATTGTTACAAAACACAACTTGTGGGGGCATGTATTCTAATTTACCACGCTCTTCAGTCTTGCAGTCTAATATATGCTTATTTCTGGTTTTGTGTTTTCAAATGTGTCAGGAATCGCCATAAAACTATACATATTTTATATAGACATGCCCAGGGGATATGTGGCTAATAAAATCAGTTGTGATTTCATGCATAGAAACAAATATTTTTGCATTTTGAGTCTCTATGTTAAGAAAGATATATTTCCCCACACTTTTTATGTATTTGCAGCCATATATCTTGTGACTAAAGTGGCATAACATACTAACTCAGGCACATTCAATATATTTATGTTGTTCTACAAAACAAAATATATAGTTTTCCTTAGCAATCTAAACATTTCCCCTGGCTGGCAATGAATGGGTTAAAAGGTCATACATACATTTTTATGTATTTATGTCATTTATTTTTAGTGTTAAGGTGGCCATACACTGGGAGTTCCACTTGTTTGGTGACATTGTCAATGAACAGATGTGGTCCTCGATCCAATTGTTTTTTTTAAACCCACCGGATCAACATCTGGCTGACTTTCGGCCAGATATAGATCGGGAAGCCCATCAGAGGGCCCCATGCACTGCCCAATAAGCTGCTGACAATCTATCGGCAGCTTATATTGGCCCATGTATGGCCACCTTTAGTGTACTTACTCATTTTAAAAGATTTGAAATGATAGCATAGATGACTGTTGCCACATACTAGTTTCAATAAATAGTAAGAACTATGCCCAGTGACAGAGGCAAAGAAGTATGTGCCTATGTGGCTCCAGACTGCCCTCTCCTTATGAATACGGCACTGTCAAACAAAGACAGAGCTGGATATTCATGCCGGGGGGGGGGGGGTGTTTAGAAACTCAGGTCTCTGCACACTTTTTTGAAAACAGAGACCGGAGGCAACTTGAGCATGGCCCAAAGAAAAGAAGATGAACTATGCCTGTTATTTGCACTTTACATTAGGGATGCACCGAATCCACTTTTTTGGATTCGGCCGAATACCGAACCCTAATTTGCATATGCAAATTAGGGGTGGGAAGGGGAAAACATTTTTTACGTCCTTGTTTTCTGACAAATAGTCACGCAATTTCCCTCCCGCCCCTAATTTGCATATGCAAATTCAGATTCGGTTCGGCCAGGCAGAAGGATTCGGCCGGATCCAAATCCTGCTGAAAAAGCCGAATCCTGGATTCGGTGCATCCCTACTTTACATCCTTTGCCTCACTAAGTAAATTTCATCAGCTTTAGACTTCTAATACAAGGTTTTTGGCTCAACTGCTTTCTCTTAAAGTCAGAGGAGCTTATTTATTTAAAAACAATGGTCAAATATGTACCTTGACAGTAACCCATAGCCAGGGCCACCATCAGAATTCACGGGGCCCCGTACGACAACATTATACCTTCTGCAAGATCTCCCCTATCTCCCCTGCAGTTCTAGCTGAGGCAGGCATCTTGGATTTCACTGGCTCCTCCTACCTATATCTTCCCAGCCAACTGCAGCTCTGAAATCTCGCACATGCTCAGTTGAAATTCCTTGCTTGCTTATCAACCCTTCTAAGCTATTTTCAAATCAGCCAAACCTCTGTGTTAGGTGCTGTTCAGTAGTGCTGCCACGTGCTGGAAGTTAGTGTGTGCCCTTCATTTGTATAATGACTTTACCAGCAGGGGACAAGACAGGGAAATATCCTGATACTTCTAGTGGAGGAGTTTACTTAAACAAGGCATTCTGGGTAGAATACTCAAAGCAGTGTTACAATCTGAGCATGCTCCTGAAATTTGCATATTAGAGTCTCTGTTATAGTCACAGTATGGCCTCCCTCAGTGAAAGAACCCATTTGACAAAGTAAGGGATTTTTTTAAAACCTGCAGTTTTTTCAAAAAACTATATATGTAGTTTGATTAAACGTGTTTAGCTTGTACTGGTCAGATTGTTAATATGTGTTTGAGTTTGGCTGTGATAGGTGCCCTTTAAGACCCTGTTAACCTGTTCAGCATTGTAAACCTAAAGTGAAACTTCAGAAATTTTAGATAACGCTGGACCTGAGCCATACAGTGCTTACAAATCAAAGCCCAACCCATTTACATATAGTATAATGTTTTCTAGAGCTAATATAGACTTTTTGGTGCAGTCTAAATGGATTTTTGATTCTGCTGGCCCCTTAATGATGTAATGTAACACTGACTGTTTTTCTTAACCTTTATTTATCATGTATGCATATATTCCCTAGCTTATGTGAGGCTTTTCATTTAGCCTCAATGAATGAATAATTGAAACCATCACATGCATTTTTCTGCACTCATTTTGCAATTAGTGTAAGTATTTGGCCTGGAAAAAGTGAGCGTGATTGCTCATGGGTGATTTGCTGTTTTCATGTTCACTGCATTTTTATGCTCTCATCTATTTCTAAAAATAAATGCAAATGAAATCTGTAAGAAGCCATATTTTGCCGGGTTTTCTGGGGATAAGCTGCTCATGCTGCACTGTGTTCTAGCAGAAAATATGTGCTTCTTTATGTGTTGCTTCAGGTTGCTTTTTCCTTCTGCTCACCTGCAATGTCGCTTATATATGTTCAATAAAAAAACACAGATGAGTTGATTTTACATAGATGAGTATTTTAATTTCATCACAGGTTACATACAGAGCAAATGTTACCTTCACTGATTTGAAAAAAAAATTTCTTGAGTTTCTGCTTCTCTGTGGACAGAGCAATTGTCTACTTGACATCCAGTGTACGGGTAGCACCTGAAATAATAATCAGAGGCTGCTTCTCAGCACTAGGTACAAAGCTGAGGCACTTACCTAGTACAGCTGCAGGGCCGGTATTGGGTAGCTGTCACATGGAAAGACTAGCAGCCTCCTCAGCAGCACAATACAGCCTGGAAAACTACAGACCCTGCAGATAAGTGCATATTAAAGCTAAACTCTTGTGAGTACCCACCCGTATGCTCACCTAAGGTGATCCATATAAAGTTAAATACACACCCTATGCTAATAGTTGGTTATAGTTGAACAGCAACAATAGTAAAATATACTACACTTGGATTGTCTTCTTGCTTCATTCTATTCTCTGAGCTTTCACTTTAGCGCTGACTCAAACTGACTTTTGATGTTTGAACTTTTACCCTCGGAGGAACGAGTCAGAACAAGGGGAATAATTCCAGAAACTGTGGTCACCTATATTAAGCGCATCCAGTGTACTGCTGATGACATTATTAATGCGCACAAAAAGATTAATGAAGAATAATAGTCATGGAAATAGACCCTGAAAAAGCCAACAGAGTAACATCCATTAAACCCCAAATGCAAAGCTCGTGTACCCACCCATATTTACACATGGTAAAACCGGAGCATTGGGGGCCCACTGGGTTCCAACTTTCTGGGGGCCCCCCGCAAGCAGGCGCGAATGCCGGCAAGCTTGTGCAAACACTGCGCCTCACAGCACATCATTGTTTTATTTTGGGGGCTGGCATCTTTTTTCTTTGTTTCCTGCCGGCTCAGTCTGACCCTGTATTTACAGTACATTTCTATGAATGTGTCACTTATGTCCTATACAGGTATGGGATCCATTATCTGGAAACCTATTATCCAGAAAGTTCAGAGTTAGGCTCAGTTAATGTTTCAATTATTTCTTAGTAGGCTAAAGGTACTGAGATCCAAATTATGGAAAGATACCCAGGTCCCAAGCATTCTGGATAACAGGTCCCATAACTGCATTGTGTATTAGGTCTCTTAAGGCTCTCAGGTGCAATTGAACCATATAACTAACATGTACCTCAATCAGGCAGCCAGTATGCATTGCACCCACATGCCCTACTTTTTATGTCACCATTATAGCATACCCACGTATGCTGTCATCTTGATTATAAGAGGCCAAACCTAACAAACCCAACCTCAAGACCTCTCGTGAAAATAGAGTGTAATAAATTAAAGAAAAAACTCCCACAAATTCCACATGGTTGGAAAACCCTGCTGTGAGCAGGTAAAGGTTGGACCTAAATTGGATATGGGAGGGGGAGTGAGTCCTTTGTCACTGTGCAGTGAGTTTTGGCCTGAGGAAAGATAATTGTGTGTCCCCTGTGTGAGCATAGGTTGTGCTCGATTGCCTGCTTCCTGTGAGCTCCTGCAAACGCCATTTTATCTAAATAATACAAATTTTGAAAAATGATTCCCCTTTTCACTGATAATAATACAGTACTTTTTACATGATCCAAACTAAGATATACTTAATCCTTATTTAATGTTTACATGGTGTTCTAGTAGATTTAAGGTATAAAGATTATAGAAAGATCCATTATCCGGAAAGCCCCAGGTCCCCAACATTCTGGATAACGAGTCTGATAACAGTAGTTTATTTTTAGGTGCTAACCAGGCACATGATTTTAATTTAAAAAGAATATATTGTAACTTTATTGCTTTAAATGTTCTGATAACAGACACATTATATTTGTTCATTTCCCCATATGTAATAAAAGGCACTAGGTTTGCCCTGATGCAGTAGCCCACAGCAACCATTAAGATGTTTGTGTTTAAACAGGTGACCAGGAAATTCTAGCAGCTGATTGGTTGCTATATTTTTCTGCACCTGGGCAATTATAATGCCATAGCATTTATTTAAATCATCAGTGGTTCTAATATAATTCTACGAGCTGTCTGATTTTGTGCTCAGCAACTTGAATAATTCGTACCTTCTGGCAGCAATGATTAATAGTCCTTGAATCACAGATGTTAAACTTGTAGGACTTTTCATATACCAGGCTCTCATCCAAGGCTGGAAGAGGAACACAATTGTTTTCCAGCAGATTAACAAAAGAGTTGTTATTCCGGAAACTATGAAAGGGCCAGCCGATCATTCCAGTGGGGTAGTAATATCACTTCAGCAATTCCACATGGAGGTTACATCATGGAGTGCTATATAATCAGCCAATAATAACTCTTTCAGCATGTGTGTGCACAATTGGTACAGTTTTAAGAGTGGGTTCTTCAGCAGTACAGAGTAGAGGTTGTGGTAGCTAGTTAATCTTCTTTACTACTTTCTTCATTTCAGCATTTGAAATATAAAGGTACAGTGTGATATATTTTAGCAACCTGCATAGATATATTTTCCCTTTGCTGCATAACTATATGATGGAGTAATGGTGGTTATGTAATAACATGAGAAAAATCGATGCAAAAAAAATATCATTTTAAACACCCAATATTTATTTTATAAATAATACCAGTAGCTAAATATGCATGCTGGATCATTTTCTTAACTAGATCAGTGCTCAGATACTACAAACTTTACCAAGTTTTCTTACTACAGGTATGGGACCTGTTATCTAGAATTCTCTGGTCCCGGGTTTTTCTGGATAAGGGGTATTTCTGTAATTTGGGTCTTCATACCTTAAGTCTGCTAAAAATAACTGAATTATTCCCTAAACCCATTAGAATTGTTTTGCCTACAATAAGAATTAATTACATGTTAGTTGACATCAAGTACATAGTACTATTTTTACAGACAAAAATGAAATAACTTTAAAAATTTTAATTATTTCATTAAAATTGAGTTTATGGGAGATAGCCTTTAAATAATTTGAAGCTTTCTGGATAATAGGTTACCAGATAAGGTATCCCATTCCTGTATAACATTTATTGAATACACATCAAACCCTAACAGAGGGGACAGGAAAACAGTAGCAGCCGTTCCATTGCTCGTGGCAAAAAATAATGTGCACGGTATTTCAAATACTACTAAATAAATGGAAACCCTACTATTGTAAACTTTCAATGTCAACAGTCATTAATTTTATTTTCACTTACCAATATTGTCACACCTACTGTACGTTAAGTTTCTGTATGGGTAGTAGAACCCTTGTCTGGTTTCTAGAGGCTGTAGTTAAGCTGTTAAATCACTGGCCAGACAGCTGGCTAAAAAGGCTGTATCTGTACCAAACACCAGCTTGCTTAAGTGCTTTATACCTTCTGTCTCTGTGCTGAGCCTTAAAACTGGCAGTAAAATGAAAGAAACAAAAAAAGATTCTGTCCAGCAGTTCTGTAACAGAAATCCATACTAGTGTCCTGCTCCCGTGTTCAATGAAGAGAAAAATATTTCTGGCAGGCAGTGGCTTCCAAGTTATCATTTGACTGACCAGTTGTTTAACCATTAAATTAAATGGCACAATATTTAACACAGCATTTAACACTGAATTCATCTGACTGGATAAAACATTCAAATTGTGATATATATATAATTGTGACATAAAAGTGGTGACTTTCAGGATCAGCTGCCCTTGTCTTTGTTGCTGGAAGAGTGCAAGCGAGTGAGTCCTCTAGGGAAAGGCTATTATTACTTATAAGGCATTAAAGCCCATGGTTGTACCCTGTATGGTTCCTCAGCAGTGGAGCAGTGGTGGTGTCTAGTGTCACTGTGTGCTTTTAATTAGATATTTTACAGGAATCTTACCATGGGAGTTAGTTTGCCAACCCTGAAATAGAAGGTCTTCGATAGAGACTTTGCTGTAATTCTGAATACCACATTATCGAAGTCCACAAGCAAAAATCCTTCCAGCAGAGAACGAGGTAATGGCAGATTTGCTAATTATTCTTCTTTATTTCCAGTGGTAATGATGGCTATTGCAAGGGAAAACTTTTTAAACTACAAATATTTTCCAGTGTTCAGTTAATGAATAAAAACAGGGTTGGACTGGGCCGGCAGGACACAGGAAAAAACCTGCGGGGCCCGGCCTTCATGGCCCCCCAATCGACCCAGTCCTGCACCCAATGACATTCCAGATGCCCCCCCCCCCACAACTACCTTTTGAATCTATCACATATGCATTGTGGCAGTAAGAGGGATGGAGGGCAGATATGGGCCCTGGACAACTCAGCCCAAAATTTTTAAAAAGAGCACAACATTGTCCCTTGTGGCATATTTATTTTCTACAGAGAAAATAGAAAAAGATCTGCTAAAGATTTCAGACAAAATTCCAGCCCATGTGAGCACTGATGAGTGGATGCTGTGCCTGTCAGTGCTGCTGAAACATTGGCAGAGGGTTGGTGATTTCTCTATAGCCATATTAAGCTAGTGGAGAAAACTGGGGGTGATTTGGCCATAAAGCAATTTGAGAAACTCACCTGCGACGGCAGTGCTCAGCATTCAATCTATCAAACAAATGGAAAATAACTCACATAGTTCTCAATTCAAGCAAATCAATAATAACTTGACTATCCTTCGCAATGTTCCCATATTAGACAAAGTTTTAGGCTCTAAGTGTCGTTTTGTCTACAGACGATCAAAAACTATTGGAGATCTTTTGTCTCCAAGCCTTATACAAAGCACAGAATCAACACATACCACTTGGCTAATCACAAAGGGCATGCATAAGCATGGAGCATCTAGATGCATTACATGTAATTACATTAACAAAACAACTACTTTTTCGTCTTCTATATCAAATAAAACTTATAATATAAGACAATATATCAATTGTAATTCAAAGAATGTTGTGTATCTTATGACATGTAACAAATGCTCCCAACAGTATGTGGGCAAACAAGCCATACTCTAAAGGGAAGAGTTAGAGAACACCTACGTAATATTAAGGATACAAACAGCTCAACCACTGCAGCTAGACACGTTGCCTAATGTACTAATAGATCTCTGAATATCTTTTCTGTGACTGACATAGAGCAGGTACAGTATCTCCACATCCGAGGGCGGGATATTCTAGAAAAACTTCTTAAACAGGAAGCAAAATGGATTTTCTTTTTGGAAACTAGACAACCACTTGGAATAAACCTGGACTATAATAGTTCTTGTTTTGTTTAAATAAACGTAGAAATTACCCAAAGTGTTTAATCATGTCCCCCAGACTTATACCTTATGTTTCTTCACTATAAAGGTTTTTGCGAAGATATCTCTTAAAGGACCAGTAACATCAAAACATTTTTTAAAAAAATTCGTTAGTATACAACGAAAAAAAAAAAAACACAAAGACAAATGAAACTCTGAAGTCTTTATTAAGAAATAACTCACCAAACTTGCGCTCCTCTTCAGAAAAGGCGACAGGGTGACGATCCATCATGTGGCGCTTGATTTCCCCTCCCTGGCTATCTCCTATAAGGAAGGCAGAGAGGAGAAATCGAGCGCCACACGATGGATCACCGGATCGCCTTTTCTGAAGAGGAGTGCAAGCAGAGTTTCGGTAAGTTATTTCTTAATAAAAACAAAATTCATTTGTCTTTGTGTTTTTTTTTCATTGTATACTAATTTTTTTTTTAAAATTTTGCTGTTACTGGTCCTTTAAGCATTTTTAACTGATAATATTTGTAATTTTATGCACAAGATGTGATCTTGGATAGCCTAAAATTTGTATTGGTGTTTTGGATTGGCTATCCTAAGCATGTTTCTGATAGCCCCTTCTTTAATCACTCAATTTTCTGGATTGGCTGTCTGAAGCATGGTTCTGATTGGTCTTTTTTTATTTAAATATGACTGTATGATCAAATGATTGTTAGCCTATGACTAAGTGCCCACAAGGCATGAAACGTGTAAGGCTCTTTTGAGATGTCTTTTTCTAAATAAAACTCTTAACGGCATCAAGTATTGGAGTGTGGTCCAGTTTGTGCCAGCCTAATATTACATGTATGCACTGGTGTTTTCGCCATAGCTATATTTAAGCTAATGGAGAAAACTGGTGGTCATTTAGCCATAAAGCAGTTTGAGAAACTCACCTCAGACGGCAGTGCTCAGCAAGTATTCAGCTCAGTACTTTGTAGTACTTTCTGGTGCAGACAACTTTGTGTATTCACTGGGCCCATTCTAGCCTACAAGCATGGTATTACTAAAATTCACACTCTCCCAATAGGGTGCACCAGTTTGGCACAAGACCAGAATAGATGTAAATGTATAATTAAAAGGTTGAACTATCATTAGGATTATGCTTATTCATTTTTTTCTGAAGAAGCCACAGAATCAGCATTGCAATTTGGATAAAAGACTAGTGCAATGGTCATCATGGGAGGCATTTTCAAAGCAGTTAGTGGGAAGATGCACATCTGTCTGGGCTGTTATATTATAGGGAAGGCATCCAACTGAAGATATGAAAGAGAGTAGAAATAGATTATCAGCATCATTTAAACAAAGGGGAATGTGTCTATTCAGATACTGCAAATGCACAAGCATTTGTGGATACAGTGTAACTTGCAGTTTGCAAAGAATTATAATTAACAGACCTTTAATACTAAACAACCTTCTCTTTGCATATCTCATAAAGCTTAATAATCACACGCCGTGGGTGAATCACAATCATGTGTGGGTGAAAGTACGATATATAGCTCACAATGTGCCAATGTGTCAGTCTATTTAAATTACTTATTACACTGAAATGAATACTATGACATTGTGATCAACTGTTTGTGCTTCAATTCACCTGTGTGATGACAAGACAAACTTTGCGCCATTCAGCCCTAATGTTCCCCAATGTTGTTTTTGTAATAACAAATTTTGGTTAAAAACACAAGCATTTTGCTTTAAAGTGCACATATGAATAATTTGGATAAAGACAAAAATTCCTTCATGCTGTCTGATCCTCCACACTACAACCCCATTTGTAAATGTAGAAATAGATATTATACATGAGACGTATTGGTGCTGGATCATAAAGAAAGGTACACTGTTTGGGGGAGGTTAATATTTGGCTTTGCCATAAACAAAGCAATTGTAAAATACTTTTTGCAGTTTTTTGTTGTAATTATTTTCCTTTGGAAATAGTCTCGTACACAAGAAAAAACCCTTTTGCCACAAAGGGGGAAGAATTATAATAGAGAGAGGTGTTAAAGAAACAAACTTTAGTAGTATAACTTCAATTTGAATTCGTGAATACCCTAATTTGTGCAATATGCTGTACACATAAAAGGCCAAAAGGAGCAGGTCCTTGTTATTTATATTTTGCAGGATGTAATTAGTTGCACATTTTATTGGACCAATATAATGCAATATAAATGAATTTGCAATGAACATAAATACTTAAAAGAATGCATACAACATTAACTATTAAATGTGCCAATGACAATTTTTATTTTGTTAAATGGCTCTTATAAAACATATAACCTTTCAATAAAATCTCCAAACAACAGCATACTTAATGATTGAATGTACCCATGAACTTACCAGCTCGACTATTCATGGCTTATAACGGATATAGAAGTACACGGGGCCATTAGCATAGCACATTAAATATTTATTGCACAGGAAAAGCGAACAGCAGGATTATGTCAACTTAATCTTTCTGTTAGATATGGTCAGAATTGTTTCATGGCTTTGTGTATCAATGTGTTTGATCATTGCATTTCTTTATACCCTGTTTAAAATGCATAGCTTTGCAAATCTGAGCGTGGCATGCTATAATAGTGTATCTCAAGTGGCACAGTGTGTATAAGGGTTTGGGGATAACTTTCCTCTCTAAATCTATTTTTATTATAGGATATATTTCATAACAGGCTGGCGTCTCACAGAAATGGAAGCCTGTCATGTACCTTGTTAACCTTGCACTTTGCTCTAAATCTGGAGTACATAGCATGCATGCCTTCAGGGGATATATTCAAGATATTGTTTTATCAGAGAAGGACATGTCCACTTGAACAATTGAAGATCTTCTGCTTAAAACATCATGAGTTGGCCTTTTTATTTTAATTTTCTCCTTTACTCAGTTCTATGTTCTAACCCTACCTTCTCTCCAGAAATGTATGTCTAGGCACAACATCATCAACAATTTGGCAAGGAGTTTTAAAACACAATACTTTCATGGGCAGAACAGGGAATGGGCAGTTGTCTGGAAACGTTTTTAGAAAGTGGTGAGATGGAATATATATTGTAGTTGAGTAGTTGCAACTAGAGACAACTTGTAATTGAGAGTGGGATAAAAGTAAAGAGGGGAAGGAGGTAAAAGTCAAGTTTTTAGGGAATAGAAATATATGTTGTGGGGAAAGACAGTATGACAGTATGGAAAGAAAAGACTAACTAAGAGGAAACTAGATTAACTAAGAGGATAAAGTACTGAGGGTAAAATCAGATAAGTGAAATTGTTAGCGAAGGTGAGGTAGGGGCCATACAACATCCCTTCCAGGTAATTATCATTAAGGGTTCTTGTGTAAGGGACCACTATTGAAATCCTTCACCCTGATGCTCAATATTACTGCAACTGTAACATCTCTGAGAAGCTACATATTTACCTTACAAAATTTCCTTTATTACGCAGCTTGTCTGAAGGAGGCTTATTAACAGGCGGCAATGCCAGAAATAGAGTTTGTGTGAGACTTGACAGCAAGAAACAAGTCAAAGGCGAGTCAGAGCATCAAAAAAATGCCTTCCAGGCCTTTTCAGAAGAGGGGCCTCTCGTCTCAAGTAGCAGAGGAGTCTGGACCAAGGAGGAAGCTCAAGGGTTAAAGTCCGATTTGCGGTAGTCAAAGGATCAAGAAGTAGCGTGGTCAGGACTCATGCAGAAGTTCAGTTGGCGCCACCATCTTGGATGCACCGCCAAAGAGGAAAGGTGCGCCATTGGGCACTCCTGACAGAAGTGAAGTGAAGACATCAAAATCTAAAAGTCCAAGCAGAGCCATCTAAATACAGCAAACCTGTGTGATCAGGTGCAAGGCATACTGGATGCAGAACTTAGGAGAAAAACCATTGGAATTCCATTGCACAATAACTGCTGGTTTTTTACTTTCAGGCTTTAAATTAATTGACTATTATATGAGCTATTAAATACTTAATGCCCCTTTTAGCTATGAAACAGCCACTCTCAGGAAGCCATGTTAGCAGCACAATGATGGAAAATCTTAGCAGCTCATTACTTCTAGATTATGTTTCAGGCAATGTCAGTAATATTCATTTTGGTAAAGGATGCCACTTTTTTTTGGCCTGTTGTCCATTTCAACATTGAAAGATTGGCAGACTGAGATACACTTTTACTTTCTGACTCTAGCATCGGAAATTTAAGAAACATGGACACTTACCTGCAAAGTATCATAATAAAATGTAATAAGTCAAATTTTTTAAATATGTAAAGCTTGTATAGGTTTTACTGTAAGATCAAAGGAAGCCTTTAATGAGACACTTAACTATTCTAAAAATAGTTATACATATCTTTTTGAGTTTCATATCCAAGGGAAAAACAGAACCTTAAAATTTCTCCAGTAAAGGTGAAATTGTGGTTCTCATGAAACAAATATTGTTGAAGCATCTTGCACACATTGATCAAAATTCAAATTTGTGTAGTATTAGAGGTTTTTGAAACTACGAAGAAACTAATTTTCTATAAAAACCACGAATACCATGAATGCTATTAAAAGAGCCAAATAGAAAAAGCACAAATGAAAAATTCACAAAAGTATGTTTCATTTATTCATCAACAATTAACTTTGCACCCAATAGTTTGTTTTGTATTTGTGTCTGCTGCAGTTGAGCAGGACTTGCTTCCTGTGAGATTAAAATGGAGTTGCTTCCATGATGGGTTGTTGCTTTTGAAAGGGGAAGTTATGTATGTTTATAAATGAGTTATGAGCCTGACCACTTTCTATTAAAAGTAGCTTTGTCTTTTAGAAGCTGTTATTTTTAGAGCAGATGTCAAAGGCAGGAGAGAAGAGATGGCGCAACAGCAGCAGAAAAAAAAACACCCTCTAATTCTAAAAAGTTAATTCTAAAAAGTCTGTGTGGTATTCAAAGCACAGACCCAATGGTTTCATCAACCCTTACTATTATACTATTTTCTTTCTCAAAATTTGTATTGATGTGTCAGCAAGAAAATACAGCACAAAATTCACAAGGCATAAGTAATATCATATCACAATATCACATGTTAACAATCTCGTGACACAAGTTTTCAAGAATTTAAGATGACAAAAAAAAGCAGTAGCCATATGCTAAGCTAAAAATAAAAGAAAACGACACAAAAAAAACACAAAAAAACACAAAAACAAAAAAAAATTAGATTCCTGGTAACATATTGCCAGCTATATGGACATAATTGACTTAGACCCAAAGTTTTACCCATTAAGCCCACTCTCCAGGGATAGGAGAACAGATAGAGCTTGGACCACATTAAATCGTCGAACCAAAAATCAAAACCACACAGAACACTTCACATCTACGAAATACTATAAAGGCAAGAGGTAATTAGGTAAAGATCCATTATACAACTTCTCATTCGTAAAAATCCAATCTAATTTAGCTTTAACCCATTCCACTTTTAAGTATGGTGATTTACATGATTTAGCAATGACTTGCTTAGCTGCAAGTAAGATATTATTCAACAAGTGATTTTGGGTTTTAGATATCCCTTCAGGGACCACTCCAAGAAGAGCAACATAGGGGTCCCGTTTCAAATTGACGCCTAAAATTGAGAAGATCATGGTAAAGATCCTAATCCAATACCTCACTACTCTCGGACAAGTCCACCAAATGTGGTACATAGTACCTATGTGGTCACAACCTCTATAACAATTACCATTTGGGTAAGCATGTGGATAAATCTTGGCTATCGGAGCGGGAGTCATGTACCATCTAAACAATACTTTATATCCTGCTTCCAACATAAATGTATTGATAGAACTTCTCCAATTGCTATCCCATGTCTTCAACCATACCTGCTCAGTGAGAGAACGCCCAATATCTGTGTCCCATGCCTGTATATATTTCACTTCTAGGAGCCTGGGAGGAGTATTAAATTGCCTATATAAAATAGAAATAGCTCCTCTAGGTGAAGTTCCCCCTATTCACCATTTTTCATAAAAGGAATAAAGTTTTTCATAAGGCGGACCTATTTTCCAACAAGTGCTAATAAAATGGAGAATTTGAAGCGCACGAAAACTCTCAGATTCCGAACTATTATACTATTTTATTGTAAAACAGGCCATCTAAAAATATAATTTTTTATAGCAGTTATAGGCATTGTTTCCCTGTGAGACATGATTGTTGATTTTTATATCCATATATCCAAACAATGATCTACTGATGAAACAGTAACATTAAATATTCATTCTGATAATCATCAATGACATTTACTATGAAGAGACAAATAGGTATCACTGGGTTTCCTTTTTAGTATTCATGACTTGCAGGCTTCACATTTTCACAAGTAATTTTTTTAGTGCAAATTTCTGCTACCATAGCGTAGGACTTTTCCCGTGGTTGATTACAGTTTCCAAGTTTCATAGCGACATTTTTAAATGCTGGTGTATGTGTTACTTGAAAGTGTATTCTCACTTTTACCGTTTTTGTTTCCGTTTTCATGAATTTCTGCATTCCTTAAACATGCATTCACATTGTGCCTTTTTAATACAGTATTTAAAATTAGCATTATCTGGCAGACAGCAGGCTGTGCATTATAATTTAAGATCTATAAGCCAAAAGACATGCAGGTTTTATACTTTACAGTATCTCAGTAAGAAGGACACTGTAGAATGTTAGGATGCACATCGCATGCTCAGTGTGAAAAAAAAAGCAAAATTCTATAAGGAATAAAACTTCAGTAGGTTTAACAGCTGCCATATGAAAAAATGGCCCCATAAAACGGATGCTCGTTTAAAGCCCCAATGCTATCTGATTCTATTTGATGTACATAAATAGATATATCAAACAGATTTTGCAAAGTAATGGGTGTTAAAGATATTTTGCTCCTAATGCAGCATGTCATTTTAAGGTTTCCAGAACATCTGTAGTCTGCTTTCAAGCCTGGCAAGATCTGAAGCATATAGGAAAGGTTATAAGAGGGTAGTTCTGCACTGTTAGAACACCTTTATAAGTTTAAGTGTGATGTAAAAGCCTGTAATTTGCTTCTCATTTAAAATAAAGGAAATTAGAAGGCTATGCACTTAAAATATGTAAAAAGTGTTAGGCTTTTTGTAGTATTGACATATTTGATCAGAATCTGCTTGATTCTAAGTGGACCACTTGTTTAGTTGAACACACAATGAACACTTTTTTTTAGCTTTACCTAGTCTGGAGTGAAAGGGGTACATTTAATAACTGCCGCTCTGCATTAAATTGATTCTTTCTATAGGACCCTAAAAAACATATCACCAATGAATCAGAAGTTTCTTTCTTTCTTTTTCTCTTTCTTTCTTTCTTTCTTTCTTTCTTTCTTTCTTTCTTTCTTTCTTTCTTTCTTTCTTTCTTTCTTTCTTTCTTTCTTTCTTTCTTTCTTTCTTTCTTCTCTCTCTCTCTCTCTCTCTCTCTCTCTCTTTCTTTCTTTCTTTCTTTCTTTCTTTCTTTCTTTCTTTCTTTCTTTCTTTCTTTCTATCCCACCCTAAAATAACCATACTCTGCTAACAATAGAATGAATCTATTGTCGCTGTAATAAAGATTTGGATTCTGGGATGTTATTTAAAAATTCTTCTGTTCTCCTCTCATGCATATGGAACATATTCGGAAATCCCCTGTTTTATGTTTTACATAATCCTTAAAAAAACAGCAGATTTGCCAAATCATTCCATGTAGCAGTAGCTGTTTCCCATTTGCAGGTAAATGTATTACAAAGTTGTTGGCTACCTGTCCACAACACATAGGTGTGTCATCCATAAGGGTTTAGATTTGTTATATTATTGTCACTATCTGACTACTTTTCCTACTTTACCAAACTAGTATTTGACTACACTGTACACATTTCAGCAAAACCATTCAGTCCAGCATCCTAAAAACTGGATGAAGGTTAGTGCAAAATAGTGTTTATTTACATGCCACAAGTCATAAAAGTCAATTTATCATAAGGATTATCATTATCAGGATTACCATTTACCTTTTGAAGCTTCCCATGTTTAGTTTGTAAATAACACAGCTGGGGGAAGGTTCATCATGACAAGACTACCCACTATTGAAAGGGCACCATGTATAAAGTATGATATGACAGTTCATGCCTCACCATACTTAAAGGAAAACTATACCCCCCAAACAATGACGGTCTCTATTAAAAGATACTGCATAACAAAGCTCATATGTAAAACCCTGCTTCATGTAAATAAACCATTTTCATAATAATAATATACTTTTCTAGTAGTATGTGCCATTGGGTAATCATAAATAGAAAATTGCCATTTTAAAAAATAAGGGCCGCCCCCTGGGATCGTACGATTCACTGTGCACATAAACAAACCAAACAAACTATACTTCTTAGGCCACATGAGCCAATTAACAGACAGAGTTGTGTCTTTTGCTTCAACACTTCTTCCTGTTACAGTTAGAGTTGTAGTATTTCTGGTCAGGTGATCTCTGAGGCAGCACAGAGACCATCACTAAATGGTGGTTCAAGGCAAGAGATGTAAAAGGGCAATATTTACTTTAATATATATTCCAGTTTGTCAAGATTCTTTAATATGCCACTTAGTATGATATAAACTATATGTTGCTTAAGTATTCATTTTGGGGGTATAGTTTTCCTTTAAATCCATGGTTAATTAACTATGTTCACACTTATGTTTTGGGAGTTTAGTGTGTCCCTTAGAGATCTAGTCCCAGCAGAAAGACTGGGGGAACTTATAAAACTTGTAACAGAGAACACACCGTTGAAATAATAATAACGTGCTGTAATAAGGTTGTTTTCTCAGTGTCAAAGGCTCAGTTGCAACTGATTTGCACAAGGGGCTTTATTGAATAGGCTCCAAAATGGAAGAAAGAATCCTCTAAAAAGTGGCCATCTGGGCGGCCTCCCAACCTTCTTCTTCTAATGATCCACATATTCAGAGTTATCACAGAAGCTTTGGAATTACATACTCAGATACTCAGTGTGCTCTGGGCAGCTGTTGAGAGGCTAAGCTTTGGTGGGACTACAGGGTTGATTATTAAAGGGGTTGTTCACCTTTCAAACACTTTTTTCAGTTTTGTTGTTTTCAGATTGTTCCCCAGAAATAAAGACCTTTTTCAATTACTTTCCATTATTTTTTTTTCTGTTTTTCCAAAATCTAAATTTAAATCTCCCTGTCTCTGGCATTTGAGTCTGGCAGCTCAGTAATTCAGGCGCAGACTCTAAACTGTCACAATTTTGCAACACTTAGTTGATACATTTCTCAGCTGCATCTCTGGAGTATTAGCAACTATTGTATCAATTCTAACAGCTGCCTGTAATGAAACCCAGAGATTCTGCTCAGCAGGGACAAAGATAACAAATATATCCACTAAATGTATCAATTTAGAGCAGTTTACAGGGTCAGCGACCCCCCTCCCAGAGCTGCTTTAGAAGGTGAAAAATTACACTTTACACTTCAATATTAGAAAAACGGCCACACATAGAAATTAGAAAGTAATTGGAAAAAGTTGTTATTTCTGGTGATCTATCTGAAAACAACTAGTTGTTTGAAGGTGAACAACCCCTTTAAATTCTTGTGCAAATTGCACTGGTTTTTAAGTTGCCATGTAATGAAAATCTGAATTTATTACTATATATTGTATTGTGACTTTTAAATACTTTGTATAAAGTATATTTTTAGTCAGACCCTAAGCTCAGGTAAGTGACAGCAGCACAGAGCATATGCAGCATTTTTACCCGAATTCTTTGGTTTAGTTTGGCTTTAGTTCTCTTTTAATATACATAAAGCAATTCTAAATGCTTCTATACTTTAAAAAAAAAAAAAAAAAAAGATTTGTTGCCCTTGTTTCAGTATTTCCTCTTCAAATCAGAGCTATCAAGTCTTTGGATTTTGGCACAATTCTAGTTTCTCAGCAGAATGGCATAGGTCTGTCATCTGCCAAAGGTGCTGATCCAGTAAAAGGGAGCCTGATTTACTGCTACTCTTACAGACACAATGAGTAAGACAAAAAGGATAGTTCCCTCTCTAAGTGCTAAAGATAGATTTCACAAGTCAGCCCATTCTTCTTTAGACTGAATGTAGAAACCTTCTTGGATTAAAGTAAAAAATAAATATTCCTAGAGCACAGAATGGGAGGCATTTACCGATTTTCGACTAGTGCAGATAAAGAGCTTGAATCTTGCTCAAAACAAACTTCTTGCATAGGCAGAATGCATTTGTTGTGAAAGGCTTTCTGTCCAAGAAAATTAACACTGCTGAAGAGGTTTTTGTTTTTAATATGGTTTGGATAATGTTAAAGGGAAATATTCCCTTAGTGCTGCATCATCCATTTATAACATTTAGCACATTGCTATCACCTGAAAACAAGAAGTTTGGTTAATTAGATTAATGATTAGATTAATTTGATTAACAATTAGATTAATTAAAAATTTTTAAAGGGATAAAGCTTTTATAGCTGTATAAGGGCAATCACTGGCAGTAGCCAAGTGTGCATTTTCTCTAAGAATTATGAGACTCATGTGGCTGAATGTGGCTGAAATGCACTGACAGAGAAATGGCAGATAACCTCCAGTGTCTCCTATCATCAATATAAATAGAATCAGCTTGTCATTGCTCACAATAGGCTGTTTTTCTGAAAAAAGGACAATTTTTCAGGCACGATAAGGCTAACAGCACTGCCACATGGAACATTTTGTCACGCTTAATCTAGAGTCCCTGAAATGTCCAAAAATCCCTTCCCACCAGCAATAATATGAGAAAACCTAGGCATTGCCTCTGCTGCCTATAGATTACAACAAGCCAACTTCTACAGGATGTGTTTGTCTTTCCACTGCCAATTTACATTATTGCTGGTGGGAAGGGATCTTTGGACATTTTGTTGCTCACACTCAGTGGAGTAACTATAGAGTCCTCTACAGTTACATGGAACTCCCCAGCCACTCTCTTCCCTTCAGCCTGGGAATGCAGGCGGCTCTGGCACTGGGCCCGGGAGGAGGAGAGCTGAGGCAGGAATGGGCAAGTAGTGGGAGGGGCGGTGCAGACGGGTGGGTGTGTTTGGGAACTGCAGTGCACTGATCCTCCAAAGATTTTTTTTTGCAAGGGGGAGGGCTGGTGCACTGTACTTACACCACTACTTACACTAGAGGACATTCAGCGTGAATCAAAAACTAAATGTTCTGTATGGTGCCATTGTAATAAGGCAGCAGATTTTAAAAGAATATGGATCATTTACATAACACAGGACACTGCCCTTAGCCCCCATAGATGTAGGTCTCTGCACTACAGAATGGAGCACAAATACTTGAGTCTCTCCGATGAATACAGTGTTAAATTAATACGGCACATGGGCATCCCCTTGGACACCCCTCTGCTCTCACAGACCAGCGCAATGTGCACAGGGTGTTGTGCCTAGTACTTTGTGCAAGGTGCAATCACAGGCTGCTCTCAAATCCCCTGCTGAAAGTCCTCTGTAAATCACTATACAATAATCATATGATTGTTCTTCCCTGACTCTTTTTTTTGGTAAAAGATGGAAAACAGTTGTAAGGCCAATGCATACCAGCTATCAGAAATGTGGGTATGCTTTTTTTCCATTATATCCATTTTAAATAGCTTTAAAAAAATACTTTCCTCTTTTTTCTATTTTTCTCATTTGTCCCAGTTTATGCCGAGTATTTGCAGTTTTATGCTATCTATGATGCTTGTATTCAATTTCATAACCTATAACTTACTTTATACCACCATACCAACATGCCATTGCTCAACCTTCTACACTGAACTATATGTATAAAGAATCCTGATTGGATTTTAATCATCCAATAACATTTGTTTCTGCTAAAGAGTGCACAACTTCTGTAACCTGATGCTTATTTAGTATTATACAGTAGAACCCCCATTTTACGCTTTTCAGGGGACCAGAAAAAAATGGTGTAAAATCCAGGAAAATGTAAAATCAGGGAAATGTATTATTTATAATATATACAGTAGGGTCCACAAAATAACAATGGAAAATGAGGGAAACCTTAAAATCAGGGGATGTAAAATTGAGGTTCCACTGTAGTTAAAACCTTATACTTATAGTGGAATAGGAATACTGCAAGTTACAGGTATGGGATTCCTTATCTGGAAACCCATTCTCCAGAAAGCTTCAGGCCATATCTTGTAGACTCAATTTTAATCAAATAATTAATTTTAAAATGATTTCCTTTTTCTCTGTATTAATAAAACATTAACTTAAGGTATGGAATTCCACTTAGTGGCCATATTCCAGGAAACACCAAATGGTAGCTGCATCTCTATAGTATAAATACTATCTATAAATACTTAATTAGGCTTATTTTTACTTAAAATAAAATAGATTTAGAGCAAAATTTTGTAACATAACTATTTGTAATTAAGCGGACACTTATTTTCTTAAAAATCATCTTTCTGTTTGGCCTCTTTAGGCAGATTTTGGCTTTATCATATCTGAAATGGGAAGAATTCACAGCAATGTGGTGTTCCAGATGAAAATAATCAGTAAAGACTCTGGCAACTGCAGTACAAAAAGAGATGTTTTTGTTTTGTTGTTTTACTGCCAGCATTGCCCCTGCAGCTCTGTAAATGAATTGCTTAGTTCCTACATGCACCTGTTTCGGTTCTATGATTTTCTGTACATATTTTGTGTTTTTCTTATTATTCATTTCTCTTTATAATAAGAGGCTTTACTCCACATTTAGTAGAACAACATTGCCCAAGTTTAAAGGAATTTTTAAAAGGCTCACCTTTTTAAATCCAACTTTCTACTATTAAAACCAATTTTTATATTATTATAAAAATAAATTAAATATATCCATTAGCTTTGATTTCCACTTTGTTTTCCGGCATTGCTTACTTTTAACTCATCTGAAATGATAATTCCTAGATCCCTTTCTCCTGTTGTCACTGAGAGTGAATTACTATTCATTTCATATTCAGCTTTGGGGTACTACTGCCCCATATGCATTGTTTTATACTCTGTCTCAGGACCTAAACCTTTCTCCGTGGCTTTAATTTCCATAAATCAATTTGCATCTGACTTACTCCTCTTGAAGCATCAGCTCTGCTGTAGTCATTGTGTAGTCTGCCCAGAGACGTCTTGTCTTGGATATATAATGCAATATACTTCATAAATGCATGAAATAGAACAGAACATAGCAAATATCCATAAGGAACACTTGTTACCTTTCCTGCCTTTTGAGCTTATACCAATTAACACAACCCTCCAGCTTAAGTCTTTTAGACAAAATGATATCCATTGCACAACCTTCAAGCCGAGTTCTAAAACTTTACATTTCTGAACATGTTTTATTGTACAGGCAGTATCAAAAGCCTTGTTGAAATATAAATAAGCAATAATATAATTTCTTTCTGGTGACAGCTTAAACATTCACCTTTAAGTAAATGTGTAGGGGTAGATTTACTAAAGAGCGATTCACCAACGTTACCGCTTTCAGACACTACGCTAACGGGCGTAGGCGTAACTTTGCTAGTGATAGAGACAGACGCTAGCGATCAATCGCACTCTATCGGCAGGCCAATTTTCATTCTGGCGAATGGACGTTACTCTGCAAATTCAATGAAATGCGGATTTTACTGAACATTACCTCTTTTGCCAGACTTGCCTTCTCCAGCTCAAACCAGGCGAAGTGCATTGGAGTGCATAGATCTTCCTCAATCTTCGGTTACTTATAGGGCATCATATTTTTAGTGGGAACATATGGAACATAAATTATACAGTGGGCTCATGTGTAGGGCATTATACCAACTCTATTTTCTTTATTAAGGTTCCCTGGACTTGTGTAATGTAATGTATTTGCTGCAACATATACGTCCATTCAACTTTATAATTTCCTGCCATATGCAAATTAGCCTGAGCGAAGACCTCAAATGAAATTGCGCTAGGCACAATTGAATGCTAGCGCATCTTCGCTTTGATTGCTGAAGTAATGCTAGGGAAAATTTGCCAGCGTTCGGAGCCCTGGACGCAACTTTTCATTCTAGTAAATTACCGTTGTCTGAGCGAACTTTCGCCTGGTGAAGTGTTGCGATGGCTGCGAAGCCGTCACTGGCAAATTTTCGCAGCTTAGTAAATTTATCCCTTAGTATGTTATAGAATGGCCAATTCTAAGCAGCTTTTTAGTTGGCCTTCATTATTTCTTTTTTAAAGTTTTTGAATGTTTTGATTTCTTCTTCTTTTGACTCTTTTCAGCTTTCAAATGGGGGTCACTGACCACATGTAAAAACACATGTAAAAACCACATGCTCTGTAAACATACATGTTTATTGTTATTACTACTTTTTATAACTCATCTTTCGATTTAGGCCTCTCCTATTCATATTCCAGTCTCTTATTCAAATCAGTGCATGGTTACTAGGGTAATTTGGCCCCTTGAAACTGCTGATGCTGCAAACTGGAGAGCTGCTGAATAAAAAGCTTAATAACTCAAAAACCACAAAAAAAAATGAAAACTAATTGCAAATCGTCTCAGAATATCACTCTCTACAACATACTTAGGGGCCGATTCAATAACTTCGAGTGAAGGATTAGAAGGTAAAAAACTTAGAATTTTTTTTGGGCTCCATCAACCATCGAATGGGCTACTTCTACCTTCGACTACAACTTCGAAGGGTTCGAAGTAAAAATCGTTCGACTATTTGACCATTCGATAGTCGAAGTACTGTCTCTTTAAAAAAAACTTCGACCCCCCTAGTTTGCCATCTAAAAGCTACCAAAGTCAATGTTAGCCTTTGGGGAAGGTGCCCATAGGCTTGGCTAACTTTTTTTGATCGAAGGATATTCCTTTGATCGTTGGATTAAAATCCTTCAAATCATTCGATTCAAAGGATTTTATCGTTCGATCGAAGGAATTATCCTTCGATCATTCGATCGAACTATCTGCGCTAAATCCTTCGACTTCGATATTTGAAGTCGAAGGATTTTAATTCCTACTAGAATATCGAGGGTTAATTAACACAGAAAAAAGGGTAAAATAATGTAAGCCAGCATCTGATTTGCTGTTCTAGGTCATGCAACCATATTGCTTCAAGTTGAATATATAACAATAGAGAGATATTGAAGTCCATTTGTGTTACTAGATGCACAACAAATGTACTGTATTTTAGGTCACATCCCTTAGTTGTTGTAATGGAATCCGACTTACCTGGCGTCCAAGATGGCGACCTGGATGACGTCCCTCTGCTCCACCATGCTGTTCCTGCTGACCTTGGTTTGAGTGCGTCAAAATCGAGTCGCCCTCGGATTGGACGCCGGCGTCAGAATGTGTGCCGGCGTCAGAATGTGCGCCGGCGTCAACGTCATGACGTCAGCGCGTCAAGTTTCGGCGCCAAAGACTGAACTATTTAAACCCCATTTTCCTTTGTGTCCTTGCCCAATTATAGGTTCCATTCCCTTGTGTTCCTGGGTGTGATTTATATATTTTGTCTGATTCTCCGTGTACCAATTCCTGCCTGTTTTCTCTACACTGTTTGATTGCTGCCTGAACCGACATTGCCTGTACCCTGACTATTCTTCCGGATAAACCTTTTGTACTTCGAACCTGGTCTGGTCTCCTCTTTGGTCCTTACTACTACTGTGCCTTCGGGCCCGTTACAGTATAATTGGGCCATGGACCCTGCGGAGGGGACCCAAACTTCGCCTGAAGTCCGCCAAGCTGTCCGTGGACTGTCTGAACGCCTGCTCTCCTATGAGTCCCAGCAGGCCCATCTCGGCCAAGTTCTTATGGCGATCCAGGAGAAGCTGTCTGTATTACTGCCAGTGGTCCAAGCACCTGCTCCGGTTCCTGTGTCTCCGGTACGTGTCTCTGAGCCCCGTATCCCTGCACCTCCTCTGTATTTCGGCGATCCAGAAGCATGTCGCGGATTCGTCATCCAATGCGAAATCCAATTCTCTTTGCTTCCTGGCCAGTACGTCACAGAGCGTGCCAAGGTGGGCTTTATCATCTCCCGGCTGCAAGGGAAAGCTTTGGAATGGGCATCTCCACTCTGGGAGAAGCAGGATCCAGTCATAGATGATGCTAAAGTTTTCTGCCGGGATCTCTGCACAGTTTTCGACGCCCCAGGTTGGTCTGCCTCGGCTTCTGCTCGGTTGTTCCAGTTACAGCAAGGAACTCGCTCTGTGCCGGAATACGCCATAGAGTTTCGTACCTTGCTGGCCGAAACATCCTGGAACAACGACAGTTATCATGCTGCCTTCTATAACGGCCTGGCGATGCGGATCAAAAACGACCTCGTGTCCCGTGAGATTCCCTCCTCCTGGGAAGATTTGGTTTCCTTGGCGGTGAAAGTCGACACCCGGCAGAGGCAACATCAAGCTGATTGTGAGCGGGCCTGGAAATTGCAAAAGCCTCAACTTGCTTTAGCTCCTCACTTCCAGAGACCCGTCCTTCCTCCTCCGGCAACTTCCTCTTCTCCTGTTTCTCCTCCGCAACTTGCCAAGGAGCTTGTGCAGATTGGACATGATCATCTGTCCGAGTCGGAGAAACTTTGTAGAAGACCTGCAGGACTTTGTCTTTATTGTGGGGGCAAGGCCCACTTCGCTCTGGAATGCCCCATAAAGCCTAGAAAATCCGGTGCCAAGTCTGGGGAGACTTCCGTGGGTGGAATTACCCACACTCTTCGTTCCTCTGCTCAGCGTTTTCTTCTCCCTGTACAGATCCAACTGGGCTCTCGAAAGATTTCCTTACAAGCTTTCCTTGATTCTGGGGCCGCTGGAAACTTTATGGACAAGGTCTTCGCTTCCAACCATGCCATTCCTCTTCAGTCCCTGGCAAATCCTCTTCGGGCCCTTGCCATTGATGACCGTCCCTTGTCTTCTGCTATCATCTCCCAGTCTACACAAGAACTCTCTCTTAAGGTGGGCACTATGCATTTGGAGAGACTGTCTTTTCTTATTATTGACTGCCCTTCCACTCCAATTGTACTGGGACTTCCATGGCTGTGCACACATAACCCAGTCATTGATTGGTCTTCCTCACAAGTCTCTCGTTGGAGCCCTTTCTGTCAACAGAACTGTTTGCCTGTTATGCCTCTTGTCAAAGTCTCTGCAATTTCTTCAAGTTCCTCTCTGCCATCCACTTATCAAGCATTCGCTGATGTCTTCAATAAAGGCTCTGCAGAGATTCTTCCTCCACATCGAACCTACGACTGCACGGTCGAGCTTCTTCCTGGTTCCATGCCTCCCCGTGGTCGTACCTATCCTCTTTCTCCTTCCGAGACTGCAGCCATGAAATCTTATATCCAGGAGAATCTCCAGAGAGGCTTCATCCGTCCTTCTTCCTCCCCTGCTGGTGCTGGATTTTTCTTCGTCGAAAAGAAGGATGGAAGTCTGCGACCTTGCATAGACTATAGGGGGTTAAATAAAATCACCATTAAGAATCGTTACCCTCTCCCTTTAATTTCTGAACTCTTTGACCAGTTAAGGGGCGCCAATCTTTTTACCAAGCTGGATCTTCGGGGCGCCTATAATCTCATCCGAATCCATGAAGGAGACGAATGGAAGACTGCCTTCAATACTCGAGATGGGCATTACGAGTACCTAGTAATGCAGTTTGGTCTCTGCAATGCCCCCGCGGTCTTCCAGGAGTTTGTTAATGACATTTTCAGGGACTTGTTGGGGCAAAGTGTGGTCGTCTACCTAGATGACATTCTTATTTTCTCCAAGAATCTCCAGGAACATCGTTCCCAAGTGAAAGAAGTTCTTCTTCGTCTTAGGAAGAACAACCTTTTTGCCAAATTGGAGAAATGTTCCTTTGAGGTGTCATCCATTCCCTTCCTTGGGTACATCATCTCCCAACAGGGCTTCAAGATGGATCCAGCCAAGGTTTCTGCAATTCTTGATTGGCCCCTTCCTACAAGTGTCAAGGCTATCCAGAGATTTATTGGTTTTGCCAATTATTACAGACAATTTATTAAAGGTTTTTCTTCCAAGATTTCTCCTATTCTTGCTCTCATCCGCAAAGGGGGTAAACCTCAGCACTGGCCCTCTCTTGCCCTGGAAGCCTTCGAATCCCTGAAAAATGCCTTCTTTTCTGCTCCAATTCTCAGACACCCTGAACTCCTTCTACCTTTCTTCCTCGAAGTTGACGCTTCTGATATAGGAGCCGGTGCGGTCTTGTCACAGAGGTCCCCTTCGGATGGCAAGCTTCATCCTTGTGCATTCTTCTCCAAAAAGTTTTCCTCTTCTGAGCAGAATTATGATATTGGGAACCGGGAGTTATTGGCAGTCAAATTAGCCCTGGAAGAATGGAGACATTTGCTGGAAGGATCTTCTATCCCTGTGACCATCTTTACTGACCATAAAAACCTTGAATTTATCCAGTCCCTCAAACGCCTGAATCCTCGACTAGCCAGATGGTCATTATTCTTCTCCCGTTTTAACTTCATCATCACCTTCCGTCCTGGCTCAAGAAATCGGAAGGCTGATGCTCTGTCCAGAAACTTTGTTCCCGAGATTCCTTGCTCCGAGGACCCTGAACCCATTGTGCCTCCTTCTAAGATCGTCGCTGCTCTGTTTCCTTCCTTGGCCTCACAACTTCTTTCCACCCAGACTTCCGCTCCGGATAATATTCCTCTGGGGGTTGCCTTCGTTCCTCCTGATTGTCGTCAGTCCATATAGTCTCAGGTCCACTGTTCTAAACAAGCAGGTCATCCGGGAGTTGAGAAAACTACAGAACTCCTCTCTCGTGTGGTGTGGTGGCCTTCCATGAGAAAGGACGTCAAGGACTTTGTGTCTTCTTGTACCATTTGTGCGGTTTCTAAAACTGGACATTCTCCTCCCAAAGGTCTTCTTCTTCCATTACCCATTCCATCGCGCCCTTGGACTCATCTTGCCATGGACTTCATTGTGGACCTCCCTGTTTCCTCTGGACACACCGTCATCTGGGTTGTCATTGACAGGTTCAGCAAGATGGCTCATTTCATTCCCCTCCACAAGTTACCCTCTGCTCCTGAACTTTCCAAACTTTTCATCCACCATATTTTCCGTCTCCATGGTTTTCCGGCTGAAATTGTCTCTGATCGGGGATCGCAATTCGTTTCTAGATTCTGGAGATCCCTGTGTAAAACCCTCAATATCTCGCTGCAATTTTCTTCTGCCTACCACCCCCAATCCAATGGAGCTGCTGAGAGGGTTAATCAGGCTTTGGAACAGTTTCTTCGCTGCCATGTCTCCTTGTGCCAGGATGATTGGTCGGATCTGCTGCCTTGGGCTGAGTTCGCCCATAACAACGCCCTGCACTCTTCTTCCCAAAGGTCTCCTTTCTTCTGTGTCTACGGGCTGAATCCTTTGGCATTTCTCAGGACCTTCTTCTCACCAATGTCCCTGCTGCCAACGATCAAGCTGCCCACATGATGGCTATTTGGCTTGCTGTGGCTTCTAATCTGGAAAAAAGTTCCCTGGTGCAGAAAAGGTTTGCTGACAAAAGAAGAGTTTCTTCCCCTCAATATGCTCCTGGAGACAAAGTCTGGCTCTCCACTCGAAACATCCGTCTTAAAGTTCCAACACCCAAACTTGGTCCCAAATTCATCGGTCCTTTTCCTGTCATTGAAGTCATCAACCCTGTTGCTGTCCGGTTACAACTCCCTCCTGAGATGCGGATTCCAAATGTCTTTCATGTCTCATTGCTTAAGCCTGCTGTGCCCTGTTCCTCATTTTCTTCCCCAGCTCCTGTCCTGGTCGATGGTCACCAAGAGTTTGAGGTTAAGCAGATTTTGGATTCTCGTTTCTCCAGGGGCACTCTTCAATATCTAATCGAGTGGAAGGGTTTTGGTCCAGAGGAATGCTCCTGGGTAAAGAATTCGGATGTCCATGCTCCTGCCTTGGTCCGTAAGTTCCACAGACTTTTTCCCTCTTCTCCTAGTCTCGGTGGTCCTGAGGCCCCCCCTAAGGAGGGGGGTACTGTAATGGAATCCGACTTACCTGGCGTCCAAGATGGCGACCTGGATGACGTCCCTCTGCTCCACCATGCTGTTCCTGCTGACCTTGGTTTGAGTGCGTCAAAATCGAGTCGCCCTCAGATTGGACGCCGGCATCAGAATGTGCGCCGGCGTCAACGTCATGACGTCAGCGCGTCAAGTTTCGGCGCCAAAGACTGAACTATTTAAACCCCATTTTCCTTTGTGTCCTTGCCCAATTATAGGTTCCATTCCCTTGTGTTCCTGGGTGTGATTTATATATTTTGTCTGATTCTCCGTGTACCAATTCCTGCCTGTTTTCTCGACACTGTTTGATTGCTGCCTGAACCGACATTGCCTGTACCCTGACTATTCTTCCGGATAAACCTTTTGTACTTCGAACCTGGTCTGGTCTCCTCTTTGGTCCTTACTACTACTGTGCCTTCGGGCCCGTTACAGTTGTTTGGAGATAATGTTCTGATGATTTACTGTTGATAGGAGGGTCCCTAGCAGAATCTTGGGCTGTTTTTTCTATTGTTACCCCTTTGACTACTCCCCATACCTCGCTGAGAGTCAAAGAGAAATAAAAGCTAAATGAGAAGTGATATTTTTTCATGTAAAATCAGCTCCCTTGGTTTGTGTTGTTTGTTTCTCCACAACTATTATTAAAAACGTTCATTGTGCGACAAAGCGGTTGAGAAAAATGGCCCGTGACTGAAAACTATTGAACAGGAAAAAACAATAACAGAGAGACTGTTCTGGGCAGGGAAAGTATAGTTATCTAGTTATTCTCTGATTCATGTCTTGCTATCACTTTTTTTTTAACAGTTTTTTTTTACAAAGAAAAACATTTTTATATAACACATTTCTGATTCAAATCAACCGTTGAATAATCGTGGCAAATCTAATATTGCAAATTTATCCGGCATGTACTGACTCACAGGATCTGATCATGGACCCGTCAACAGAAATCTCATCAAGCTGAAATCATTCCCAGCATGCAAGCTATCCCCATGGTAACACAACACAGCACGCTCGTTAGAGCTAAAAAAGATACTTAGTTGCAGCTCACAAATTATCCACAGAGAATCTTTTTAATCTGTCATTTTGATTGCCTAGTTTTACAGTCCGAGAAAATTAGTGCGGAGAAATAAGACTGAACATAAATGGTGGGTGGATAAATGTGAACTGTCTTCCTACGTGACGCAAGGTCCTTTTTTTCCCCGAGGCAGGATCCATTACAAATCTATTATGCGGAAAGTAGAACTCACATGCTGCCTATGGAAACTGTATATCACACAGTGGCATGTTCATTCTTGGTAATAAAATAACACTGCAGCACAGTTGGACAGATCTGTATATCTTATAGGAGTTGAATTACTGCATCTGTTGGTTAGATTAATATTCCATATCCCATTCCCTCCCGCTCCAATGACCCCCTCTACACCATACCTGTACCTTTGTCTCCTGGGCTGTATCATTACAATAGTTAAAGCTCCTGCATTAAAAAAACTAAATACTGTAGCTACCAAAAGAATATAAAACCTTAAAAGTATGAAGAAGGTGTTCATAAATGTCTGTCTCTGTAGGATGAAAACAGTTAATATGGCTAAAGACGTCATCATAGGGCCAACCAAAAAGATAACAAAAAAAAGACACCTGTCATGATGAATGGATGAGCAAAAAGACATAGGAAAATTATGGCAGCAGGAAACACTGAGCAACTCAACAGGAGAGCCTGAGAAGCAATGGCTCATACAGGAAGATAGAGAAGCAATGGCTCATACATTAATCCTTTGCAATCCATGCAAAGAAAACACACGAGTACAAATATACTCAACAATATTCTTGGAACTTCAGATCGTCGAAATTTATGAAAGAATAGAACTACAAAAAATTGACAGAAAAAACTCGGCAAGTAAAAGCTGGCGAGGATCAATAGGAGTCAATGGGAATGGTCAGTTTTAATTATACATTTATTTTCTCAGTTCATGAAAACATTGGAGTTTTCTTAGCCTCATTGTGACAAAATGATTATCATTGGCGTTGAGTTTTTTATTTCTGAAAAAAAAACGAACATGGGAATATTTTGTCTTTTTTTTTTCTTAAAAAAGCTAACATTAAAAAGAAAGTTGCACAATATTTTTAGCACTTGTGTTTCTTTTTCTCAACCTCAAAAATTAGTCCATAGGCCTCCACATGTCCATAACTGAGTACAAAATGTTTGGACCAGAAAGTAAATGACTGATACTAGTCATGGGCAGCATGAGCCTGGAAAGTTTCTAGTTAATGGTTGCACCATCAAGTGCAAGATATATATATATATATATATATATAAATATATATTCCACCGGTTGACAACACTCCAAGAAAGTAACAAATCAGATTAATTGATGAAGCAATGTGAAGGTTTACAGTGATTCACAGTGCTGTCAACTGGTGGAATATGTACTTATTATGGACTAGTACCAAGATTATTTACTGCACTTATGGTAGTGCACTCCATTTGTTTTGTGTGTATATATATATATATATATATATATATATATATACACACAAAGAATCCGACCTGGTGCACTCCACAATAAAATGGTTAAATGCCTAGGTGCTGGTAAAATCTACATATATTCAGTGAAAAAAGACTGCACTCACAGGCTTATGAAAAAAAAGCCACTAGGGCTGTGATTTTATTCCTCAACGTTTCGGCTATCAAACTCTAGCCGTCCTCATCTTTAAAATGGACCATGACTTCAAAATTTTAAATAAACAATGTATTGAAACATCACTTGTGGAGTGCTGGTCCATTTTGAAGATTGTATATTACGATTGACTAAGCACCCATAAGTGATTGGAGGAGCAAGCGTTTGGATAGATATATATATATATACTGTATAATATATATAACATGCCTTAAGGAAATAGTAGCGTTTCAGCAGTGACAAAGTTTATTGGATTAACAGAAAATATGCAATATGCATCATAACAAAATTAAACAGGTGCATAAATATGGGCATCCCAACAGAGATATTACATCAGTACTTAGTTGAGCCTCCTTTTGCAAATATAACAGCCTCTATATGCCTCCTATAGCCTTTGATGAGTGTCTGGATTCTGGATGGCAGTATTCTTGACCATTCGTCCATACAAAATCTCTCCAGTTCAGTTAAATTTGATGGCTGCCGAGCATGGACAGCCTGCTTCAAATCATCCCATAGATTTTCGATTATATTCAAGTTGAGGGACTGTGACGGTCATTCTAGAATATTGTACTTCTCCCTCTGCATAAATGCCTTTGTAGATTTCAAAGTGTGTTTAGGGTCATAGTCTTATTGGAATATCCAACCCCTGCGTAACTTCATCTTTGTGACTGATGCTTGAACATTATCCTGAAGAATTTGTTGATTTTGGGTTGAATTCATCCGACCCTCGACTTTAACAAGGGGCCCAGTCCCTGAACTAGCCATACAGCCCCACAGCATGATGGAACCTCCACCAAATTTGACAGTAGATAGCAGGTGTTTTTCTTGGAATGCAGTATTTTTCTTCCGATATAGCAGTATTTTTCTTCCGATATATATAGATTTGTATTAATTTTTATGGAAATTGTTTTTGTTTTCTATATTTTTACTAATGGCATAAAACATAAAAGGTTGGCTTTTGTACATGTAGTTTATTTAATAAACTTTTGTACTTTTTTACTTGGTCTGTAATTTTGGAGATTTTTGTTGAGTACAAGCCCATGTGACTTTACTGTATTCTGCTCCAATTGCCTGATGGTTTGAGGCTGTGATGGGCAAATCCGTTTCCCTTATACAAAAATTAGCAAAAAAGGCAAATATTCACCAATATACATTGAAGTCTATGGGCGTCAAATTCTTTTGTTATGCGATGCGTCGCATCAATTTATTTTGTTGAGTGACAATTTTTTTCACAGAGTTTATGAGCACCATTTTTGCGGCCAAACTCAGCAAAAAATTTTGTTTATAACAGCTGGCACCCAAACCCAACATTTTGACTGATGATGATTCTACTACTTATTAACAATCTGGGGTTTATCTTGTGTTCATGTTCATGCGCAGAAACCAATCCACAATTAGCTTTAATTAGACAATTTAATTTGAATGTGAACTAATTCCTACAAACAGATAATGCTAGAAATGCCAATTTATACACTGGAATTACTGTACCAGTGTACTGGTTCAGACCTTACTGTACCAGTGTACTGGTTCAGACCTTGATCAGTAATGATCAAGGTCTTCAAATTTGTGCAAGGAACTCACCACCTTGGATTTTTGTTAGTTTATCTTTTGAGTGTCAGTGACATGCACATACTCAGTGCGCTCTAGATAGTTATTAAGAAGCTAACTGTAGAAGGTTATCAAGCAGAAAATGACTTTATATTGTATAAATTCTGTATATTTTAAATTGGTCCCTAAGCTCAGGTCACTGACTGCAGAACAGAGCATGTGCTATAGATCAACAGAGAGCTGCTAGGGGCATCTACAGTCACAAATCTGCACTGGTAAAGGACTGTGGTGCCTTTGGGCTGGTACAGGATCCCAAAACATAATGTGCAGCATTTGCACTTTATTTCTTTGTTAAACTTCGGTTCTACTTTAAAGTATGTAACTGAAATATCTGATTGATTAATAATTCTATTTGATATACAAAAGTAGTCATTTAATACAGACTAGGGGAGAACGCATCTAGCAGTAAGGGGCAAAAGAGTGTGCCCTTGCTCATTCAGCAAATACAATACTTCCTCCCATGCTCAGGCTGCGGTCTGCATACTGTATTTAAAAACTTAATCATGATCCATACAATAGCATCAAGGCGGCCAAGCCAGACCAGGCCTTTCCTTACAATGTGCCATTGGGTAAAGACAGGGCCCTTTTTCATCCTAAATGCTCTGCTGATCCCTAACCTCCCCCTCAATTTGCTCTTGCATTTGCACACTGCCTTGGAGGTCATATATGATCCCTAAAAATCTCTTCCTACAAGAGACATTAGTATGTCTATTCCTATGCAGTAAAGCTTAATCTGGGCCCTAGAGGAAAGGGATAAGAAAACAATTTATCAGTCATGGCATAAGAAGTTTTTTCTATAGCAATGCATGCACAAAAAGTACTTTATTGTAAAACAAACAAGCATCAATATAATCCATCATGGAATTTCATCATGGATATTTTGGCTATATTCCATTCATAAAAAATTACTATTCATGTATATACAAAAGTAAAGATTTTGGTCTGTTTGGATTGTGCTCCTTTTCTGTGTGTATCTGCTGCAGTTAGACAGTCTTATAAATAATGCAGGGGGCTCAGAGACTCTGTGGGCCATTATAGTCTAGCTAACATTCAGCTGATCTTTCTCAGACTTTGGCCTGCAATATCCATCGATTAGTCTCATATGTTATCTAGCACACAAACGCAGCCATACCTCATTCCCAGTGTAATTGTTATAACCTCTTTCTCTGTCCCATCACTCATTAATAATTCAGTAGGCACTTTAATACAGGTAGAAATACTTTCATTTTACTTTTCACATGCAGCAGACATAAAACAATTCTGCTGTTATTTATTAATTACTAGGAGGGCTTTTCCATTTTAGCCATCAAGCAGAGGACAAGGCAGTTAAGATGTCCATACTAAATAAGAATACATTGTGGCTGCAGCATAAAAGACTGGTACATCACTAGCAATAAGATGCTGTTGGTAAAGGCAATCAAGGGAGTTAAACGAGTTAAAGGAGAACTAAACCCTTAAAATGAATATGGCTAGAAATGCCATATTTTACATACTGAACTTATTGCGCTAACCTAAAGTTTCGGCATCTCAATAGCAGCAATGATCCAGGACTTCAAACTTGACACAGTGGGTCACCATCTTGGAAATTTTCTGTGACACTCACATGCTCAGTGGGCTCTGAGCAGCTGTTGAGAAGCTAAGCTTAGGGGTCATCACAAATTTACAAGCAGAAAATGAGGTTTGTCTGTAATACAAGCTGATGCTACAAGGCTGATACTAGTTGCACTGGTGTCTGAGCTGACATGTAGTAATTATCTGTATTAAGTATTAATCAGCCTTATATTGTGACATTTATATTCTATATATACAGTATATAGCGTGTCGGTCCCTAAGCTCAGTAAGTGACATCAGCATAGAGCGTGTGCAGTGAATCAGTAGAAAAGAAGATGGGGAGCTACTGGGGCATTTTCAGAGGCACAGCTCTTCCCTGCTAAAGGGCTTTGGCTGCCTTAGGATGGTACAGAAACCCAACAAATGGGGGCACATTTACTTAGCTCGAGTGAGTAAATAGAAGGAAAAATACTTTGAATTTTCAAACCATTGAATTGGCTACTTCGACTCGAATGATTTGAACTAAAAATCGTTCCATTATTCGCCCATTCAATACTGTCTCTTTATAAATAAACTTCGACCCCCTACTTCGCCACCTAAAACCTACCGAACTTCAATGTTAGCCTATGGGGAAGGTCCCCATAGGCTTTCCTGCCAATTTGGGAATCGTTCGATCGAAGGATTAAAATCCTTCCAATCGTTCAAATCGAACGATTTTTCTTACCATCAATCGAACGAATGAAATGCGGTAAATCCTTCGACTTCGATATTCGAAGTTGAAGGATTTTACTTAGATGGTCGAATATCGAGGGTTAATTAACCCTCAATATTCAACCCATAGTAAATGTGCCCCATAATGTACAGCATTTCTAGCCTACTTTTTTAATTAGGCTTTAGTTCACCTTTAAAAATCTAAATGCTGTACATGTGTAGATAGTTATTCATGTTCCATAACACTAAATAACACTGTTTTTGTTTAATTTGTTTATCCTACACAAAGGAGGATAATTATTTATTATGGTGTTTGTCACTCTTTGTCTTCTATCATCATCATTGGGTTCATCATAACTCTAAACATATGGGAAACCCATGGGTAGACAAGGAACATCATAACAGAGGTTATGCAGTAAAGCAGGCAAAGGAAGTTATGTAATAAAGCGTGCAAAGTTTTGCTTCAGGTAAAGCGTAATACAGTATTTACTGGTCTAATCCCAAAAAATAAATTCATGCTTCATAGAGAACTGCTGCAATTTACAGTTATTTTCTATTTTTAGTGTTTTTTTTTAAATACTTTTGATTTTTATTATATATGATGGAAAAACCGTAGTAGACCATTTAAAGCTATGGTAAATGTTGAATAGGATCAAGGTAAACATTCCCCATGTTTTTTGATATTTTGGCAACTTTACAGTGGTTAGGGTACTCATTTCCTAATATTTTTGCTAAATTTTTCTAGTGTTTTTACCCATAGCAACCAATCAGATCTATTTTTTAATTTTCTAGTTTGTATATGATTACTTATTGGATGATGGCACTGGTGCAATTTACAGCCTATGTTCTATCATTTATGGATAGTTTACTTAGTTTAATGCAGAAGGAATGAAATGAGCTATGCTTGGGATAAAGCATCATTAGCTCTGTCCTTGACAAATTTAGTTTCACACACGATACCCTTTGCAGCTGAAAATTACAAAACATTGTCTGTTTAGAAGTCTTAAAACACATCAGGTTAAAAGGTACTGTGGCTTATTTATAACTGTTCCACAGTACAGAACAATTCACACAGTGAACATATTTGCCCTGTGCATGTTTATATCTAAAGATGGGCAAGACTGATGTATTAAATGTGCAAACATAGTTTAATTTTTTTGCACTGCATTTGCCCTTGAGTTTTAAAAAACATGGCATAATCAAGTCGAGAATATTTTATACACTCTACAGTTACACCCCATTTTTGGTGGCGGAAAATTGACAAATTCTGCCCATGACTATAAGGGCTATACCACATTTTCTCCACCAGCGTATTTACACCGGGGAGAAAAAGCTGATCCTCAGGTTTTGGTGTAAAAATCATTCCTTGCTATGACAGACAGGTACTGTGCTTTTCAGTGCACAGCAAGGGGGTTATTTAATAAAATCGTAAAATTTCTCACTATTTTCTTAAAACCACTTCAACCAAACTCCTGCACATTTTTATCGTATCAATACATTTTCTTGAAAAAATTGGGTGCAGGAAAACTCAATAAAATGGTAAAAAATATTCAAATTGTATGATTTTTATTTGACGCCTGAAAACTCCAGATTATCACTCAAAAACCATACATTTTTTGGATTATTGTATGAAACCCAGCACAGATCATGATATCTTCCATTTGTAAACGGGACATTTGCCATTGATGTCTACATGACCTCGGCAGGTTTGAGATGGAGTACTTTTTTATTTCGACTACAGCTTTGGGGTTTAATAAATCTAGACTGTATTAATAAATAACCCCCTAACTGTCATAACTGTATAAATGGGACAAATCAATAGTTTTCCTTCCAAAACCCAGCAGAGAACATGTCTAGTGTTACACCTTAACCCTTTGACTACCAGGCAAGTTTCTAAATCTGTGATGGCTTTTTTAAAGAAAATCATGGTGAGAAAATACAATCTCAAATTTTTAGAATGTATCTATCGATAAAAATTTAGCAGCTAAAACCTGCGAAGCTATATACAGTAAGTCAATGGGAGGAGTAGTTTTAACATTCAGGCTGTTCTATTTTTTTTATCTTTTTAAACGGTGGAACTACAGGCAGTCCCCGGGTTACGTACGAGATGGGGTCTGTAGGTTGTTCTTAAGTTGAATTTGAAGTTGAAACATATACAGTTACTAATTAAATGCAACTTAGGATGGCCATACACGTAGAGATCTATCCCTGATATACCCACATTGAGGTGAGCGATATTGGGCTGATCCAATTGTGGGCCCTAGGGCTTAACGATTGGATCATAATGTATGCACTATGGGCAGTCAGATCGTAGAACCACATCAACGACCAGATGCGCCTTTGATTCGATGGGATTTTTAACCCTACCCGATCGACATCTGCCAGACTTTGGCCCAGATATAGATAAGGGAAGCCCGTCAGAGGTCTGTCGGCAGCTTTTAGCTGCCCATGTATGGCCAGCTTTAGACAGATGTCTGTTTTAACATAGTATTTATTTCTACCTTTTTGCGCACATTTACTTTTACCTTTCTGTGCTCTGCAGTAGACAACACATGCCAGAGGAGATTAGGGCAGGTGTTTTATTAAAGCTAAATGCTAATAAAAGTCAAGCAAACCATAGTATGTTACTGTAATAGCCCCTGTTTGTGTGAGTTGTATATAAGTCGGGTGTATGTAACTCGAGCACTCCCTGTATATGACTTTAATTGTAATTGTGTTGTTTCATGAGTTAACGTAACGGTTGTTTTTCAATCAAATGTAAATAATTAATAAATCTACCTCCAAATACCTATAAAATTAAAACATTATTAGGCAAATTCACTAAGCGCTGAAGCGACGAACGCTAGCGTCAATTCGCTAGCGTTTGGCATTTTCGGTACTTCGCAAATTCACTAACGAATGCTGGAGTAAATTCGCTAGTGTTACTTTGCACCCTTACGCCAGCCGAATTTTCGATACGGACGTAACTACGCAAATTCACTAACATACGTATAGTTCTGAACGCTACCTTTTACGCTAGACTTCCTTCGCCACCTCAGACCAGGCGAAGCGCAATAGAGTACCGTATATACTCGAGTATAAGCCGACCCGAGTATAAGCCGAGGTACCTAATTTTACCTACGAAAACTGGGAAAACTTATTGACTCTAGTATAAGCCTAGACACAACTACAGCCCTGTCTCCCAGCAGCGCGCATTCTGCCAAAGCGACCCCCCCAGCGATCAACTGGACTTCTTTGCAAAATTGATGGTGACAGAGAATGTTAGTAAATTTGCTCCTATGTATCTTTCCAATACAGAGAAATACACCATAAGCATTATTTTATACTTCATACTTGATGAGCATGTCAATACCAAATTAGGAAATTCCTAACTCCCTTCCTTAGCTCCATTGATCTGCACTGAAAAGTACAGCTTCCGCCTTGGTGCAGGATCAGCCAGAAAATGACAAAGCAGGCAATTTCAGGTCAGTCTCTGCTCCGCTATGTGTACCTGCACTCAAGCAGAAGCTGTACTTTTCAATAGAGGTCAATGGAGCTGGGAAAAAGTAGTGGATTTACTCAGTAATGTAACTTGGTGGGGGTGGGCCCTGGTGCAAGCCGTGCAGACGGGCCCACCCCCACCCACGTGTGCGCGATTATACTGTGCCGCTGCAGCCGACTCCAGCCGGCTGCAGCGCACGATCTTCTGGGGGGGCCCTGCTGGGGTGCGGGCCCTGGCCCATTTGCACCCCCTGCTCCCCCGGTAGTTACGCCCCTGGATTTACTTCTCTCAGCCTGCAATAAAAAACACAGGATCAGAGCAGCAAAGTCAATGCTCTGTTAGTCCACAGACTGCAAGGATTAAAAGGCCCCTAAAAGTTAGCTGACCACTAGTGATGGGAAATAAATTCCCCAGGCATGGATTCGCAGTGAATTTCCACGCTTCGATGCGCGCAAATATGCAAAACTGTAACAAACATTTGCCGCTGTAAAATCCGCCGCAACAAAAAAAAAATTCTGCGTGTCAAAATTGTTGGGAGGGGCTGGGGAAGACCCAGTGGTCTTGGTACACATAGGTACCAATGACAAAGTTAGAGGAGGTGGTGAAGTCCTCAAAAATGATTTTAAAAAACTAGGTGCAAAGCTGAGGGCGAGGACTTCCAAGGTAATTTTCTCAGAGATATTACCTGAGCCACGAGCAACACTAAGGAGACAGCGGGAGCGTAGGGAGATTAATGCGTGGCTGAAAGATTGGTGTAGGGAGGAGGGTTTTTAGGTTTTTGGAGAACTGGGCTGATTTTTCAGTCGGCTACAGGCTCTTTGCTAGGGATGGGCTGCACCTCAATGATGATGGGGCAGCAGTTTTGGGAGAGAAGATGGCTAGAGGGTTGGAGGAGATTTTAAACTAGGTGTGGGGGGGAGGATTCAGTAAAAGATTCAGTGGAAGACAGGTTCGATGAGATAGTGGGCAAAGAAAGGGAAAATGGGGGAGGAGATTTGGCTGGGGGTACTGTTAAGGATAGGGAGGACCACATGTCATATGTTCAATATGGTACTAGTATTAAATGTATGTTTACAAATGCAAGAAGTGATTGGTGTGGCCGAAACATGGCTGAATGAGTCACATGACTGGGCAGTAAATATCAGTAGCTATACTTTGTTTCGGAGGGATAGAGGCAATAGAAAAGGAGAAGGTGTATGTCTGTATGTTAGGCAGGATTTAAAAGCTCATATAAAGGAGGAGGTTATGTTAGAAAATGAGGGGGCAGAAGTCGTATGGGTGGAGTTCTTCACCAATTGTAAAGAATCCAGCATATTAATTGTAGGCGTATGCTATAGACCCCCTAATGTAAGTGAGGAGGAAGAGACAAAGCTCCTAATACAAATAGAAAAGGCTGCTAGTTTAGGTAAAGTAATGATAATGGGGGATTTTAATTACCCAGATATTGACTGGAGCAACGGTACTGCTAGATCAGTTAATGGGAACAAGTTTATAAACTTATTGCACTGTAAAAACTACAAATCTGTAGGGACAAAAGCTGCATTTAATGAATATAAACACTGTAATAAATGTTGCAAATCAGCAATCCGGAAGGCTAAGAAAAGAAATGAAGAGTTAATTGTGGTGGAGGTGAAAACTAACCCTAAAAAGTTTTTTAAATATATTAATAGTAAAAAGATGCAGGTAGAGAGTGTTGCTCCCTTAAATAATGGTACCAGTATGGTTGTAACAGATACAGAAAAGGCAAATGTGTTAAATCAGTTCTTTTCTTAAGTGTATACAATAGAGGAGTCTGGGTTCACAGGCTCACTTTCTAACTGCACGAATGGTTCAGCTCATTCTAGTCAGTGGCTGACTCAGGATATGATTCAAAAAGCTTTAATACAAATTAATGTAAACAAGCCTCCAGGGCCTGATGGCATACACCCCCGGGTTCTAATAGAGCTTAGTTCAGTTTTAGACCAGCCCTTATTTCTGATTTTCTCAGATTCACTTTCATCTGGTATGGTGCCTATGGATTGGAGGAAAACTGATGTTATTCCAATATTTAATAAGGGATTACGATCTCAGCCTGGCAATTATAGGCCAGTAAGACTGACATCTGTGGTGGGCAAATTATTTGAAGGCTTAAGGGATCACATTCAAAATTTTGTCCTAATGAATGGCATAATGAGCAATCAGCATGGCTTTATGAAGCATAGGTCATGTCAGACAAATTTGATTGCATTTTATGATGTGGTAAGTAAGATTCTGGACAGTGGGGGGGGGGGCAGTAGATGTGATCTATTTGGATTTTGCCAAAGAGTTTGATACTGTGCCCAACAAACGACTGCTTTCTAAACTAAGGTCTGTTGGGCTTAATGAAGTCGTTTGCACGTGGATAGGAAATTGGCTACAGGATCGGGTACAGAGGGTGGTTGTTAATGGGACATTCTCTACTTGGAGTAAGGTTCTTAGTGGGGTCCCCCAGGGCTCAGTATTGGGTCCACTTTTATTTAACTTGTTCATTAATGACTTAGGGGAGGGTGTTGTAAGTAATGTATCCGTGTTTGCAGATGACAAAATTATCCAGCCCAATTAATTCCATCCAGGATGTGGCATCCTTGCAATATGATCTTGACAAACTGGCAATCTGGGCAACTAAGTGGCAAATGAGATTCAATGTTGATAAATGTAAAGTCATGCACCTGGGATGTAAAAATATCCACTTATACCCTTAATGGGACTGCACTAGGCAAATCCATTATGGAAAAGGACCTTGGAGTCCTTGTAGATGATAAACTTGGCTGTAGCAAGCAATGCCAGTCGGCAGCATCAAGGGCAAATAAGGTCTTGAGCTGTATTAAAAGGGGCATAGAGTCAAGGGAGGAGGGGGTCATTCATCCACTGTATAGAGAACTTGTAAGGCCCCATCTAGAATATGCCGTACAGTTTTGGTCTCCATCACTCAAACAGGATATTATTGTATTAGAGAGGGTACAGAGAAGGGCAACTAAGCTGGTAAAAGGTATGAAATATCTTAGCTATGAGGAAAGACTGGCCAAATTGGGGATGTTCATGCTGGAGAAGAGGCGCTTAAGGGGTGATATAATGACTATGTATAAATATATAAGGGGATCATATAATAATCTCTCTAATGCTTTATTTACCAGTAGGTCTTTCCAGCTGACACAAGGTCACCCATTCCGATTAGAAGAAAAGAGGTTCCGCCTAAATATAAGGGTTTTTTTGCAGTGAGAGCTGTGAAAATGTGGAATTCTCTCCCTGAATCAGTTGTACAGGCTGATACATTAGATAGCTTTAAGAAGGGGTTGGATAGCTTTTTAGCAAGTAAGGGAATACAGGGTTATGGGTAATAGCTCATAGTCCAAGTTGATCCAGGGACTAGTGTGATTTTTTCCCCCTCTAAGGCAAATTGGAGAGGCTTCAGATGGGTTTTTTTTGCCTTCCTCTGGATCAAATGGCAGATCGATGGCAGGTAGTTAATATATAATAAAAAAAAAAAGGTTGAACTCAATGGACATGTGTCTTTTTTCAACCTTACTTACTATGTTACTATGTTACTATGTATGTCTTTTCACTGTAAACTACCACACTTTAATTTAAGGTTTCAGAAAATTAACCGAAAATCTAAAGTACTTTATAGTATCTAATCTTTTGATTTGAATGCCTCAAGTCTTCTAAACAGTTTCATGATCAATATGCATAGAATTACTATTAGTGTTATGACAGACCTCAAAATGCATATGAATTGTCATGGCTAATGTTTCAACTGCTGCAAACACAACAAAATTCCTGTGTGTTTGTAAAAGCCCCTAACAGTACCGTATATACTCGTGTATAAGCCGACCCGTGTATAAGCCGAGGTACCTAATTTTACCTACAAAAACTGGGAAAACTTATTGACTCGCGTATAAGCCTAGACACAACTACAGCCCTGTCTCCCAGCAGCGCACATTCTGCCAAAGCAACCCCCCCAGCAATCAACCGGACTTCTTTGCAAAGCTGATGGTGACAGAGAATTGCCAAACGGATTACTGTATGCATTGTCCCACTGTCCCACTACCATGTGCAGAGGGTGCTGTTTGATATTGCCATCACTGTTAATCTTTTGTATAACCAACAGAGGGCGCTGTGTGATATTGCAGTCCCGGTTATTCTTTTATACAACCAACAGATGGCACTGTGTGATATTGCAGTCCCTGTTATTCTTTCATACAACCAACAGATGGTGCTCTGTTATTCTTTCATACAACCAACAGATGGCACTGTGTGATATTGCAGTCCCTGTTATTCTTTCATACAACAGATGGCGCTGTGTGATATTGCAGTCACTGTTAATCTTTCATATAACCAACAGAGGGCATTGTGGGATATTGCAGTCTCTCCCCAAGTGTACTGTTGGTATAGGAATGATTAAAAGTGACTGCAATCTCAGCTACTCTGGTCCGGTACCGCTGACCCGCGTATAAGCCGAGGTAGACTTTTTTAGCACATTTTGGATGCTGAAAAACTTGGCTTATACGTATACGGTAAGTTGATCCCTTACTTTATTATGCCTAATTCAGATTTCTTGAATATAACTCTCTACTCCAAATAAATAGCACATTTTTGCTAAAGTTTTTTTGGAATACAATTTCTGAAAATGTCATGATTTTATGTACAATGAACTAACATCATATTTAGGAACTTCTGAATATGTTAAGCCCAATATACTCAATTATGTGGAATGTAGTGTCCTGAAATACAAATTTACAATATACAAATTTTCAAGTCTTACACATTAGCTATTTCAAACACGATACTCTGCCTGATTTTATGTGTACTAAAAGAAGCTATCAGAAGCTGACCCCCAAAATACAAATTTTTTCAAAAGTTACACATTTAAATGAATTTTTAATGGGTAAATCAACATTTCTTCTTTAAATCACAAATCTTTGCTGTTTTTTTTATTACATTTCTGAAATTGCAAATTGCAGCATCTCATCTCCTACATGGTTTCAGGTACATAGATGACATTTTACCTTGAAGATGACATTTTAAAATGAAGAAATATTGATTGGACAAATGTAATCACACGACAATTTTTATTTTGCATCCAGTGCTATTAGCTCATGAGCATTAATCACTAGAGATGGCGCGAACTGTTCGCCGGCGAACTTGTTCGCGCGAACATCGGGTGTTCGCGCTCGCCGGAAGTTCGCGAACGTCGCGCGACGTTCGCCATTTTGGGTTCGCCATTATTGGCGCTTTTTTTTGCCCTCTCACCCCAGACCAGCAGGTACATGGCAGCCAATCAGGAAGCTCTCCCCTGGACCACTCCCCTTCCCTATAAAAACCGAAGCCCTGCAGCGTTTTTTCACTCTGCCTGTGTGTGCTGAAGAGATAGTGTAGGGAGAGAGCTGCTGCCTGTTAGTGATTTCAGGGACAGTTGAAAGTTTGCTGGCTAGTAATCGTTTTGATACTGCTCTGTTATTGGAGGGACAGAAGTCTGCAGGGGTTTGAGGGACATTTAAGCTTAGGTAGCTTTGCTGGCTAGTAATCTACCTTCTACTGCAGTGCTCTGTATGTAGCTGCAGTGGGCAGCTGTCCTGCTTCTGATCTCATCTGCTGACTGCTGCAATAACAGTAGTCCTTGTAAGGACTGCTTTTATTTATTTTTTTGTTCCAATACAGAGCAGTATCAAGCAGATTACTAGCCAGCAAACTTACTATCATCTGTCCCTGAAATCACTAACAGCTCTCCCCCTACACTATCTCTTCCAAGCACACACAGGCAGATTTTTCAGATACATTTTTGCCCTTGATCCCCCTCTGGCATGCCACTGTCCAGGTCGTTGCACCCTTTAAACAACTTTAAAATCATTTTTCTGGCCAGAAATGTCTTTTTTAGATGTTAAAGTTCGCCTTCCCATTGAAGTCTATGGGGTTCGCGAACCGTTCGCGAACCGCTCGCATTTTTGCGCAAGTTCGCGAATATGTTCGCGAACTTTTTTTCCGACGTTCGCTACATCCCTATTAATCACTGGTATTTTGCAATTGTGGGTAACTGCAACTGATTTTTCTGGTGTTACCTACTGTACAATGTTCTGCTGATGACCACTGTATCATTTTATGCCAGGGGTGGCCAAACTTTGTTACACTGGAATCTACTTTTGACACCTGGCCCCCATTCTTTTTTTTACCACACCTCCTATTTACCATGTTAATTTTACAAATTAAAAATTTACAAATCTGACTGGTTATGAAAGTTTAAACACACTCCCTTTCCCTCCATGTTTGCTGCTCAGCCCTCCCTTCCTCTCAATGCTTGTTGCTGTCAGCTCTCCCTTCTGTGTCTGTGTACGAATTGCAATGTACTGTAGAGGAGACAAAGTTTTAGCTATGGATAACATTCTGGTAAAATGCACCATTACAGCCCATTCATTATTATAATAATTATATCCCAAGTCATGGACCTTAAACTCTGCTGCAATATGAATAACATATAAAGAAGAAACATGAGGGTGACAGGGACCGGGGATGGTAGGTGTATTAAAGGGGACGTATAACTTTTTAATAATCATGTATGAAGTGAGGAATAACACATGGCGATTGCTTTGAATCAGAGCTAAAATGCATCAATACCTTTTCAAATGACATTTATATTAGAGCTTCTCAAGTTCCCTTCATTGCAAATGAGTGATGGTTGTGTCCTAATGGTCCTCCCTGAGAAGCAGAGTAGGATGGAAGAAGCCAATCACAATTCTGTAAAAGTTAAAGCACATTTCCCTGTGCGGTTTACTTGGCTGCAATTTACTTGGCTGCAATGCCTTCTTTTGATTACCAGATGAATTGATATATCTGATTGGAGTGCAAGTCACAGTATTCCCTATGAGGGAAGCCGTAGTTCTGCTATAGTTAAAAGGACCGCAAACTCCATGGCATCCCCTCCCCACCCTGTGCGTTTCAGCAGTTAAATGAATCCTCCCAGAACCCACTCCCGCTCCATTGCACCTCAGCAGGTTTGCCCATAGCCTTGGGCAGATGCTTGGTGAGATCGGACAGAAGAGTATTGGGCACCGAGTCCTGGCAGATGGTGGTACGGATGGTGAAAACAGGCATGATGATGGTGGTGGAGTTGCTCGAAGACGCAAAGACGAAGAATGGGTCAAACACTGACAAGGGACGGAACACCAGCCACGTCCTTTTACAGGCCAGCCAATTGACGTACTTGTAGCGGCCCCGCAAAGCAGTGAGGTAGTAACTACATTTGTAAATCAAGTTCTCAGCTTTTTGTGAGGCTGTACATACGTTCTCCTACAACAAGAAGTGACTGGACTGAATGAGTGCTCTTCCTGACAGCGCTGAGGTCGCGGTCTACCAGGAAAACGATGGGGATCGACTGGTTGACCGTGATCGACGTCCTGAATATAATTTTATAATTAAATCCCCTTGTTTCTGAAAATGCACAGAATATAGTTACATGCAAAGAATGAGTTACATGTATAAGATTGATTATCTGGAAACCTGTTATCCTGAAAGCTCTGAATTACAGGAATGCCATCTCCCATAGACTACATTTTAATCAAATAATTCAGGATTTTCAAAATGATTTCCTTTTTCTCTGTAGTAATAAAACAGTCCTTTGTACTTGATCCCAAGTAAGATATCCTTATTGAAGGCAAAACACTGCTATTGGATTTAATTAATTTTATATAATATAATGTTTTATTTACTAAAACCTGAATTTTTCTGGTCAGGGTTTTAAAGGGGAAATTTTTTGGAGATTTATTATACCCCGAGGCTGCAAAAAGTTTAAATCTGAAAATACTCCATCTCAAACCAAGGTCATGTAGAAGTCAATGGCAGATGTCCCTTTTACAATTGGATATCATGATCTGCACTGGGTTTCGGACGATAATCTGAATATTTTGTCGTTTTTTAGGTGTCAAATCCAAAATATTTGTACGATTCAATTTTTCCCCAATTTTATCCAATCTTTTTCCATACCGCATTTTAGTTATTTTATTGCTATATAAGGTAGAATTGTGACGGGGCGGGAGTTTGGTCAAATTTATTTAATAAAATAATGAGAAAATTTTGAGTTTTAGTTAATAACCCCTTAAATGCATTATGGGTAGACCCCTTATCTGGAAAACTCCAGTTCTTGACCTGACTGACCATCAGAAATGAATGGCATGCATACAAACAGAGGTGATCCATTTGGCTGTATAAGGCTAAAGCTTTTTAATGGTCTTAAGTCAGAGTATTATATGAATACATCCTGGCTGTGGAGTTGGAATTTTCACAGTGTCTGGGTGAATATTTAAAATGTGCATATGAATTGCTATGTTAGGGCACATGTAACATTTGGATCACACTGGTGCATTCAAATAGAACCCTGGATGTGAAATTTAATTGTCTAGCTCCACTTTCCATCATATGTGCTGCCTATTGCCTACATTAAAGTTGTCAGATGAGAACTCTAAGAAATACTTGCATTGATGTTTCAGTGTGGTGCTGTCACTTGTCACTGGTAATGTGTTTTAGGAGATTGAGAGCTTTTTGATCACTGCAATGAACTCAGAGGAACCAAGGCAGCCAGAACACCCTGAGTAGTCTGGAACTGCTGGATCCAATACACTTCTGTGCCCTCCAGCAGCTAGTGGCTCTTCTTGTTATATTGCTACTCTCTTCTTTTAGATGAATGTCTAAAGCTATAACCTTCAGTTAGTAGGTCAACTGTATTGCCTTTGGCTCTTTAAACATTATGCACTTTTTAATCTTTTGCTGATGTGCGTCATGGCATACAATCTGTTCCACCAACATCAATGCAAGGGACATTGCGGTCATTGACTCACAAAAACACACAGTATATTTATATAGAAGGCAAGAATTGTTAAAAGGTATACAAAAAAATCAGCAACATCCAGTATTGCATAATTCGTGCATAGTTGAAGAAAGCCAAGTGTTTTCCAGTACATGGCACAAATATTATAAATATTGTTATAAAGGGCATTCACTCGTATGGGACCTGATATCCAGAATGCTTGGACCTGGGGGTTTCCAGATAATAGATCTTTCCATAATTTGGATCTTCATACTTTTTAAGTGTACTAGAAAATAATGTAAACATTAATTAAACTCGATGGGCTGGTTTTGCTGCCAATAAGGATGAATTATATCTTAGTTTGGATCAAGTATAACATACTGTTTTATTCCAGGGTCAAAAGGAAACGTTGCAGAGAAATATTTAATAAAATAGTCAATAGCAAGTAACATTAATTGATTTTTACAAAAGGCATCATACATACGGTATATTTAAGTCATCAGTGCTCACTTTTGTTTTTGTCTCAAGTCAGTTCTTTACTCTACATCAGTGAACCCCAACCAGTGGTTCATGAGCAGTATATTGCTCACCAACCCCTTTGGTCCTTTGGTGTTCTTCCCAGCGGCCTCAAAGCAGTTGCTAATTTTTGAATTCCTGGCTTGCAGGCAACTTTGGTTGCATAAAAATCAGGTGTACCAAGTCCCCTGTAGGCTACAAGTTCACATAGGGTCTCTCTAATAGCCAATCAGAGCCCTTATTAACATTCCTGAAACTTTTTTCATGCTTGTGCTTCTCCCCAACTATTTTTACATTTAAATGTGGCTCATGAGTAAAAAGGGTTGGGGACCTCTGCTTAAGAGAAAGAGTCCATGATGACTACCAGAATATTACATGTATTATCAGGCGGTAATGGTAATACGTTTCTCCATTGGCTACTAAATTACAGGTTTCCATATTGAGGGTGAAGTTTTGTCTGTGTCAGTATTTCTCAATGAGGACTCTAGCTGCAATACAAATATGCATTATTCATCCCAGATGGGTATAATCCAAAGTATGAGCATTAATATTAAAGAGGACGAGAGGGAGACATGCTTCTAAGTGGTTTTATTGCTATTTTGCTTCAATTGTGATGAGAACATTTTTCTCCGAGCAAAAATGACGCCCATAGACTCCAATGGGTGAAAAAAATAGTTTGTAATAATTGATGAACCGCATTGCGCAACAAAAAAAATTTAAAACTACAATGCATTTTGCTGAATTTTCGTAATTTCGCAAATTTTTGAATCCTATTATGTATACATAAATGTATTTGCAGGTTCTACAATGTAAATGACTGTGCATTTGCCCTATTTCTTCTACATAAAGGAGTAAAAGCAACACCCCTTCTTTAGTCCTTATAAGACAAGGATGTGTACATTTGCCTTGAGTTGAGTCTTCATCCTAATACCAACTGGGGCACTTTATTTGGGTCATCATATCATATGTGATGTTGTCCAGTACTGTTATGCAGTGGGAGCATCCTCTGTTGGCAAGTAGATATAACTATAGCCAAAATGAGAAGCCATGGGGCAGCTTTTGTCTGACATTAAAGAACATCCAGGCTGTTTCACGATAGGTAACGTGTGCTGAACTTATTTTCCTAGAATATAGTGGGCTAGTATGTTGGGCAATGGTTGTTTCATCTGGGCCTACTAGTTCTTTAAAGAGGGGTTTCAACAATCACTACTGCTTTCTAAAGCCTCAGGATGCTGACTTCTGGTTTAAATATTCGCTCCCTCATTTGCCAATTTATATATGGGGTGGTGGGAGGAAACCCATATTACTGTGAAACAGAGGGTTGTAAAGTTGTACATGCGCTATATAGACGATCTTCTGTGTATATGGCAAGGGACTGAGGAAGAATTCGGCAATTTTGTGAAGGATATCAATAGAAATGACTTAAACCTGGGTTTTACTAGTCAATTTAGCCCAAATCAAATAGAATTTTTGGATGTGATGTTAACAGCAGAGGATCAGGCAATAAACACAAGTATTTTTCGTAAACCTTGTAGTGGCAACACTCTTTTGCATGCCTCTTCCTGTCACCCAAAAAAACTAATAGAAGGAATACCAGTGGGACAGTTTCTGAGGCTTCGAAGAAACTGCTCCACAAGTAAGGATTTTGGGAACCAGGCACAGGACATGCAGCAGAGATTTGTGGAGAGAGGTTACAAACATAAAATTATACAGAAAGCTTTACGGAGGGCAAAAGGGAGTGTTAGAGAGGACTTGTTAAGGACTAAAACGAAACAGAACAAGAACTCTAACTGGTCAGATAAAGTAGTACTTACTACCAGATATAGTAAACAATTTTTTGAAATATCTAGGATTGTTAAAAAATTTTTGCCTATCCTCTGTGGAGATGAGCACTTTTTCAGAGTGTTGAATACAGGGATTAATGTGATTCCTAAGCAGGCCCACACTCTGAAAGATATGCTATCACCTAGTCACTTTAAAAAGAGAGGCCAGGTACGTGACTTGGGGCCACTTACATCAATTGGGAACTACAGGTGTGGAAGCCATAGATGCATAACGTGTAGACATATGAAAGTATCAAAAAAATTTAAATCAACAGTGACAGGGAGGGAGTTTGACATTAAAGGCTATATTAATTGCAATACCACTTATGTGATATATTTAATTACGTGCCTTAAATGTCAAATACAGTATGTAGGCTGTACGACTAGAAAACTGAAGGAAACAGCAAAGGAACATATGAGCCAGATAAAAAATCAACGAATGACTGAAAAGAGTAATGTCACTAGACACTTTAGTATATGTGATGGAAACTCCTTGGAATTTTTCAGTATCCAGGGGAGAGAGAGAGTTAGATTGGGAGAAAGAGGAGGAGACCAGTTGAGCCTCTTAGAGAGGAGAGAAGTATTTTGGATATTCCATCTGGGCACGCTTTTGCCCTTAGGACTTAATCATGAATTTGATGTTACCTGCTATACGTGAAAGGGTTAACATTATTCAGGGGTTTAAGATGGGGTTATCTAGATTAAAAAGGGAGCTATTGACGGTTTATGAATAACAAATGCAAAAGAAGTGAGTGCAACTGATTTTTGGTTATTACACTGTTTTGTTGTGATATAAATTATTATATATAATTAACAATTGAATTTATAAACAGTGACATATGAAAAGGAATGCAAATACCCCATATAGGCATGTTTGAAAAGCAATTAACACAATAGGGTTAATCCCTCAAAGAATTTGATTGGTTTTAAGGAAAATGGGAGGGACTGACAGGGTATAAATCCCGCAGAGGCTATGCTGTCTACAGATACACCTATGACTAAGCGCCGGAGGGTGTGAAACGCGTAAGGTGGGCCTGGTGGGGTCTGTTTGCAATTGAATTTTTAATGCTAATTTAAATAAAGAGATTTTTTATGGAAAAGAAAGCCTTGGGACAGCTATCTTTGGATAAAAGGAATTTTCTATATATATATCGCCTGTGAACTGGGGCGAGTCCCTTGGGCTTAACTAAGTTTAAATCAGAGGTGGACTCCCAATTTTTGTATACAGTTCTGGTTTAAATATAGCAAATAGAAATTATTACTCTTAAAACATATTTTTTCAAAATGATGAACCATTTTATATAGCGGATTGGTAAACACAGTACTGTTTCTGGCCAAGTGACTGAGTTGTGTGCTAAGCAGGAATAATGTACAGACCTTGTTTGGATTGAATAAGAGCTATTGATGTTACCTATGGTTTCTCGATCAATTAAGCAGATCTTACAGGATGAAAAACACAGCAATATACACAGATGTATTTTTTTTTATTAATCCTGGACAACACTCCCACTTTTAAAGGATTAATCAGTGAAAGTGCAGCTTGTGAAAGGCCAGGCTTGCAGCTCAGATAACTTTACCTATGATTCAGTCAGTGACCCCTCCTCCCTCTTTAACCTTATTGATTTATATTCAGCCAGGGATTCATAACATTGCCAATTCAGTCCCTCAATCCATTGAAAGCAGATCAACCTCAGTTCCTTTGCTATCTTCTCTAAAGTGCATTCATGGAAACAAATTTTAAAAAAACAAGAATTACAAGAACAGAACATACTGTTTCTCAAATGAGGAGTCCAAACTGGCCTAATGAGGAGACTGAATATATTTTAGAGTGCTTAGCATAGAGTATACATGTCAGCTACGGTTTCTGAATCAAAATCAGTGGAATCTCATTTTATGGTAGCGCTTAAAGAGGTGGTTCACCCTTACATTAAATAATGTTTAAAACTTAAAAGTTATATGGGGGGATGTAATTAAAGTCGCAAAGAGAAAAACAATTTGCACCAATAAGAATAAAAATTTTGCAATGTAATAGTGTTCCTTAAACTGTTATTACATTGTGAATTTTAATTGCGCATTGCAAATTTTTATTGCGCACTCTTAAGAAGTGCTTGAAGGTTTCGTAAATCTTTTGGAGCAAACATAACGACTTTTTCAGTAATACGTTTTTTTACATTTACTGCGCATTGGTGCAAACTATAAAATTCGCAAAGTCTTCCACTGTGGGAAGTGGTCACTAAACAGTTTCTGGGTTCGCAAAAGCTATATTAAATTTGTGCATAGCAAAATTTGTTCTCGCAAAGGCATACATTTTCTCATTGCAAATAGTTTTTCCATTACTGACATTTATTACATTCCCCTATTAGTATGTTATATAATGGCTAATTCTAAAGAACTTTTTCATTGCGCTTTTTCCTTTAAAAGAAGTATTCTGCATAGTGGGTCCCATGCTGATATTACAAATGATTGTGCAGTAGCAGCTTGGTATAGAAACATGCAAAAAAAGCAAAATCACATCTTACCTCAAATACTTATTTAAAGTAATTTATGAACAAGCCTCTCTCATTGTGGCTTTCTGCATAGCTGGCTCGTTGTCATTTACATGGTGATTTGTCATAAAATTATTACCACAGCAAAGTCCCAATGTGACATTACCATTTCAGTCCTGATTCTCATATTTAAGCATCCATGGAGCAGTATTCTTTATCCACAATTTATATTGCGGAGCAGCCCTCTTTGGTAGTGCATGTTTTATTGCACCACACAAAACACCACTCATTTCAATGGTGAAAAATAGTATTGCTGTGTATGAGGTTTCAATTTAGCCATCTTCATTTATGCCTGAGTACAATAGCCATATTATTTGTGCTTGAAATTGAATGCTTGACTCACTGTACATTAAAGACCAAATTATGCCTTTCACGCTGAATTGTTTTTAAGCGTTGGGGAATACCTATACTAGTATATTTTTATGGTATCTCTAAGGAAAAATGTGAAGTGAAAAATCATATTTCCTTGAGACAAAACGTCAAAATATTAAAGAAGCTTCTGCGGTCCTTTAACTCCACACAATATATGCTTACAGCTGCTTGACCTTTCCGATCTCTATAAAGCCTTTCGAAATTTTCTCCAGTACAGCTCACCGATGACCTACTGGCAAGATCAAAGCCTGCTTGTCCTTGCTAATGCCCTTCATTCTTCCTGTAGCTTTTGACAACATTGATCACCTTCTCTAACTCGAAACTCTCCATTCTTAACACAAGTCATGCTGCCCTTTCCTGATTTTATTTCTGCCTTTCTGTACCTCCTGTGTTTCATAGAACAATACACCTTTATTCCTTCCACCTTTTAAACCAATCAATCCTCTTTCTTTCTTTTTTTTTCTCTTTCTTTCTTTCTTTCTTTCTTTCTTTCTTTCTTACACTGGGGGATGACACAAAGGGTTGACAATTATATTTTTTCAACCAAAAGTGACTAGGTAGTGCTCCCGAGTAAAGGGAATGTCAACATTGTTTTAATGCTCAATTACACATTATTGCATATTGCTGCTGGGGATTCGTGATTTTAAATGCACCTTCAGATTCAGTGAACCAGTAAGCAGAGAAGGACTCATGTATACTAAAGATACCTGATATGGAAATATGACAGCTATCTTTTCAGGACTCTCTGTCAGGGTAAACTGCCACTTTCCCCCCTTGATAAATAAATCCCATAATGTTGTACTGCAGACACTGGCACTGCTTTGACTGGATGTAATTTGGCTGTAGATCAACCTGCTTCAAAGTTGTAGCCACAGATAAATGATAATATGTTTTTTGTATACACTGACACCACATAGAAAGCGATATTTCTCCTTTATTAATAAAAATAAGACGGTTGCTATGTGTACATTGCTGTTGATCACCAAGTCATCTCCAACATTTATAGTTGCTTTTGTTGTGGCCACCATGTGCTCCTTTTCCTGTTTAACTGGCTAAATATCAAAGATGATCATGCTCAGTTGTTTTTTATTGTTGAAAATATAAAATGTTGGTTTAAACAAATGTCCAGAGATTGTCAACTGTTATCAAACAGCAGAGCTCTATAGGTTGCAAATTCTAATGAGCATAACCCTCTTTATGTCCATTTTTGGCACTTTACAATTAATTTCTAATGATAATATTACGCTGGGTCAGAAACTTCTCTAGAACAAAACTTTTTCTCTAATCATAGTTTGTATACACATTTTCAGACATAAATCTCCAGCTTACCTTGTCTGATATTTATAAAACATAAGCTTTAGTGCAAGCAGAGAGCTTACCAACCAAAGGAAATCTCAACACATTTATCTTAAAATCCATTTCGTAAACAGAGTCCTTTCAATTTGAAGGGATTTCTTCTTCTATCTAGATATAAACAATGCCATTAGTTTTTTTTTTTGTAAAGCTGTTTTCCTCTGCAGGTTTCTTTAGCACACATACATCAAAATGGCACATCTATTGATACTAAATTATTTAGATGGCAGTCATTGACATTTAGCATGTCCAGTGTGGCTACATAAGGGTTCTCCAAGGTATGGGTGGGGTTTAGGCTGTTTCTGCACAAGGTCTCTCTGCTGACAGTGTCTGCCAATAATAGAAAGTGACAGCCACTGCCAAGTTATTTCTTATCCTATAATGAGAGTGAGTCTTCCTAAATGTTGACCCCATGAAAACTGCCCTTAGAATATAATGACACAGAAAAAATAAGAAAAACCTAGCTAGATTTCTATATTTTGTGTACTATGAAATGATGTAGGGAATCCTATTTTTAAGTCATGACTAGTGATGAGCGAAATCCATTGTGCTGAAAAAATTGCAAAACAGTAGAAAACTATGGGGTATATTTATCAAAGAGTGAAGTCAATAGTGAAGTTCCACCACTAGAGTGAAATTCCGCCACTCTCCATTCATTTCTATAGGATTTTTATAGGCGTAATTATGAAAGGGTGAACCTTCACTTCACCCATTGATAAATACGCCTTTCAAAATCCCATAGAAATGAATTGAGAGCTGTGGAATTTCACTCTAGTGGCGGAACTTCACTCTTTGATAAATCTACCCCTATAAGTTTTACTTTTACTGATGCCAACTGCTTTGAAGTAAATGGCTTTTTTGCTGCATTTTTTGTATCACTCCAAATGCTTTGGAGTTAATGAAGTTTCTACTCAAGCTGAAATGCCTTGACTCAATGAGAGTTTTTTTTTTAAAATAGTTTTTATTGCTTTTTTGACAAAATTGAACAGTAAAGAAAGAAAGAATTATATAAATTCTTAAAATAAAATGAAATAAAATTGGTGTGTATTCATACAGTCTCCTCTTTGTCTGTTAATTGCAGAATTTGTGTTGGTATAGACCATGTCCAGCTGACAAATCAGGGTGCACACATAGGGGCAGATTTACATAGGGTCGAATATCGAGGGTTAATTAACCCTTGATATTCGACTGCCCGAAGGTTAATCTTTCGACTTCGAATATCGAATCTATCAAACGATTTTTCTATGACCAAAAAAAGCTAAGAAAGCCTATGGGGACCTTCCCCATAGGCTAACATTGCACCTCGGTAGGTTTTAGGTGGCGAAGTAGGGGGTCGAAGTTTTTTTAAAGAGACAGTACTTCGACTATCGAATGGTCGAATAGTCTAACGATTTTTAGTTTGAAGTAGCCAATACGATGGTCGAGGTAGCCAAAAAAAACATTCGAAATTCGAAGTTTTTTTTATTCTAATCCTTCACTCGAGCTAAGTAAATGTGCCCCATAGTGTTGTTGATTTGCAGAGTTTTTAGGAACATTCCTTAGAGTCCGGTGAGTTCAGCCAGGGATGCTATATTAGCTGAAATTTGTCCATATTGCCCCTCTGTAAATACACCAGGCGCCTATAGTAGTGTGTTCCCTTAGTAAACTCTTCCATATGTTAATATTGGGGGAGTCCCTCGAAATCCATTTCAGGGCCACACATTTTCATGGCAAAAACAATGCTTCTCTAATCAGTACAAGAAGATGTGTGATTTAGTGATCGGTGTTACTACACCTAACATATATGCCTTAGGGGAAGCAGTAACCAGCAGCATAGTGGCTCTGGTAAGCACTTCAAAGATTTTTGCCCAGAATGTTGCAACTGTAGGACAAAACCACATTAAGTGAAAAAAGTCTGCGCCAGGCAATCGACATTTTGGGCAGCAATCGTCAGACTTTAATATGGCCTTGTGCATTCGGATAGGGGTAATGTAAGCTAAGTGTAGTATAAGCATTTTGTGAAAATCTACTCCTGACATTGAAGGACACTAAGGGCCCCTACCACTCCTAATCTTCCAAGTCTAGGACGTTAAGCTCCCATTTACCTCGGACATTTCCAATAACCTGCTTCCTGTTTTTAAGCAAAATAGAATAAATCCACGACACTGGATGAGTTCTACATATATTTACCAGATAATCTAGTATATTTTCCACTGGTGATTTGGCAATTGGATCAGAAAGTGTTGGCCATTGCGTCTTTGACGCATTTTTAAGTTAAAGTTAAAATTGCACATTCCCATTGGCCCTATGTACAGTATATTATCGCTTGCTACGCTCTGAAGCTGAGGGACTGGGGCTGGCACAGCTGCACAACTGGTTCTACTTGGTCAGTTATCTGTACTGGTATGCTGTTGGCACCCCTGTCCTGGTGGGCCCTGGGCAAATCCCCCTTTGGCTGATTCATGAATGAGGCCCTGTCTTTTTAAGAAAACAACAATGATACACAAAACCTTTTATCGTGATGTTTAATATAAGGCCTACCGTGGTGTGGCAAGTGACATGTATGTATGTATTTATAAAGTGTTATTTATAAAGTGTTACTAGGACCGTGGTCTGGCTGTTGGAAAATAACACAGACAGATTGTTCCAGTGCTTGTTACTTAACGCAGGGAGGGTCTATTATTGCTTAGCAATGTGATGTCATGTTTGACCTGTAACCCTATGTGATTTTCTTCTTCCTGTGTATGCTCTCTATGAAAAGTTCCTGTTGCAGACATGTTATGTTGAGTTCTATAAAGCAACCAAGATACTGTTCACACAGAAGTTGGTGTGTCTGTCCTCACTTACAGAGAAGCTGCATATGTAGTTCAAATCAGCTCTCTGCTAACACTGGCAAGTGATATTTATGTATGTAGTTATGAAGCGTTACTAGGACGTACAGCGCTATACATTTTTACATGAGTCAACACAAAGACAACAATATAACTAATAATAGTAAATAAATAAATATACAACGATTAGGTGCCAAGTGGTAAAAGACACATTAGGATGGAATCCTCATCCCATTGAGCTTACAGTCTTGTTGTTTGGCTAACAGGAGGGCAAAGATCACAAAGGCTTTGGCATTGACCCCTATATTCCAGGACTGGTAGTGTTCTAGTGCCCCAGAAGGCTGCCTGCCACCTGCTGCGGCAGGTGGGTGACTATTAGGAGGCATAAGGGCCAGGAGAAGGAAACATAAAGCAGACCCTGTGAACGGGGCCCCCCTTGGTCCACAGGCTCCCACAGAGTCTGCTGTATGGTAGTTGTGCCAGGAGAAATGAATCTGGACCAATGTCTCCACAATGTGCTTCAGACTGGGTCCTTGCCACTGTGGCTCAGTGCTGTATTATAATTAACATATAAGAAGTAATATTTCAGAAGACTAATGAAAAGAATACCAAGACATAGAGAGACATCTTTATAAAAGTGCCTAAAATAGTGATGTTTAAATGCACAAGAAATCACTTCAACACTTCAACACTTTACATGTGTAAAATCCTATTGGGGGAATGTAATTTGTTTCGCCAACACCTTTGTGAACATTAACAACCAAGTAAATGTCCTTTTTGACTGATTACAGACCCCAACGACTTTTTGCAATGTTTGAGAACATGTAATAAAATTTGGCAATTGTGAAGCGATTTTTGCAACAAAATATTCAAAAAAACTCCAGAGCAGGTGTTGTAATATTCACCAGTGAATTATTTTACATTGTGAGCAGCACTAAACATTCGCATAAAACACTTAAAACACTAAATAAAACTTGCCATTTTTTGTTACATCCCCCCCATGTATTTATAAAGCTGTGTCATGTGTATATACTGTAGCTGAAGTAAAATTCTGGTTTCAAAATGTTTAAAAATTGCACCATTTTTACACAACTTTTACAGCAAGTGTGAAACGACTTTCCTTTTCCTTTAAGGGGGCTTTTTATAAAAATCCAAAAAATTATTTTCTGAAAACGACTCAGATCAAATCTGCATGGACTTTCCCCCCTATTTATTAATAAATTATCATGAAAATGTTTTGTGCGGGAAAAGACAATAAAATAATGAAAAAAAATTGTATGAAATTTTTGGATTTGTCGCCAAAAACTGTTTCATTTTTTGGCTTTGACACCCAAAACCTGATAATTTTCCGGATTATCGCCTGAAAACCACAGAATTATTGAACAAAACCCAGTGCAGAGCATGGTTTCTTCCAATTGTAAACAGGACATTGACTTCTACATGAACTCGGTAGGTTTGAGTTGGAGTACTTTTTCATTCAGACATCACACACCACCAGGGTTCAATAAATCACAAAAAAAAATCGAGGTTTTTTTTCCCTAAGAAAAAAGTCAGACCAGAAAAAAACCCTAAATCAGGGTTTGACATTATATCTCCTTTTAATTCTGTGATCACTTTTAAGAGTCCAGAAGGTACATGAATATAAAAGAGCTATTTTATACATAACAAATAAGTATATTTGTATATAAGTATATATAGGTAATTATAGGGATAATGACCCGCTCCTGCATTTTCTTAAAACCTAATTCTTCACATTAAATTCGAATGTGAAATAAGGTCTCAGAATGCCTGGGGTTGATCATTACTCACTGACATGGGATTAGCTGACATCTTTGTGAAAACCTAGTTTAAGAGGTATGAAGCTGCAATTTGCCACTAAATATACAGGTTCATTGAATTTGCCTTACAGGCTTATATACTTATTACATGTATTTCTAGTTTAACCATCTAAAAATAAAAGGTAAAAAAAGCCAAACCTTAAAATCACATTATATTTTATTCAACATCCTACAATTCAGTCATCACAAAAAAATCCATTGTGGATTTGGCCTAGCTCGGCACAGGACAACGTTTCATAACCTATGATTTGGGGCTCAAAAAAGGGTTCCCATGATCCCTTTTTATACTGTATTTGTTACTTAAAATAGACAATAGTAATTGATTTGCATAACATATGATAAACCAAATCTTGTGCCATGAAGTTGACAGCCCAGATTCAGTTCAGCGAGAAGGGTTCATCTCATGATTTATCATATAAATATTCCTTTAAAGTCTATGGGGTGCAGCTCTATCAAATTATTCAAAAAGTGTATGGGAAGAAGTATTGAGTAATGAGTAGCTAATTGGAAAAGTGTAATGAGAGGTCTGATGAGTTCATGGAGGTAAGTTCAGAATTGTATGGTAAAGCATAATTGTGCACTGCTTAAATGTCAAATTCATTAGTTTGAATTGTTTCATAAAATCTATTGAAAGCCAGTATAGAGACTTTTAGAGCGGCATGGCAGATGAAAGGTGGTTGGTTCTTTACAAAAACAAAATCATTACATATCCTTGGCTTGACAGGCTGTTATTTACTGTTGATTTGGAGGATATCATTAGGCAATAATTCCCTTCCTTATGTACATTTGAGAATAACACTAATCTACAGTATATAGTTAGATTTTAAAAAAATCAAATACAAAATGATGCACACCATTCTAAACAGTTTTTCAGTTTATGTTTGTTACAAGTTGCGTGGAGTCTATAAGTACAGTTGTTTTAATAACAGAATGGGAGATTAATTCATAATTTTTAAATAATATTTCTATTATCAAAATTTGCATTGAATAAGAAATAAAGGTCCAGATTCAATTTGATGGGAAAAATGTATCCTGATCTCCTAAAACAACTCTACATGTTTTCATGGACTAATGGGAAGTTTTTAAGTGATTTAGTCTGGCCCTATAAATATTTCTATCATAGCAAGTGGCGATTCTATGCCTCCTGAGGCAGCTTCTACGATGTTGCCCCCCCTTGCATCCCAGCACTTACCTTTTTTGTGCATTAGGGGGTTCTGGTAGGCCACATGGCTAATGCAGAGTGCAATTCTCTGCACTAGAAGAGCCTAATTTCTGGTTTAATGGCCGGAAATTTGGCACTTAAAGTTACCAGGAGTAGCTTTTTGCGCCACTTGTAACTCGCCTGAGGTAAGTTTCTCAACTGTATCATGGCAGCAATGCCTCGATCATAACCATTCCAACTGTATTTCCTAACCAAAAGGAACTGGTTAATTAGAAGCAACTGAAGAATTTAGAGGTTTGTCTAAGGATGATTTCCAATATACCAGCTGCAATCACAACATTAAAATTCTTCTTTAGTTTATGCATCACTCTTTTTTCCTTTATGGTCTTAACATTTCCGATTTGGTGGTACTAAACATGTTATGCGGCCTGCTGAAATACTGGGCATTTTGAATTTGTATTCCCATAAGTATCGAGAACAGTGTGTCATTATCTATAGTAAGATAATGTTTTGGAGAACAGCTGTTGCAGAGAGATATTGTTAGGAGTCAGCCAGCTTCCTTTCAAGATTTAGATAATATGTGCTCAAACCTAAAATGTTTTTTTTTTCTTTTTTTATGTGCACATTGTGCATAATTGTAGATTTATTTAAAAATGGTTTTTGATTAAAATATACCTTATGTTTTACAAACAGAAATGCAAATAACAGATAATCAGTAATAAAAAGTTGCCATAGGTAAGCCATGGTAAAATAATAAAAAATAAAAAAAAGATTTATATGCTGTTATATAGGCATCTCCGGCATACGCTACCATTGGTCACTCGTGTCTCTAGAAATCGTTTGAATTTACCTCAACCGAGGCAAGCAATATGGCAGCTTGATATTTTTCATTTATTAATACTTTCCTGACTGTCAGGGTTTTTTTGCTAACAATCGGAAATGAAGTGACACATTTATCAAAGGAGATCCCTGTGTCAATAAATCAGATTGTGTTGCCTTGGACACGAGGGATGAAGTATCTGTCTTGCAACCAGTCATACTGTGAAACATCAGTCTGAGAACGAAGCCAACAATGGTGGAATATTCATAACTGAGTATCTTTTAACATACTTTCTGACCCAGTTAACTAGTAGGCTTTGGAAAAATCCTGATTTATTATCAGACTCCAAGAAATTTGATTGCTTTGAATGTTTTCTTTCTTTAGAACATGTAAAATTCAATGTATTGATTTCAAGGTACAATGCCATGTAGTATTCTTCATTGTTTCATAAAGTACAATGATGGATCTCTCAACAATTGCTTATGTGACAAAGGGGAAATACAACCAGGAAAACAGCATCCATGCTGTGTAAATGCAACATACCTAAAACCAAACTTCAGAGGGAATTCTTAGCATCACTGCATGGGAAAAGTGTTTTTTTTTTGGTTTCCAAATGCATTTGTGAAATTTAAAAGGATATGAATATGACCTTTTTGATTAGTGAAAAATGACAAAGCACCTGGAGATGCTTATCCTCAAGAACAGTTTCAAACAATAAGCTATATGAAGAGTAGGAATTTGAAGAGGAGGAACTTTGACTTAAGCAAGAATTGTTTAACTACAAAATAACTGCTTATAAGAACTCCTAAATTTAATTTAGACAGTGGTTCAAGAAAATGGATAGTTGGTTGTTAGCTTGTGCTGTTTATGTGTGTTAATTGCAATGGTGCTTGAAATTTTGTGAACCCTAATGAGCCAACCTGTGCATGGCAAAAGTAAGTGAATCCTTAGGATCATATCATTTGAAGTTAAAATCAGAGTCTGGCGTTTTCAGTCAATGGGATGAATCAGCCAGGTCTGGGCAATCAGGTGTGAGTGAGAGACCCTGTATTATTTAAAGAACGGGGATCCAGAAAAGCCTGATCACTCATTCAACACATTTGTGGATGTGTAGCATGGCTCAACAAGGAAGGTGTATGAAGAACTCAGAAATAGAGTTCTTGATACCCATAAAGCTTGAAAAGGTTACAAGACTATCTCTAAAGGGTTTGTACTAATTAACAAACAGATTGTGTACAAATGGGGAAAATTCAAGACCGTCACCCTAATTAAAAGTGGTTGACCATCAACGAGAACTCCAAAGGCAAAGCACCTTATAGGTTACAAAGGTACTCAGGGTATCTTCTAAGCAACTGACTTTTTGATGTTCACGAGTTCACCATCAGGAGAACAGTGAAAAGCACTCTTTTCTATATGTTATTATGCCTAATATATATATATATATATATATATATATATATATATATATATATATATATATATATATATATATGGAAAAATACAAGATTCCTCTGCACTCAACCCATTATCAGTATATTTAAGACAGAGACATTTTGTGCATACTGCTACTGAAAAATGCCATACCCTTTAAACAAAACAGGGATTGTTTGTCCAGATATTGCAATAGATTTAAGCTGGCCAACTACGTCAAAGTCATCCCATATCTGGACAGTCCTACGCTTAATTTTCATCTGATTCATTAAGAATTCTATTGCTTCATTATACATTTTACAAAGGGACTAAGTTTTACCTGCAACTTACTTGCTGCTTTCAAAGTAAAACACCAGTGGGATTCACCCCCGCCTAATGATTTTAAAAATTAGTGGTGAGCACAACTTTCCCTTGTTTGTTGTAGCTATACAGAAGCAGTGACCAACTCCATGTTGTAGCTCCCACCCTTCCCAGCTACAGTCAGGTGATCCCACTGGAGTGCGGTTTGTGACAAGTCTATACAAAGTATTTTTTAACTAGCACCCAGTTGGGTTTTTGCCAGTTTTGAATGCACATAATAGGACAATATATATATATATATATATATATATATATATATATATATACACATATATATTATCTTTTAGCCAGTGCAGCCACAAAATGGGCAAATTACCCAGCACTAGGTCTTGCATTGCTATAATAAATGCATCTTGATAATATCAAATAGATACAAACTGTCTCTTCATTACCTGTATTGCAGCTCATTTTGGCTTGGTTAAATGTGTCTCTTGCGACACTCTTATACTTGAAGGACATGTTAACACAGGAGGACAAATGTAGAAATTCTTGAGAAACGTAGATATCTAGGCACATGATCAGTGTTCCAGCTGGTTATGAATTCTCATGAGCATTTTTTTACAACCTCTATATGTGATAGGTTTTCTTTTTACCATTCACCTTTAGTATGGCGCTGTCAATTATTTTGCACCTCTTGTATTGCTCTGTCAATTACGTAGCACTGTATGAATAAAAGATAATCATAGTGGACTCACTGGGGACATTACAGTACTATTCGAAAGTGGTTCACATGCCCATTGCCTTTAAAACAGCTTTTAGAGCTTGCCAGAACCTAGACCAGTAAAGCTCTTTGACAGATATAAGAAACTGAGGGTAATTGACCCTTTTCACAAATGGGGAGGACAGTACTTTTGATAACAACTAAGGTTCAATTCACACTTCAGCAATAAAGCACCTATTAGAGAACTGACTGCCAAGAACACACTCGTTTTTGTAATCTAGAGTCATAATTCTAACAATGAATGGTAGAACAGCCCTTTTTTAATAAGTGGCAGCTGCAAGGATAATGCATAATTTTGGCAATCCTTTTGCAATCATTTGTTATTGTATGGCATTATTGCATATTGGAGCTAATTAAATAAGAGCTCAATGGATAATAGATCCCATGTTCATTATCTACAGAATATGCATTAGTCTTGATTTGTGCTATTATATCTGAAGTGCACAGATGACTTGCAATTATATTTCCCATAGAGTTCACATAGATGTGCTTAAATGTACTATTCTCAGCTAAATAAATGCACACATAGTGAAATTTCTGAGACAATCCCTATGGACTTATGCATTGTAGAACATCAAAGCTTCCCTCCTCCAATAAAAGTCCAGAAATTTAGAAACAGGGCCGGGCCGTGCTGACAGAGCGCCCTAGGCAGCCAGCAGGATACCCCCCGCCCGTGTGCACGCACATGCGTGCGTTCGGAACTCTTCACGCAGACACGCGCTGAGAAGTGCACGCTCGCAACTGTATGCATGTGCATGAGCACATACGCCGCATAACCAGGCATATTACCATGGGGAAGGGCATGGGAGGGAGTGATGGAGGGAGGGGGAAGTGCAAGAGGGGAGGAAGCTGCGTGAACTATTGGGTAGGCAGAAAACATTTGAGGTACCTGCCCAGCGCCCCCACATCTTTGCGCCCTAGGCAGGTGCCTCTTCTGCCTACCCCTAGTTCCGGCCCTGTTTAGAAAAGAAAGAAAAAGAGCGTGCAAATTAGATTTGGGTTTGAAATAGTGAGTGCCTGCTGTGCCAGCTTAAGGGCTCTTACAGGCTAGCGTTTTTAGCTAGCAGGAGTAGACGCACTGAATTGTGGTGTTTATACAAATGGCCTGTAGGTGTCACTGTACACAATAGTTATACTGTGAATACACAGTACTTTCTACAGCTTGAGGAATTAGAGTAAGCTACTGTTGATGTGTAATGGCTGCATGAACCTGCTAATAAAACACTGTTATACTCTACTCATCCTCGGCTACCAAAACATAACAAATTGCCGACGAGGATGGGATCTGTTATCTGGAAACCCTTTATCCAGAAAGCTCCAAATTACAGAAAGGCAGTCACTCCATTGTATCCAGATTTTTTAAAATGATTTCCTTTTTCTGTGTAATAACACTTTTGTGATAACATTTTCAAACTTTAAAATTAAAAAAGAATTATGGTACATGTGTTTTTGTTACTTATCCTCGGCTACCAAAACATAACATGAATTCTTTTCAATGGGGCTGTACTCACACAGATGCATGTAAACACTGAACGCAGGAAAAATGCAACATGCTGTGTCACAACCTGCATTGAGAGCTTACATGCGTCTGTGTGAGTACAGCCCCATTGAAAAGAATTGAGTGCTCCCCTGCGGCTGACTGAACGCATGAAACCGGAACGCAGGGGAGTGCAGCTAAAAATGCTCGTCTGTAAGAGCCCTTAATTGGAAAACCTAGAAAACAAATTGGGAATGTGCCTCAACAGAGCTGCTAAACTGTTTCATTTCATGATAATGTTATTATCCTTAATATAAAGCCTCTATGCCACAGTATCTTAAATTACCAGATGAAAAAATCCCAATACAGTCTATCTACCAATATGCCCAAGATCCACTTCTATCAGTCTACACAGCATTGTGGGGAGGGGAGCAGCTAGGACAAGGGCTTTCTTCAACTGCTCCTCCAAACTTTAGCAAATCATTGCAAACAGAAATGTTGCTGCCAAGGAATCACTTTGTTCTTTTTACCATCAAGTTTGTAACTCTGATATCAGCCATAAATCAGCAGATAGAATTTACTGTCACCTGTTTAAAAGCAAACATCTTATTGGTTGTTATGGGTTACTTCTCCTGAGCAAATATAGTGCCTTTATTACATATGGGGGGAATAAGCAATTCGGTTTTCTTAATGTGGATATACAATAGTGTTACAATGAAGGTAAGTTTTAATTATAAATATATGTAATATTGTTTTTATGGAGAAGTGTGCACAAAAGCAAAGAGCAACCCATTAGCATTCAACATTCAAAACAGCATACACAACCTAAAGCATAATCTAGCAAAAACTAACCATTCCCTCTGTTACTAATGCACAGTAGAACATGTATTGTATATTGTCACCCATAATAACCCACATATATAAAACCAACACAAAGCAGAATTAATTCATTTTAAGCTAGAATGTAATTGTTGTTTATTTTTTATACATTGCCTAAAAATGATGATAGCATTTCAAAAATAAAACAGGGGAAAGAGAGAAAAATGACAAGCAGTAAGTCTTAACTCTACTAGAAAATCATGTTAATATGAAATAAACCCAATAGGCTGGTTTTGCTTCCAATAAGGATTGATTGGATCAAGTATAAGGTACCGTTTTATTATTACAGAGAAAAAGGAAATAATTTTTAAGAATTTGGAATATTTGGTTAAAATAGAGTCTATGGAAGACAGCCTTTCCATGATTTGGAGCTTTCTGGATAATGGGTTTCCAGATAACAGATCCCATACCTATAGAAAGCTACTTCATATGTCTAATTTGAGTCTATGTTCTGGCATGTAAAGAATTAAAATATTTTTAGTCATACTTCAACATGGATATATTTTAGCTAGAAGTAATCATATTTTATCTAGGCCAGCATAATGAGCAGCTGGAGAATGTTATTTCTGTAGTGAAGGTGCAACTTGGGTAAAGCATAATCACCTTCGTATTCAGGATAAATTCTATATCCAGCAGACCTAACATATGGCACTGAATTTTTGTGACAGGTACTTTGCATGGGATCCTAATTCTTTTGAATTGAAATAGCTGACATAACTTTGACACAGCACATGATGTTTTGTTTTTAATATATGATAGCTCATGCACATTATACTGCATTTGTGAACGTTCAGTAGCATTCATGCAGATGTGTTGCAAACAGTACACAGTAACTACCCCAATATTCTAATTCTTGCTTCGGGCATAACCACACAGAGGAGCCATAAAAGGAACTATATTTACTTTAGAGGCCAAAAAAAACCCTAGTCTAGACCCAAGCAACCTTAAACATATATAAGCCTGCATTTACACCCTGCAGCCCCAACTGGTAGACATTTACAGCTCTGTATTCTTTGATGCAACAAGGGTTAGACTTTATAATTAAAATGTAGCTCTTTAAAGTTACAACTCACTGTAGAGAGAGAGAGAGAGATAACTTTACCTGTGGGAAGCCATGTCCCACTTAGAGGATAATGCCACCTAAACCAAATTTAACTCCTGCTTTAAATGTTTTTATTGTTTTCCAAGTTAAACAAGCAGGATTTTAAGAAAAGATCAAGGCTGACCAAAATTAGGATAGACATTAAGCACTCTGGGATTTGGGTTGCCTCATCAGACCTGATTTGAAGAGTCCAGATGTAGGAGTGCAGATTTTGGACTAAGTTTCATTTTAAGCTTTAGAGTCAAAATAAGTTTTCCAAAGATAACCATACCTTGTACACTTTTGGACAACACCATAATGTAAGACGTGCCAGGAGATTCGGGAGATTGCGGCTCCCAGTGCGCACTTTCCCGGTCCCATTGATGACTGCTTCATGACGTTGAGCGTCATTACGTCATCTAGGGGCGCCGGGTTTGAATTTTGGTGCCAAGTCATATTTAAAGGGCCATGCCCAAGGTAGGTTCCAGTTTACTGTTCCAGCCGTGCATTGTGAGTGTACCCATCATATAACAAGGTTCCCAATAACAAGATGGTTACACATAAGTAGTGAAATAAGTTCAATCTTAGTTGGGTAGGCTTGGTTGAATTTGACCCATTTCGTTTGGCCAAAAATTTACCGCCGGCGAAATGTCAGCCACGCCCATAAAAGTCTTTGGACTTCAAAAAAATTTTGACGTGCAGATAATTTTTTTTTTTTTACACCTGATGCCATACAAGTCTATGGGCGTTATTTCGCCAGTGAAACAAGGTGAAAAAATTTGCCCAGCCCTATTGGGTACATTTTGGGCAATAGGTCTGAGAACCTACGCTCAAAGACTGTATATACAATTTCCCATTGCCCAGGTGAACCATTTTAAAATGTTAAATAAACTTTTTAAAATATTGAACTCTCCAGTTTTGGGACACCACTTTCTTAAAAGGATGTTTTTGCATGTTTCCTAAAGACCAAAATGTTAATTGAATCTGGATAAAGTTGACTCATCTTTTTCAATTTTCTGCAGGTCAAAACTCACTGATTTTAAAAGTAACAGATAATTGGAAGGTGCATTCAGCTAGTTTTAGTTAGTATGTGACTCCAACATGTGCCAGTATTTCTATACATAAGGCCTTATACAGTACAATCAGGCAAGGAACAACATGCAGAAATATGGCCAATCTGCTATGGAATAAAGTGATACCAGCAGGAACTAGTTTTGTAAGAGCATGCAAGAAAGTGCCAAAACATATGAAATCCTCTATACTTTTATACATTTTCTACCAGATGTTTTGCAAGTGTTGCTAAATTCAGTTGTACAAATCTATAGTCAAACCAAGATTCATTGGGACAGATTTACTAAAGGGCGAAGTGGTTGTCGGTAGCGAAAATTTGCCAAAAAACAAGCATAGAGGTAAATTTGCTAGCGAAAGAAACCTTCGCTAGCGCAGTTTCGTGCCCTTTCACAAGGCGTATTTTCACTCAGATGAATGATTGTTACTCCACAAATTCACTAAAGTGCACTTTTTGAATTAAGTTACCCCTTTCACCAGAGTTTCCTTCGCTAGCTTAGTCCTGCGGAACTGATCAGATGAAGATACATCTTCCTAAATCTTGTCAATGACATCATATCCTGTATGCCAAACAGTTAGAAAAATGATGAAGCGCTGGCGTTTTTCATATTTAAAGTGGGATTGTATTTAAAAGTTGTGACTGTTTAAAAAACATTTTTCTTAACCATTTGAGGGACATGCCACATTTGTTTTAGGATGGGCTCGTGTCTAGGGCAATAGAAAATCTCTTTTTCCTTTATTTTGCTTCCTTGAACATATTTAATTATAAGTGTAATAAGTGGGCACTTCAATGTGAAATATCTGATCCAGTACCCCAAGCGCTCCTAGCATGTTAGGGTCCCTACAAGCCATTTTTTGTTAGAAAATACAGCATTTAGGACTCAATCTCTAGGTGCAGTTAAGAATAGCTGAAAATAATTCCCTTTCAAAAAGTTTCTTATATTTATATTTGATCCCCTATCGGCCAAGTGGTATTTTGCAGTTTGCACCTGCACTGATGTATATGGTACTTGGGGACACTTATGGGACAAGGGAAACCTGAAATGAATGCCCGCTTTAAGCTGGCAGTAATTGTAGGAATCCCTTTACATGTTGATCCCACAGGAGATACCAAGTTGCACCAGTTGAGTTCATATGGTATTTCTGACAATGTGTACCAGGTCCACATTGAAGACAATTTGCAGCTAATTTACCAGATAGCTATATCTTTTAGTGCCAAGCAGTGCTGTTTATTTTTCTTTATTTGCACCATGCACTTTTTTCATGGCAGGAAATCCAATTTAATGTGGATATGCACATACAGGAAACTATAGTATGGATTTCTGAGTGATATTTCCTGTGCATGTGCCATACCCTTCTGTAATGTAGAGTTTCCTTGAGGCAGTGTAGAACTAATTCATTTGTGTTACAAAAAGATAACGGTCATCCAATTTAGTGTATTGCTGAGCCTAACTTTTAAATAGAAATCATTGTGAGAATTTACTGGTTTGTATGTCTGCACCATTCAGCTTTTCGAAAGACACTTAAAAACAAGAGAAATCATGTCTTCTGGGATTGGGCAAATCCAAACCTATAGCTTAGTTCATGATTGCAGCTGCATCTTTCCCACTTCCCTTCCACTCACAAAACACTTAATGCTTTGATTGAATTATGTGATTCTAATTCACTTAAACCTCACAAGCAGCTACTGTTAAGTGAATCCAGTCAAGTGCACTTGAGATAAGAGGGGATGAAGCAGCTTAAGGCTTGTATGTATCTGTCATTTTAAATTCCAACCCCGGAATCTTGGAATGATGCTCTTAGGAGCTTTCTTTTTCAACCTGTATTTCATTCTCTCAATTTACCTGGATTATTAATGTTAGAGGGGACCTTTCAACATCTGTTTTGGTCAAGAATGGATCCTAACTTAAAAGAATTGTGGTAGAAGAAACAATTGGATAACTTGTGGCTACAGAAACCATAGGCGGCCACGGTATATACTGTATGATGTGCTCCATCTAAAAAATGATATCACCTTCCAGTGTATACCTGTGAGGTCTACTTTGTCACTGTTTATCCTATAAAACAGGCCTCTCTGGGTACTGACATTGGTTCCCAATATAATACTTTGCCTTCTTTATAGAAATGTAAAGGATAAGATATCCGTAGAGCTTTGTATCACAGGGTTTTCTTTGCAGTGAAAAAATCAGTGCTGCCTCGTGAGTGCAGTAAAAGAATGGAATCTTTCTGTCTCAGCTGCTGTTTTTCTGTTCATTTTGTTACTGAAACTGCTGTTTTGGCCTGCTTCTACATTGTATGTGTACAAATTGATAAGTTCCAGTAATGGTGCTAGCTCGCATTAGAATGATTTTTATTCAATAGCTTTGTATAGAGCCATCAATAATGTTAGATAATCATCAAAAGTATCATAGCTTATCTATTATCTGCAATGCAAATTATTAATTTAACATTTATTTCCAAATTTTATCTAACTCCTGCTTTTCTTTACAGAGTAGTGTGCAAACTGGAACTCCTCAACTGGCAAAAAGGTACTTCCTTCATTTTTTTATATTACTAAGTAGTTTTCCCTTAAATTGCATCTTACATTTTATTTAGTGATGACAGACAATAGAACTCCAATGACAACCTGTTACTGTTACCTTACGGTAGACTTTGCTTATAGGACTATTAATCACAATGTCAAAGTTTCTTGACAACAAATATTGCAAGTAGAAAATCTATTTTTACTGCTTATGTAGCTAATGTGCTAGAGTAGCTATCATTTACTAAGTCTAGAGAGAATTTATATAATTATTGAGACAAATAATATAGTCAAATAAATCTTTGTGAAGACTTCAGTTTTGTTTGTTTTGACAGTATGTACAAGTGCACAGTGATTATTGTTCATGTACCATAAATGTACATTTTTGGTATGTCTGCTGAACTGAACACTTGTGCTCACGTACCAGTAATCTATTTGCTGCAAAAATCGCAATCAGCAAAATAAAATATATAAAAAGTCAACTACTTCCTCTTCTACTTCAAAAATGGTCAGCCCAAAATCCCACATAATCTAGGGTTTTAGGTCATACTAATTCCAAAACATAGCTTCCTGTACAGATCATAAAGGTGTACAAGGGAAACTGGCAGTTCTGCATAGCATATATTACAACTTATACAAGGCAGTTAAAAATTATGATAATATGCTCACATGTTCACCTAACCTGTTTATGTGCCCTTTCACACTACACTTTCTGTATTGTGAGATTGGTTATAAAGCTTCTTATACTTTTTAGTCTTAATCAGTTTAACTTTCATGTTCTGGCCTAAGCCATCTTTTTGCTGCAGATCTGGAAACAGATACATGTAATCTTTAACCGCCAGACTCTACTGTACTAAATTAGAAAACTGCAATGACAGAACTATAAAATGCCTGCATGTTCACTTCCTAGTTGGGTTTAATACTTCTTTTCAGCACTGAATTGTTTTAGAAATTAACCCTTTTTCCTAGTTTATTGAACCTTGTAGAAAAATGACAGGACAACAATTTTTCTTGGTTTAGTAACAAACAGCCATCAGTTATACATTTGCTTTCATTTGGATGGAATTACACAACCTGTCTGAAAATGTGACCCCAAATAAAATTCAATATGCCAACTAACCTGGAGGCAGTCATAGCAAAGTTGAAAGTAAACAAGCTCCAGCATGGGTCATCAGACAGCCTTGAATTGCACTGGACAACTCTTTGACATACAAACAAAACCAATTGATTCATATCTTGGTCTGTCTGATCACAGAAATTTAGCCATCCAGATGTGTGAATAAATAGTACTACTATCTTACATCTTTATGAACATTAATATGCTGGACATTTCATATAACACTAGTACAAATCTCCAATGATATTAGTCGGCTTTCTCTCCTTTCATATACAGTTGAAAATGAAGTTGGCCTTACTTGTTTTGCCCAAGAAAAAGCAGACCATTATTCTCAGTGACCAAACTGAACTTACCTGTTATTTTGGAAGCAGTACAAAAGCAGTACAAAAGTCTAAATGAACTGACCATGTCCCTTTGCTTTTGGCTAATATTAGTCTGCCAGAAAAATATTTGGCTAAATACACACGACCATCAAGTTTAACCTTTATAGTCTATATAAAACCAGCCTAACCGCTAGTTGATTTAGAGGAAGGCAAAGCAACTACATTTGAAGCCTCTCCAATTTGCCACAGAGGAGAAAAAAATCCTTCCTGACTCCAAGATGGTAATTGAACCAGCTCTTGGATCAACTTGTACTATGTATCTTTACTAACCTCGTATTTCCTCCCTTGCTTAAAAGCCACCCAACCCCTTCTTAAAGCTATCTAATGTATCAGCCTGTATGACTGATTCATGGAGAGAATTCCACATCTTCACAGCTCTCACTGTAAAAAAAACCTTTTCTGAGTATTTAGATGGAACCTCTTTTCTTCTAATCAGAATGAGTGACCCTGTGTCTGCTGGAAATACCTACTGGTAAATAAAGCATTAGAGAGAATATTATATGATCCCCTTATATATTTATATGTAGTTATCATATCATCCCTCAAGCGCCTCGTCTCATGAACAATGCTAAGATTTTCCATACCTTTTATCAACTTAGTTGCCCTTCTCTGGAACCCCTCTACTTCAATAATTTCCCATGTGAGCGCTGGGGGCCAAAACTGTATGGCATATGACAGATGGGGCTTTACCAGTGATCTATACAGTAGAAGAATATTCCCTCTTCCTGAAAATGCTCCTTTTAATACAGCTCAAGACCTTATTAGCCCTTGAAGTTGCTGACCAGCATTGCTTGCTACAGCCAAGATTATTATCTACAAGGACTCCAAGATCCCTTTTTATTATGGATTTGCCTAATGAAGTCCCATTAAGGGTATAAGTGATAAAAGGCACATGTCAGCAGAATACAGAGGTATGAGATTTTCTGTAAACCTTTGTGTTATTTTATAGTGTACTTCTTTGCAAATAGGAGACACCTGAAAGCAACAAGCTACAAGAGTTGGTTTGTGGCTGGGTTTGTAATAGAGCTAAAGAAAGCTTATTGAGTAGAATTAAATGTTACCATTATTATTTGTATTCCCCTTTTGTCACTTCCCTACTCATTCTGCTTTGGTATAGCACAGGAGGTCTCAGAAGTTTTCCATTAGACAGCCACCCTGTTAAAAGCATAAAGGCCCAGTTATCAAAGGTCGAATTTCAAATTCATGAGAGTTTTTAAAACTACCCTAAATTCCCATAAATTCAAAATCGAAATTTATTAAAAAAATTTAATTTTTCAAACTTGGATGAATTAAATTGACCTGAAAACTTGAATCGAATCTGATTCTAATTTAAAAAAACTTGATTCAAGTTTTTTCTCTGAAAAAAACTGGGTCAGAAAGGCTGCAAACAACTCCAAATTGATCCCTGGACATCTCCCATTGACTTAAACAGCAATTCAGCAGGTTTTAGATGGTGAATAGTCGAATTTGAGTTCTTAAAGGGCCAGAGTATGATTAATCACGAAAATCAAATTACAATTTTATTAAAAACTCGAATTGAATTTGAATAACTCCCTAGTTGAATTTGACAGTTTTGGCCATAATAAAATTTGAAAATTCAAATTTCGTATTTGAATTTTCAATTCAACCCTTGTAAATATGCCCCTAAGTATTTGTAAACTTGAGCTAAGCTAAATGAGGTTGATTCAGTCTGCAGCTTGTATAGTCAAAATGTGTTTTCTCAGCTTTAAAGATCACACTGTGTCACAGTTTGCAGGTTCTTGCAGTGCATTATATGGAGGCAAATGTAGCCCCATGCAAGTAGCTTCTAAAGTAGTAATATTTGGAAAATATATTACAGTTTTCCTTTAAATTCCAGCTGATTTTACATTTGATCTTACTTTTGAGAAAAAGATAAGACAATTGTCTAAACCCACTTGAGTAGGCCAATTTGTTTGGGCCATATTTTTCTTTCAGATTGGCTGCATTACATGATCATACCATATTTCACAGTCATACCATATGAAATCAAGCTTGAAAGTCATTGTACCTGTAATAATTATTATTGCTGTAATTTGCCATCAATGCATCCATATCGTGTCTGCTTTGTTATATTGAGGCGACACTGATTACACACACCAGAAACCACAGCATTATATTTCCCACAGATAAGTGAGCTTTTTAATATGATACAAATAAGTGTACAATGCTTCTTTAAAGGGTACTTGTCAACTTAATGGAACAATAAAATGAAAAAAATAAAAGCATTTTATAGGAAAGCTAATATAATGTACTGTTGCTCTGCACTAATAAAATTGGCGTGTTTGCTTCAGAAACACTATAGTTTATAAAAACAAGTTGCTGTGTAGCCATGGGGGCAGCCATTCAATCACTGGATACACAGTAGATAACATAAGTTTTGAAGAATTCCACTGTTTATTTGTTATCTGCTGTGTATCCTGTGCCTTTTCTTCGTTTTGAGCTTTGAATGGCTGCCCCCATGGCTAAACAGCAGCTTGTTCATATAAACTACTCTAGAGTTTCTCAAGCAAACCATTGTAGCACAACAATACATTTTTACTTTAAAGCACTTTCAATTTTCAGTGTTATTTCCTTTTAGAAATAAATGTAGAGCCTATTTTATGATATTAGTCAAGCACAATAAACTTACATTATAAAAATCATATAAATCTTGATTTTCTTAGTCTTGGAATTCTCAGTCAGTCACAGAAAGCAGAAAGGTGTTGACACTAAGGTAAGTTTTACATCATGCAAAAAATCTGGTGGTTTATGTGCCAGATTGGTGCAACTGATGCCCAAGCACTGACTACAATTAGATGGTGAGAAGGGAGGGGGGAATGTGGGGAGTGCAGTAACATTTAGGAAGTTATTAATGGAATGTGAAAGCAATTGCCTGCTCCACCTCTATGGGGCAGATTTATCAAGGGTCGAATTTCAAATTCATGGGAGTTATTTTAAACTCCCATGAACTCGAAATTCAACCAACTGCAATTTATTTAAAAAAATTGAATTTTTGGTACTCTGGTGAATAGGATTGACCAGCAAACTCAAATCAAATTTGAATTTAATTCAAATCGATTTTGATTCGAGTTTTTTTTTGGAAAAAAGCTTAAGTCTCAAGAAGACTGAAAACAACTCCAAATTGATCCCAGGACGGCAGGTTTAAGGTGGCGAATAGTCAAATTTGGGTTCTTAAAGGGCCAATGTATGATAAATTTCGAAATTTAAATTCAAATACGAATTTTCACTTCGACTCTTGATAAATCTGCCCCTATGCGTGAGGCATAGAAGAGGAGCAGGCAATATATGATTGACAGTTGAATTTATAATAGATATGAATGTTTTAATAAAAAAATAATTTGGGTTTCATACTTAATTTGAAAAGGACTTTTATTATTTTGTTTATGTCTGGGTTTACAAGCAATTAGCAGTTTGCAATAGGGATTTCTTCTGGCGATCATTATACAGTGTCTCCATTGTATCCAAAGCAGATATAATAATGATTGTGTAGACTCTTAATAGACTGAGTGGAATCACTCCTCTAAGATAGCTGATTGGCAGCAAAACACGTCAGATGAAAACATCACTTCCGGGAGCAGCAGGAGCATGAACGCCATCAACTGGACAAATGGCCAGCCTGCACAATACTATAGCAACATGAGCAATCGTTGGCTTAACAATAATTTAATAGTAAATACAACACCAAGGGACACATTTATTTAACAAAAAATAAATACATTTTTTAGCAATTAAATTTAGCATCTTGAGCAAATTGGGATTCTTAGTTTTTATCACTGTTTCTTTAATATTCCACAAAAAAAGAGAGCTAAACTCCTTTCAGACTAATGCATATATTAGCATGTGTTGTCGTTGAAATCTTTCCTTCACTCTACATACTAAAAAGTAGGAGTCATTTGCATGGCAAGGGACTCAAGTGCTCATTCAGACATGTACTTTGCCCCCCTTATCTTCAGCATAATTTAATGCTAATGGATCGGGTAATACTATATTGTGCATCTTTTTTTTTTTGATTGGGCATTGAGGGGTAATATTAATAACTTTCATGGCCCTAAGCACCCCTTTATTTACCTCCATGTAAAGTGATGTGTGACAAGTGGTTAGGGGGCTTCTTATTTCTACTGGTATTAGTGCCAGCAGGTTATCACATGATCAGAGACTGGTTACCACAATGATTGTTACTTTCTAGTTCAAGTGTAGCTAGGTTATAGTTGTCTAATTTTAACAATAAAATATGGAAATGCTCAAATAGTATTCTGTATAGAAAGGATACATTCCATTATTTCTGTGAAATTTGGTATGCTAAAAAGAAAATTGAGATCTGAACTAGTTAAAACAATTCCAACTTCTTAAAGATGGCATGAACTTGGAAATCATAACGTGCTAATGATATTCTTTTGGCAAGAATACTGAAAGTGGTAAATTAGAAAAGGAAAGTAGTTATTATCTAAAAGCAATAAGATGTTACTCTTTAAAGAGTAGTTCAAATTTGTATCAAATACTGTAAAATGGTGTGCTGTAACTGTGATGAAGAAATAAAATCTCAAGGTATTTTTCTACATGAAGGGCAAATATCCCCTGTGGGCAGGCAAGGTCTATGATGCTGTATCTGTCAAGAAAGTCTGTAAGAGACCCTAGAGACAAGCTTTAGCATTCTCATTACTAAAAGGAAAAAAGGTAAGGAAAAAAATGAATTTGGTACAGTGATCCAACACATCCCCACAATCCCTTGGGCAGGGATTGTTGGAATAAAGTGACGGCTTCGATTGCAGCCAGGTGGCAGGAAAAGGGAACTGAAGTGAATTCCAGGAAAGATATGGCTGAGATGCTGGCGGTCAGGCCACAAATCAGACAGGTAATATATCATTAGCCAGTGAGATGTGACTTGCCAACAATAAGAAAGTAAATGAGATGAAAAAGCAAGACCTTCACACAACATTAAAGAAGGGCAAATGTAACACAAGAAATATAGAGATACAGGTAGGCAATGCTGATTTATAAAGGTCAGTATAACATGGTATAACATGGTGGATTTATATTGCCAGAAAGGGCAATTCAGACCATAAACTTTTCTCAAGGCAATATAAATGTTCAAGTGAAGAAAATGAAGTCCTTGTTGAGCGGAAACACCTAATGGCTAAACTACATGGTTGAGTGTCACTGTTACTGAGTGACAAGTTGAATGTGACAAATACCTGGAAAAAGGTTAAAATGTTTTAAAGGCAAGCATCAAGGTTGATATAGGATCTGACACAATAACATGGCCTAGCTGGTACATACTTTATTTTCATTTGATGATAAATCCAAAATATTTCATGCCTTGAAAATGACTGGAATCATAGATCAAATCATTACATCTCTTCTAGTGAGTACCAGTGTGTCTTAAAGCACCATAATTATTTGGTATATGGTACAAGAAGGTTTGAGCTATAACACTGTTTCCTCAAGTGCAGGTTCAAGGTGACAAGACAATTAATTATACATGGCTTGGATTAACATGCATTGGTGCTCTTTAATGGATTTGTCATTCTTTGGTTTGACTGAATGGTATATGACCACTGCTTGTTATGTAGTACTTTATCTTCTAAGACAAGAGAACTTGGAATTAATGATATGCTATTAAAACAGTAGGCCTAATGACAGAAGATATATGATATGCATGAGGGGGGACTATGGATGGATTACACCCTTGAAAAAAAGAGATTTACTCAATTCTTCAACATAGTGAACAAAAAACTGCTCTCACAACTTGAGATCGAAAACATATTTCACCCCAGACTCTAGAAGACCTGGAAGAACAACTAGATGTGCAACCAGCCCCAGAAGCTGGTATAAGATCATTGATAAACTAGCTACAGTCAACCCTGAACAAGGAAAAGTCCCATCTGATAGTATGAAAGAAGATTCCAATAGAGCCCTCACAACAATCCCTACTATCACGTATCTCAATGAACTGATACATACTACAGCCTCTGTAATCCTGGAATTGCTTGGCTACATGATCAAGAAGTAGAGCAATACCCTATATACACCTTACCTGGAAACTGAGGTTGAAAGATCAAGGCATCTTGCAGAGAACAGCCTTTTGCTTATCTAGACACACCCAAAAGTCCGGCTTGTAGGTCATTTAATGTAGGTTGAGATTTGGGGTGAATAGGTGTTTGCTAGATATTCTTGGACTTATGACAAAGTAACTGATACACCAATATTTTTATATATCTGTAACTTTTTATGAGCTAAAGGGGTCCCATAGAAAGGGCTGGACCTTCAAAAGTGACCCTGAACAAAGGTTGGACCTTTAAGGTGGACTTGAACTGAAAAATTTAGAAAACTACTGCATTGGGTCACCCATGAAGTGCAGTAGTTTTCTAAATTTTTCAGCAAGCGCCACTGTGTCTCTTTTTACTAAACACACACATAATTACCTTCAATGTGTGCAAGGCTAGGATCGATTTTCTTCATAAAGCTATATATATATGTTTTTAGAATACTGCTTCAGTATTAGTTAGTTTTCACTATGTGTGTGCTTCTACGGTGTTGCACAAATGATAAAATCACTTTTGAGAGACTACCAATTCCATCCAATGCTGTACATTAATATAAGGACATTTCATTTTTTTTCATTTCTGTCTATATATACAGATAACATTCATCACTGCAGTCATTCCACTTATCATGCTCTTGGCACATTGCAATCTTGCAGAAAAACAGTACCAATAGTCAGGACATGGTTGTCTGAGCTTGTGAAAGATTTATGCTTGGTCTCTTAACCTGCTAAAATCATCTCTGTAGAAGGTAACCACCTCAAAACTTATCAACGATTTTTTGTACTACTTTTATTACATATTTTATTTTCTGTAGTGGGCTTTACATCAGCTGTTCTCCTGAAGGAGATAATGTGAGCTTGGTAACTTTGCAGGTAAAGTATATTTGCATACCAGTCATACTACCTTTCCAACATATTGCATTAATGTTTTAATTTACCTACACAAATCTTTTATTATCGGCCCTTAGGTCTATTAAAACTTCAGGCCAAGAACAGGAAAACAAGACAAGAAGCACACCCAGGAACTATCTGAAAATAGACCTAAGTTGCACAGTGAGTAATTGGCTGCGGCCCTTTTAAATATTAAAATTTTGCACAAAGTGCAATGACTTTAGATCTGGAGTGACAAATAAAGCCTGGGCTCAACAAGGCCCAAGTAAAGCTGTGCTGCCCTAGAGGGACAACCCTTCTAGTGAAAGTCAGACTCCTTAAACGAAGCTTTAGTCAGTAACAGATTATTTCATGTAATAGCACTTTATAGGAACGTGAGATATTAGCTTTAGAGAGAGATTTAGATTAGAGAGCTTTAGATTAGATTTAGAAAGAGCAGCCTGTGATCCAACAAGGACTTGCATTAGGAATCCTTACCCCCTAGGCTCTGCTTGGGGACTGCAGTGTGAATAGGGAATCAGGCTTAGATTATTCTCACTGATCTATTTCTGTTATATGAGATTTGGGCCATGTGAGGCAATGAAACCCTAGAGATGACCTTTAAAACGGTCCTAGCAGTCTCCACATGGTGTCAGATCTTGTTATCTCTGCTTGAACTGCCCTAATATGTTACATCTAAGCTGTGAGCTTTAAGCTCAGGAGGGGAGGGGTCAGACTGACCACACGCTTTCTGTAAATAGGTATATTTAACCTGTGTAACAGAACTATTGGACTGGACATAGCTTTATAGATACGATTATCAGAGCTCAGCCCGCAAGAATTGAAATATATTTTTTAAATGCAGACCCTTTCAGTTGACTCTAGTTTGCGTTTCATCCCATTTTTTGAAGTATTGTGTCCTAGAGGGACTATTGCAGACTTGTAGGCTGCTGCCTATGTGTTTGGTGCTTGATGAATTGTGTTCAATGGGAATTGTTTTAGAAGAAAGCAGGGTAAATCTGCAAATTGACCCACAAGTCAACATAAGCCATATCCTTACCTGCTGGCCTTAATAATGTATGTTGTACATATAATAATGAAGGGCAAATTTCCAGAAAGAAAACAGGCAGACAAGTCTGTGTTCAAACCAATGGTCAGGGAAGGCTAGAGTACAGGCCTGAAGTCAGAAATATTGGTTTAAATAGATAAGCAACATTGAGGCTGTAGCAAATATTTAAACTGTGTAACAAAACCCCTATAACTTTGAGGTATCGCGGTGCAAGCAGTCAATGTTGGACTGGGTGTCAATGTGAAGGGCCCCCTTAATGGCTATGCGCATGTGGGGATGGTCCACTACACATCATCCATGGGGAGCAGGTTGGCCAGCCCCATAAAGCCCGGGTTTTTAATATCCTGCAAGTGGGAACAAAACTGACCACTATACACAAACTATCACTACACGCAATAATCCCTGGAAACAACTCTGTAATGCTGTATCAATAATTATATAAATATTCGGTTTATATTTCAGTACCATGAGGATCATTGATACTGTCTTTCCCTAAGCCAAGACAAACACTTGCACCTAACCCATTCTGCATAAGTATATCCACATGCATAGCAAATAGAAGAAAAATAAAACTTATTTATGCCTAAAAATGATTGCTACAATATTTAATGCAATATACATCAAAACATGTTTAAAAAAAGGGAATTTGCTTCAAGAATTTTAAAACCACATAATTATTCACACAAGGAGACTCCTCAATTTGACTCTTTGCCTTGAGTTATACCACTGGACCCCATTATTACATACCTTAATGAAACCAGGAGACAGAGATGGGTGTAAAATGGCCACAGCATTTATTCTCATTTTATTAAATAAATAGGACCTTGTCAGCTTAACCCAAGGCAATATTCTAAAGCCAGAATTTAACAAGAGATCGCTACTATGCTCTGCCGCCTGTCCGGTGGGGGGCATGTCGAGGTACCTGGAGGTGAGGCCTAGCATTGGCACATCTTTGCTCATTCATGAGGATGGATCCCCGCTCACACGATTTCAATTCTTGAGTTTCTTACGGAAAGGTTTGCAAGAAATTGGGGTGCAGCCGACCGACTTTGGTACGCATTCCTTCCGTATAGGAGTAGCAACCGAGGCAGCGTGGTTAGGTTTAGGTGATGCCATCGTTAAACGGATCAGCAGATGGGAATCCAAACGGTTTCAGGGTTATATCTGGCCAAGTCTGCTAGTTTAACATCAATTATGGGTTTCCTATTCTATTTCAAATAACAGACGAGAGTCTATGCTAATTTTCTTCAATACTTTTCTCAATATGCTAAAGTTTAACATGTCTGTTTTGTTCTAACAAGGTTATTAAAATGTTAATTGGAATGCGCTCATGATTCGTGTGTCTCATTGGGTTATTTGCAGGTGTACTTATTGTGTTTTGTTTTGACAGGTGGTTCAATTTCTGTGTGGTTACTGGGCCATTCCTACATCTCCTGGGCCAGACAGCAAGTCGCAGTTAAAAAATCTGGTCCGCAGTTGGGCTTTCCGGAAGGCCGGGTGAACATACACTGGTTTGGCGTTCCAGGTTTGAGGTGGCCGGGAGTCTGGCCTACATTGTTGCGGAACGTAAGGTCAAGTCGGCGTCCAGATGTGTTACTTATACACGCTGGCGGTAATGATATGGGACTTCGGTCTCAGCGAGAGTTGGTGTTAACTATGAAACAGGACTTTGTCGGGGATTGTTCCCGGATTTGATTCTGGTTTGGTCTGAAATGGTACCGCGTTTAGTTTGGAGATATGCCAGGAATGGGGACAAAATGGATAAGAGCAGGATCAAGGTGAACAATAGAGATGGCGCGAACTGTTCGCCGGCGAACTTGTTCGCGCGAACATCGGGTGTTCGCGCTCGCCGGAAGTTCGCGAACGTCGCGCGACGTTCGCCATTTTGGGTTCGCCATTGTTGGCGCTTTTTTTTGCCCTCTCACCCCAGACCAGCAGGTACATGGCAGCCAATCAGGAAGCTCTCCCCTGGACCACTCCCCTTCCCTATAAAAACCGAAGCCCTGCAGCTTTTTTTCACTCTGCCTGTGTGTGCTGAAGAGATAGTGTAGGGAGAGAGCTGCTGCCTGTTAGTGATTTCAGGGACAGTTGAAAGTTTGCTGGCTAGTAATCGTTTTGATACTGCTCTGTTATTGGAGGGACAGAAGTCTGCAGGGGTTTGAGGGACATTTAAGCTTAGGTAGCTTTGCTGGCTAGTAATCTACCTTCTACTGCAGTGCTCTGTATGTAGCTGCAGTGGGCAGCTGTCCTGCTTCTGATCTCATCTGCTGACTGCTGCAATAGCAATAGTCCTTGTAAGGACTGCTTTTATTTATTTTTTTGTTGTTTTACTACTACTACTACTACTACTACTACTACTACTATAAGAGCCCAGTGCTATTAGTCTAGCAGTGTTGGGGAGTGGGACTGGTGTGCTAATCTGCTGCTCCTAGTAGTTCAGCAGCACCAACTTTAATTTTTTTTTTTTTAATATTCATTCTTTTTTTATTTAACTTTTTTTTATTTTACTACCGCTGTAGTAGTGTATAAGTTGACCCTTTAGGCATTATTTGCCCTGTAGGCATTTTTTGCCCAGTGTGTTATTCAACCAACTGCTATCTAGCTGTGTGACCGTGTTCACATTCTGTCTAAATATCCATAATATTACCGTCTCCAGAAAAAACACCGGAGTGACTTTTTTCAAGCAGCCATAATAAATTTTACGTAATCCGTATCCATCGCTGTAGTAGTGTATAAGTTGACCTTTTAGGCATTATTTGCCCTGTAGGCATTTTTTGCCCAGTGTGTTATTCAACCAACTGCTATCTAGCTGTGTGCCCGTGTTCACATTCTGTCTAAATATCCATAATATTACCGTCTCCAGAAAAAACACCGGAGTGACTTTTTTTCAAGCAGCATTCTTATATTTTACGTAATCCGTATCCACCGCTGTGTATACGTTGACCTTGTAGGCATTATTTGCCCTGTAGGCATTTTTTGCCCAGTGTGTTATTCAACCAACTGCTATCTAGCTGTGTGCCCGTGTTCACATTCTGTCTAAATATCCATAATATTACCGTCTCCAGAAAAAACACCGGAGTGACTTTTTTTCAAGCAGCATTCTTATATTTTACGTAATCCGTATCCACCGCTGTGTATACGTTGACCTTGTAGGCATTATTTGCACAGTGTTTTCTTCAAACCGCCATCTAGCTGTGTGAGCTTGTTCACATTTTGTCTAAATATTGATAATATTATCGTCTCTAGAAAAACCACTTGAGTTACTTTTTTTCAAGCAGCATTCATATATTTTACGTAATCCGTATCCACCGCTGTAGTAGTGTATACGTTGATCTTGTAGGCATTATTTGCACACTGTTTTCTTCAAACTGCCATCTAGCTGTGTGTATTATCGTTTCCAGAAAAACCAACTGAGTTTTTGTTGTTGTTGTTTTTTTAAAAATAATGCCAGGCAAAGGCAGGCCGCCACGCAGAGGCCGTGCTAGGGGCCGTGCTGCTATGCAATCCTGTGGCCCTAGCAAATTGCCCAGTTTTAAAAAGCCAATGACCCTGAACTCCCAAAATGCTGAAGAGGTAGTTGACTGGCTTACACAGCACACCCCATCCTCTACCGTTTCTAACTTTACCACAACATCCTCCTCATCCTCCACTGCTATGGCCACCCCACGTAACACTTCCTCCACCACCGGTGCCCCTTCTTCACTGGAGTCAGAGGAGTTATTTTCCCATGAGTTTCTTGAACTGAGTAATGCGCAACCATTATTGGCAGAAGAAGATGAAGGAGATGAGGACGTTACACCAGATTTAATTCTGGCAGAGAACACGACAGAGATGGACATAATGATGAGTGATGAGGAGGAGGAGGAGGTCCCCGCTGCTGCTTCCTTCTGTGATGTGTCAGAAGAAATTGATGCATCTGAGGAGAATGATGATGAGGAGATTGATGTTTTGTGGGTGCCTAGTAGAAGAGAGCAAGAGGAGGGTAGTTCAGATGGAGAGACGGAGAGTCAGAGAGGCAGTAGGAGAATAAGACTTAGAAGAAGCAGGGAGGCCAGCCCGCAGGGATCAGTAGGGCAACAACATGTATTGGCACCTGTGTTCAGCCGGCCAACGCACCCGCCATTGCCGCCAATGCCGCCAACTTCTACTGTTACCGCCAGATCGCAGACTTCCAAAAAGTCAGCAGTGTGGCATTTTTTTAATGTGTGTGCCTCTGACAAAAGCATTGTAATTTGCAATGAGTGCAGTCAGAAACTGAGCCTTGGTAAGCCCAACAGCCACATAGGTACAACTTCTATGCGAAGGCACATGAGCGGCAAGCACAAAGCACTTTGGGAGCAACACCTCAAAGGCAACAGGCAAACTAAAAGCCACACTCCTTCTGGTCCAGCATCTTACTGCTCTACCTCTGCTCTCCTTGACCCATCTGAACCACCCTCCACTCCGCCTTCCACCTTGACCACCTGTTCCCATTCCCAGTCATCTGCCACCAGCCAAGTTTCTGTGAAGGCCATGTTTGAGCGTAAGAAGCCAATGTCTGACTGTCACCCCCTTGCCCGGCGTCTGACAGCTGGCTTGTCTGCACTCTTAGCCCGCCAGCTTTTACCATACCAGCTGGTGGACTCTGAGGCCTTCCGCAAATTTGTAGCAATTGGGACACCGCAGTGGAAGGTACCCAGCCGCAATTTTTTTTCTAAAAAGGGAATACCACACCTGTACCAACATGTGCAGAGCCAAGTTACCGCATCTCTGTCACTTAGTGTTGGGCCAAAGGTCCATATGACTACTGACGCATGGTCCTCCAAGCATGGTCAGGGCAGGTATGTCACCTACACTGCCCACTGGGTGAACTTGGTAATGGCTGGGAATGGGAAGCAGGGAATGGGTAGCTCAACAACAACAACAACAGTGGAGTTGGTGTCACCGCCACGGATTGCACGCGGTTCTGCCACCACCTCTACTCCTCCATCGCTCTCTACCTCGTCTTCTTCCTCTTCTTCTTCTTACTCTGCTGCTGGGTCCTCCTTCTCCTCCTCCACACCTGTGCACCCCCAGCTCCCCCTAGGCTATTCGACGTGCCAGGTACGCCGTTGTCACGCTGTCTTGGGGATGACGTGCCTGGAAAGCAAAAACCATACCGGATCTGTACTCCTGTCATCTCTGCAGTCACAGGCCGATCGGTGGCTGACCCCACACCAACTGCAGATCGGAAAAGTGGTGTGTGACAATGGAAGCAATCTGTTGGCAGCGTTGAGACTGGGAAATTTAACACATGTGCCCTGCATGGCACATGTGTTAAATTTAATAGTCCAACGTTTTGTCTCCAAGTACCCAGGATTCCAGGACGTTCTCACCCAGTCCAGAAAGGTGTCGGCCCATTTCAGACGTTCCTACACAGCCATGGCACGCCTTGCTGACATTCAGCAGCGCTACAACATGCCAGTCAGGTGTTTGATTTCTGACAGCCAGACTCGCTGGAATTCAACGCTCCTTATGTTGGAACGTCTGCTGCAACAACAAAGGGCCGTCAACGAGTACCTTTTTGAACTGGGTGGTAGGACTGGATCTGCAGAGCTGGGGATTTTTTTCCCCCGTTACTGGGTGCTTATGCGCGATGCCTGCAGGCTCATGCGACCTTTTGAAGAGGTGACAAATATGGTCAGTCGCACCGAAGGCACCATCAGCGACCTAATACCCTTCGCTTTCTTCCTGGAGCGTGCCGTGCGACGAGTGACAGATGAGGCTGTAGACCAGCGTGACGAGGAGCTGGAAGCGCACGATTTATGGTCGCAATCACCAGAACGAACCCAGGCACCTGCTGCAACGCAGGGAGAGGTGCCAGAAGTGGAGTCAGAGGAGGAAGGTGGCTTTGTGGAGGAGGAGGAGGAGGACCAACAGGAGCAGGCTTCCCAGGGGGCTAGTGGTGACCTTTTGGGGACCCCTGGTCTTGTACGTGGCTGGGGGGAGGAGACCGTGGATGATGCAGTCCTTGATAATGAGGAAGCGGAGATGGATAGCTCTGCATCCAACCTTGTGAGAATGGGGTCTTTCATGCTGGCATGCCTGTTGAAGGACCCCCGTATCAAGAGGCTTAAGGAGAAGGACCTGTACTGGGTCGCAACGCTACTAGACCCTCGGTACAAGCATAAAGTGGCAGAAATGTTACCAACATACCACAAGTCCGAAAAGATGCGGCATTTACAAACCAGCCTGCAAAACATGTTGTACAATGCTTTTAAGGGTGATGTCACTTCAGGAACTCATCAACATTCCAGGGGCAGAGGTGCCAGTAATCCTGCCACGAGCACACCTGCAAGGACAAAGCCCTTTGGCCGGTCTGTAACATCAGACATGCAAATGTTTTTCTGTCCAAGGCAGCGCCACAACCCTTCTGGATCCACCCTCAAAGAACGCCTCGACCGGCAGGTAGCGGACTACCTGGCATTAACTGCAGATATCGACACTCTGAGGAGCGATGAACCCCTGGACTACTGGGTGCGCAGGCTTGATCTGTGGCCAGAGCTGTCACAATTTGCCATGAACCTCTTGTCTTGCCCAGCCTCAAGTGTGCTCTCAGAAAGGACCTTCAGTGCAGCAGGAGGGATTGTAACTGAGAAGAGAACTCGCCTAGGTCACAAAAGTGTCGATTACCTGACCTTTATTAAAATGAATGAGGGGTGGATCTCGGAGGGTTACTGCACGCCGGAAGACTTGTTCTGACTTCTATGCAGCTGTCCTTCTCTTCAAGCCTCATGACTCCACACACAGCTGTCCTTTAGCGTCCTCCTCCCTCCGCCACCGTTACAAACTAGGGTGCAAACCCTACTGGTTTAATTTTTTCTGGCCTCTGTGCTTCAGTGGCTGCGTCCAAAAAAACGGGGCAAACAATGTCTACAAGGTCAACGTATGGCGAAAAATTACTATTTTCAGCATTTATATGGCATATTTTTTCTGGCAACTGTGCTTCAGTGGCTGCGTCCAAAAAAATGCATATTTTCTGCATTTATATGGCATAATTTTTCTGGCCTCTGTGCTTCAGTGGCTGCAACCAAAAAAATGCATATTTTCTGCATTTATATGGCATAATTTTTCTGGCCTCTGTGCTTCAGTGGCTGCAACCAAAAAAATGCATATTTTGTCCATTTATATGGCATAATTTTTCTAGCCTCTGTGCTTCAGTGGCTGCAACCAAAAAAATGCATATTTTCTGCATTTATATGGCATAATTTTTCTGGCCTCTGTGCTTCAGTGGCTGCAACCAAAAAAATGCATATTTTGTCCATTTATATGGCATAATTTTTCTAGCCTCTGTGCTTCAGTGGCTGCAACCAAAAAAATGCATATTTTCTGCATTTATATGGCATAATTTTTCTGGCCTCTGTGCTTCAGTGGCTGCAACCAAAAAAATGCATATTTTCTCCATTTATATGGCATAATTTTTCTAGCCTCTGTGCTTCAGTGGCTGCAACCAAAAAAATGCATATTTTCTCCATTTATATGGCATAATTTTTCTAGCCTCTGTGCTTCAGTGGCTGCAACCAAAAAAATGCATATTTTCTCCATTTATATGGCATAATTTTTCTGGCCTCTGTGCTTCAGTGGCTGCAACCAAAAAAATTTATATTTTCAGCATTTATATGGCATAATTTTTCTGTCAACTGTGCTTCAGTGGCTGCGACCAAAAAAATGCATATTTTCTGCATTTATATGGCATAATTTTTCTGGCCTCTGTGCTTCAGTGGCTGCAACCAAAAAAATTTATATTTTCAGCATTTATATGGCATAATTTTTCTGGCAACTGTGCTTCAGTGGCTGCGACCAAAAAAATGACTATTTTCAGCATTTATATGGCATATTTTTTCTGGCCTCTGTGCTTCAGTGGCTGCGGCCAAAAAAACTGGGCAAACAATGCCTACAAGGTCAACGACGTTGACCTTGTAGGCATTGTTTGCCCAGTTTTTTTGGCCGCAGCCACTGAAGCACAGAGGCCAGAAAAAATATGCCACATAAATGCTGAAAATAGTCATTTTTTGCCATACGTTGACTCAACGTATATGGCAAAAAATGACTATTTTCAGCATTTATATGGCATATTTTTTCTGGCAACTGTGCTTCAGTGGCTGCGTCCAAAAAAACTGGGCAAACAATGTCTACAAGGTCAACGTATGGCGAAAAATTACTATTTTCAGCATTTATATGGCATATTTTTTCTGGCAACTGTGCTTCAGTGGCTGCGTCCAAAAAAAACTGGGCAAACAATGTCTACAAGGTCAACGTATGGCGAAAAATGACTATTTTCAGCATTTATATGGCATATTTTTTCTGGCAACTGTGCTTCAGTGGCTGCGTCCAAAAAAACTGGGCAAACAATGCCTACAAGGGCAACGTATGGCAGTTGTTTAAAGAGAACAGTAGATTACTAGCCAGCAAAGCTACCTAAGCTAAAATGTCCCTCAAATCCCTGCAGACTTCTGTCCCTCCAATACAGAGCAGTATCAAGCAGATTACTAGCCAGCAAACTTACTATCATCTGTCCCTGAAATCACTAACAGCTCTCCCCCTACACTATCTCTTCCAAGCACACACAGGCAGATTTTTCAGATACATTTTTGCCCTTGATCCCCCTCTGGCATGCCACTGTCCAGGTCGTTGCACCCTTTAAACAACTTTAAAATCATTTTTCTGGCCAGAAATGTCTTTTTTAGATGTTAAAGTTCGCCTTCCCATTGAAGTCTATGGGGTTCGCGAACCGTTCGCGAACCGCTCGCATTTTTGCGCAAGTTCGCGAATATGTTCGCGAACTTTTTTTCCGACGTTCGCTACATCCCTAGTGAACAAGCTGATGGCCTCATTTGTGAGAAAGTGTGGCGGAATTGTAATTTGCCATTCAAACCTAGACGATAAAATGCCGGCTTACTTCAGTCAGGATGGAGTTCACCTGTCCGAGTTGGGGAATTCCTTTTTCACCTTGGCCCTTATGGATTGTATTGAACGGGCCGCGCTTAAGGGGTCAAGCGCCTGTGGCGGAGGGTACCTTTACAAGGACCCCCAGGGGGAGTTAAAATGGGGGTATTTCACAGTGAGTGGATGTAGCCTGGTAGGCCTGGGTCCTCATGGGATGTAGCCTGGTGTAGGGCACGGAAAAATGGAGAAGGAACCAATCTTACCAGTTGAGGCTCAGCACCCCCACTCCCCCCCTTTTTCCCCAAGGGGGGAATAATATAAAGGTTGGGTAAAATGGTTTGTTATACAAACTGCTTGTTAAGTTGAATATGTTACGCATGTTAAGTATGGTATTATTTTGTTAAATAAACAACTGCGGCCATCTCTTTCCAAACCAGTGGTGTGTGTTTTGTTCAGAGGGGAGGGGTACAGACTCAACGCTGCACCTGTCATGGGCTTTCTGTATATCAGGGTAGCAGATCCCATACCTGTAGTTCTACTTATTGTGCAAATACACCTTTTTTCATATACAGTATGAATTAGGATGGTTTATGCATTTTTTTGGCTACAGAGTTTCTTATACAATGCTTCATTTAATAATGTCAAAGTTATTCACAGACCATGGCATACTGTCACTCAAAACACCCAGTAAAAAAAAGCACTTTTTATGTGTGCTTCTCTTTTTCTATCTTGTTGCTTGGACTAAAATATTAATGCGAGATTAAAGCCGATGGTACTTGCCTGCAAATTATGTTAAATCTCATTTAAGATCCAAATTAAAGAGGGAACTCTCATATTTCTGATGAGATGATGTGTTCACAATTATTTACGACCTACATTACTTCCGGGAAGGTACAAGATGAACTTTCAAGTGAGAGCCCTGTAACTGAAAATAGCCAAAACAGCTCTATTACAAGTAATAGTCACAAAGACTCACCAACATTAATTTCCTTTTTTTTTTAATCATGCTACTTCAGTTTCAGAATTCATTTAAAAAAAAAAGTTCTCTTTAGGATTTAAGAGTAAATTAAATGCCATATCAGTTCTCAGCAGATTGACATAGTGCCTTGTAACTTATGCATGGTCATAAAACTAATTTCAGCTTCTCCTGAAAAATTACTGCTTTTTTATGGATATTTAAATAAATTAGAGTATAGTAATATGCATCGGATTAAGATTATAGGTCTGAAGAACAGATTGCCCATGCATTTAATTTATGCATTTTAAATTTTGATTTCGATGGATAAGTTAAACACATCCTGATTCTGCATTAAACAGAATACAGGTATGGGATCCCTTCTCCAGAAACCTGTTATAGAGGAAGCTTTTAATATATAGTTCATTTTAAGTGAATAATTCTTAATTTTTAAAAATTATTTCCTTTTTTTGTAATAATAAAACAGTTATTTGTACTTCATCATCATCATTTATTTATATAGAGCCGACAGGATGCTTAGTGCTTTACCTTAGTTATAACAAACAGGGAAATAAATGAAGGGTTACAGAGTACAATAGGATTAGAGGGCCCTACAAATTAGAGTTTACAAAGTAAAGGTTAGGGTACAATTGAGACATTAGGATTTTAGAAACTATTTTGTGATTTTTGATACAGCAATGATTGATTGATTAAGGTACATTGAATAAGCTTCTTTAAACAGGTGGGTCTTTAAAGGGTGCTTGAAAGTTTGGAAAGAAGGAGAAAGTCTGACAGCTCGAGGCAGAGAGTTCCAGAGAAAAGCAGAAGCCCGAGAGAAGTCTTGTAGACAAGAATGGGCAGAAGTGATGAGAGGAGAAAAGAGGCGAAGATCAGAAGCAGAGTGAAGGTTGCGTGAAGGAGAGTATTTGGAGATCAGAGATGAAATAAAGGGAGGGGCTTCATTAGTAAGGGCCTTGAAAGTGAGTGTTAGTAATTTGAATTTGATTCTAGAGGAGATTGGGAGCCAGTGAAGGGACATGCATATGGGAGCAGCTGATGTTGAGTGGTGAGACAGATGAATGAGTCTAGCAGCCGCATTTAGAACAGATTGGAGTTGTGATTGACTTGTAGGAATACCTAAAGTCAAGAGAGTAGGTGCTCTAAACAGCAGAGTTCGGTCCCCAAATCTGAAAGAGAAAGCAATCCCAATAGTGTTTTAGCCCTTTGACAAAGACGCTGTATTAGAATAAGCGGAACTACTCACAAGTGCCGTGCAGTTAGCGTGTCTGTAGTTGATATAACTGTATCTTGGACTTTCTAATTGGGAAAAAGCTAAAATAGTGCAATACTGTTGGTGTAGTTAAATAGCGTATAAGGTCCGCACTTGCCCCACAGTTGTACAGATGACGCTTAGAGATGTATTAACGATCGGTTTTCACAAGCAGACCTTTTCAGAACTGTATTCGGTCAGGTGCGCTGGGATTCGAATCGGCTTTTGTGTTTAGAAACAGCTTTTGCCGGTTCTGTCTTTGTTAGATAGTGCTTTCGGTCGTGGGGTCTTTTCCTCCTTTAGAACGCCAGTGGTTAGGGTTAAAAATCACACTAATTATCTTTAACGATGTAGGGAAGTACACACTGTGCGAATCTTCGTGTGTTAAATTAAAGTCTTTATTAAAGATAAGTTAAATACGGCCCAACGCGTTTCATATTAGATAATACTTCCTCAGGGGCAAAGAATCTTTTCCCACATTCCAGTGTCCTTTTATCTGGTCCAGATATTTGGATATCCTGTTATCTGGTATTATCTAATTATCTAGTGCAGAATTCTGCTGGAGTAGCACTATTAACTGATGTGTTTTGAAAAAAAACATGTTTTCCGATGACAGGATCCCTTTAACTACACCACGGGTATTGCACTATTTTAGCTTTTTCCCAATTAGAAACAAGCCTGCACAACGCAAGTCCAAGATACAGTTATTTCACCTACAGGCACGCTAACGGCACAGCACTTATGAGTAGTTCCGCTTATTCTAATACAGCGTCTTTGTCAGAGGGCTACTACACTATTGGGATTGCTTACTCTTTTCAGATTTAGGGACCGAAACTCTGCTGTTTAGCGACCTACTCTCTTGACTTCTTCTATTTTGCACGTGGAGCAGTGGACCCACATACTATAGGTGCTGCTCTAGTAACATCCTTGACGTAAGCGTGGCTTCTTCACTTTTATACATGTAGGAATACCTGCTAGGAGTAGGTTGCAGTAATCAAGGCGGGAGATGATGAGAGACTGAATCAGTGTTTTAGTTGATCCTGAACCGTATTTGGGCAATGTTGCACAGTTGAATACGACAAGATTTTGCAAGTGTTTGAATGTGTTGTGAAAAAGACAGATGCAAGACAATTAGAAAGATCAGGAGTAGATAAGTAGATCCTAAATAAGCTGCATGAATCCATACTGGTGGCAAAACAAGCCTGTTGGGTTTATTTAATTTTTAAAGGGATCCTGTCATGATTTTTATGGTGTAGTTTTTATTTCTAAATTACACTGCAAATAATTCATTCCACCATTTACAATTTCAGTCCTGAACCAACAAGTTTTTAGTTGTACTATTGATGTGTAGGCAGCCACCTCAGGTCATTTTACCTGGTCATGTTCTTTCAAAAAGAGCCAGTAGTTAAAGAACCAGTAACATCAACATTTTTTAAGAAAAAAAAATTCTTTAGTATGCATTGAAATACAAACACCAAGACAAATGAAACTTTAAAATCTCTAAGTCCTTATTATGAAATAAGTCACCAAAAACTCAGCTTGCGCTCCTGTTCAGAAAAGGTGATCGGGAGATCCATCGTGCGGCGCTCGATTTCTCCAATCCGCCTTCCTTATATGAGATAGCCAGGGAGGAGAAATGCTGAATCGTCGCCCCGTCACCTTTTTTGAAGAGGAGTGAAAGTGGAGCTTCATAAGTTATTTCTTAATAAAGACTTTGTGATTTAAAATTTTTATTTGTCTTGGTTTTTTAGCTAGAGGGCTAGCCGAAATATTAATTTATATAATAAAGCTGTGGGCAATTTTCTTCCAGTGAGGTTTTGAGGTACAGTCAGTGTTTTTGTGACATATGAAAGGTTTTCATATTTGGCGCATTGTAGGCACTAAAGTATAATATACCAGAAGGAGCTCATTTACTTCTTGTAAAATATAAGCACAATGCTTGCTGTTGGCATTCTGCTTGCTGCTAAATTTTTAATTGTGTCTTTTTAGCATTTACATACAAAATATCATAATTGGTATTTGTGTCCTTTTTCTTAAACTATAAGTTTGCTCTAACCATTTTAAATGTTATTATTGCTTTTGGTAGCCATGATTAATATTCATGCTTCTTGTCTTTTCCTTGACTCTTTTCAGGTGTTTCTAACTTCCTGCAGATTCCATTGTTATGTAAAGACCTAATGATTTCTTTCCCTTGTTCCTAATAACATGCCTGCCAACCCTTGTGCAATAAGCTCTCCAGCAGGATATACTGAGGCCTTATTCTAGCATCTCTGAAGCCATAGCTACAACCATATGATAATGTTAGAAACAGCAAGTGGAATAATACAGCCTGTACAGAATCTAAGTTTCTACTTGCCACATGTACTCGCCTGCACTGAGCATATTAAGCAAATACTGTACAGTTTTGCTGTTAATATTCTGTACTTTACTATAATGGTAAATATATTACATAAAACAGCTCATTTCTAATCGAGCCATTTTCATAATAATAAACTTTTTTAGTTGTATGTGCCATTGGGTAATCATAAATAGAACATTGCCATTTTAAGAAATAAGGACTTCCCCATTGGATCCTAGGATTCACGGTGCACACAAACAAACTATACAGGTTAGGTCACATGAACCAATTAACAGACAGAGTTCTGTCTGTTTTTTTTTTGTTTTTTTTACTTCCACACTTCTTCCTGTTACAGGGCAGTTGTAGTATTTCTGGTCAGCTGATCTCTGAGGCAGGACATAGACCATCATAGTGGTGGTTCAAGGCAATATTTAGTTAACTTATAGGTTCCCATAGCTGTAATATATCCCTATGACTTTAAATCCCCACACTTCCTTATCTCCCTAGTTGCCGGGCAGATGCCCATGTATCTAGTCATCTAACTGACATGTTTCTGTCATTGGCCTACAGGCTTTATGACTACTTCCTGCTACACTGTAACAAAGGGTTAGGGGTGGATCTTCCTCTTAGGCGTCTGGTTGCTGAACCAGCTGGATCTGTTCCAAGGAGCCTGGGTATACCAAGGCCCAGTAAAGCTGTTCTGCCCTAGAGGGGCCAGTACTTCTACTGATAAGTTGGGGAGCAGGGACCCAGTGAATGAGGCCTGCCAGAGACAGGTTATATTCTTTTATAGTACTCTCTAGGAGAGCAAGATAGAGAGGTTAAAGGGATTCTGTCAAGATTTTTATGATGTCGTTTTTTTACATTTCATGCCTGAACTGACGAATGAAGTGTATTTTTTAAGTTGTAATATTGGTGTGTAGGCAGCCATCTCAGGTCATGTTCTTTCAGAAAGAGCCAGGACTTTAGGATGGATCTGCTTTCTGGCAGGCTGTTGTTTCTCCTACTCAATGTAACAATGTGTCCCAGGACCTGGATTTTACTATTGAGTGCTGTTCTTAGATTTACTGGTTACTTTCCAATTGTTCTGTTGTTAGGCTGCTGGGGCGGGGTTGATATCACTCCGAGTACCACTTGGAAAATAAAATACACAGAAAATACATAATGAACCTAATATAGAAAATAAAGAAATGCAACAGTGTTGAATACATATAACAATCCTGAAATGGGGTTGTTATTTGTACTGGATGGCAGCAAAGACACATGTAGTAATGCAGGTAGAACAAGGAAAGGTTTCTCTGATCCCCTACATCTACCTGGTTAAAGGGGTGCTTCGCCATTAATTTAGCTTTTGGTATGTTATAGACTAGCTAATTCAAAGGAACATAAAAAATTGGTCTTTGTTAAAAAAAATGTAATAGTTTTTAAATGATTTACCTTCTTCTGACTCCAAGTTTCAAATCGGGTTGATTGACTTCATATAAAAAAACAATTGTTGTGTAAGGCTACAAATTAATCATTATTGCTACTTTTTATTACTCCTCTTTCTATTCAGACCTGCCTTTATCCATATACAAATCAGTGTATGGTTGCTAGGGTAATTTGGACCCCAGCAACCAGACTATATCTATCTATCTATCTATCTATCTATCTATCTATCTATCTATCTATCTATCTATCTATCTATCTATCTATTTATTTTTTTAATCAGTGTGGAAGGAAGGCAGTGAATATATATATGTAATAAATAATGTACTCATATCTTATTGCATTACACCAAAACTAAGAAACAATATGTAAGAAATAGCCTAGCTGTATGCAAGAAGGTTTAAAGAAAATCTTTCATTATTGATCTTACTTGCATGGAATAGTAATGAGATGAGCAAGGCTGAGTCAGTTTGGGAATAAATGTGCAATGCAGCCCTTTTTTTTTTATATGAGGCGGGATTTCAGCTTTAAGTATTTCAGACTCTCCGAGAACTTGTTGATAAAGCAGAAAGGGCAGCTCAGCAGGCGATTGCAGGTCTCCTTTCACATCCGGCCTACACAGTGAAACATTGAGGGGGATGTGTTGTGCAGGAGGACTGGTACAAGCAAATTCTCACCATCTATCAAATTTAAGCCCAATTGAGTGGAAACATTCAAATAAGGCTGCCATGCATCTTCCATGGCAACCAAGGGTGAAGGTTAATCACTTTGCTCCCCTAGATAGTTTGGTGGCATAATTTGCACATGATCTGTGATTAAAAATCTAGAGGTTTTCCTGTCCGGAGATGTAAAATAAATGGCAAGGGACTAAAATAGAAAATTCAAATATAATTAATCCTGTGTTAATAGAATAAAAAAAAAGTTAAGGATAGTTCACCAAGCATAGAGATGGGTTTTTTTTTTGTGTTTTTGCCCATGAAAAGTGAAAACAGACAGATCTGGTTATTTAGCAGAAAATGAACTCATCACAAATCATTCAATGCAATAAAGCTATCATTCTTGTCAGTAGGAAGCTCAAGTAATGTATGGGTACCTTTTACATTTTTAAGGATATATTAGTCTTTTTCACCATGTAGGTCTTTAAGCTCAAGAGACAGCAACATCTCTATATATGTGTATGATGAGAGCTGCTTGGCATGCAACATATCATTACACTTATTTCTATGGTTAACACATTGGGCAATTTATGGCTATGACTTTTTGCTTTAAAGGGATACTGTCATGGGAAAACATGTTTTTTTCAAAACGCATCAGTTAATAGTGCTGCTCCAGCAGACATCTGCTCTGAAAACCATTTTTCAAAAGAGCAAACAGATTTTGTTATATTCAATTTTGAAATCTGACATGGGGCTAGACATATTGTCAATTTCCCAGCTGCCCCTGGTCATGTGACTTGTGCCTGCACTTTAGGAGAGAAATGCTTTCTGGCAGACTGCTGAAGTTTTATTGTTGGAGCCACTGTCGTTAGGATAAGATGTGTGCAACGGTGGATCACCATTTAGTTAAAAAACAAAGGCTTCACACGTAACTTTAATGACAATTAGTAATTATACACAAACCTGCATTTGCAGCCATTCATTAATTAAAGGGGTACTGAATAAAAGTACTGAAGTATTTTTTCCAGAGATAATATTGCATACATGTGTCTGTGTAGCTTGTGCTTTGATTTTCTAGTTATGACTAATTATTGAGATCAATAACAACCTATTATATAAAAATAAATTCAATGCAAGCAGTTTAGAAAAGCAACATAATGTTGAAGAGTAGGCTTTTTATTTAGTCCTCCCTAAGGGCTCTTACTGACGAGCGGTTGAAGCTGCGCTCCCCTGCGTTCAGTTTTTCTGCATTGAGCCGCAGGTACATATTTGTGGGCAATATCTTGGCTGCTACTTGTACAGGTAAACAGATGATATGATGGATATTTGGCTGCTGCTGGCACAAGTACATATATGGAGGCAATAGTGTGTATTTTTTGGCTGATGCAGGCAAAGGTACAGATTGGGGGCAATATAAGGGATTGGCTGCTGCTGGCTCAGGTACATGGGGCAATATGGTGGCTGCTGGCACAGGTACACAGATGTTTGAGGTCAATATGATGGATCTTTGGCTACTGCTGGAACAGATGCAAATTGGGGCAATATGATGGATTCTTTTGGTTGCCGCTGGCATAGGTACAGATTGGGGGTAAAAATATGATGGATGTTTTGGTTTATGCTGGCACAGGTACAGATTGGGGCCTGGGGGCAATCTGAGGGATTGACTGCCATTGGTATAGGTACAAATGGAGGCAATATGATAGGTGCTGGCACAGGTACAGGGGGTTATATGACTGGTAAGGTGGGAAATGGTAATGCAGGACTGGGTGGGGGGGCACCGATTGAAGCTTTTGCCTAGGGTGCAAAAATACCATGGCCCTGCCTCCCTGTGTGTGCCATTCTCTGCTTGCCCAGTGCTGCTTGCCCTACCCTACCTGTGGATGTAAGCCTGTTAGGGGTTTGTTAGCATTTGGAAATTGTTGTTAAGGGCCCCTAAGGTGTTTAATCATGTGTTGGGGGGTTGTTGTATTATCCACAGGGGAGGATTAGGCATATGGATTTAAGGGGATGTTTTTAACATGACTTCAATTTTTCACATATGAGTGATGAGGGATTTCCCTGCAGTGAGCACCAACCATTTGGATATGATCTTAAAAGTTCTTGTGGTAATATGGGTGTGGTTTACAGTGGGTGTGGTTTAAAAGGGGAGTGGCCAACACTGACTTCCATTATCGGCCCTCCTCCACATAGGCCAGTAAAATTTTGTCCCTCGGTACCACAGAACTTGGACAGCACTGGTATACAGGTATGGATAGGAGGAGGTTTTCCTCATCCATGAGTTGTAATGCCCTGTAGAATGCGGTACGATCCCTGTTGACCCCGGAATGTCAGACTGTATTCCCCTGGATAGGGGAACAGCTATATGCGGCTCCTTTGTGCTAAAAAATATCTTTGGAGTATGGTGCCCTGACCTAAAGGAAGAGGTAGGGAAGCAGGCAGCAGGCAGGGGCTCAGCATGGAACGTGAAGATCAGATTTACCTCCCCGTTTGTTGCCCTTTGAATTCTTTTGATTGGTAAATCTATTTTGCCCTTCCAAGAGCATGGTATTTGTTGATTCAATGGATTTTAGTCCCTCAGTCTTGTGATCATCCACCCAATTCTTCTCCCACTTTGCATTTATTTAACATAAATCCAATCAAATGAACCATGATTCGTTTTCAAATATTTTAAGAACCAGAAGTATAGAAAATATAAACAACCAGAAAAATACTGCTTTCAGTAGCTATTACATTTACAAATAACGTTAAAGCCACTGAAGATAGTTTGCTACAGCTGAGTGAATCACTTTCAATTCATCCAAACATTTTGTTCTGCAATAAAAAATTATTTGATATTTTTACCAAAATAATGACATTTAAAACATTTCTCTCACTGCTGCTTACAAAGGCAGATCATCTAAATCACTGAATTGAAAACTGGTAGTAGTGACTATGAAAACTAGTAGCTAGTAACTATGTTGCGCTACCAATTATTATTTTAAGAAGTAAAATTAAAGCAGGAAGTATTCCAATATTTTCACTTTGTTTCTGACCCTTTACTTTGCACCTCTGTTTCACATATTCATTTAACCTATTCTGATCCAGGTAGCCTTTTCAGATGTCAATCACCGCCTGCCAAACACTAAGGTCACTTTGATTTTGTCACGACCGGCACCCAATACCAGAACAAGTGCCAAGTACCCTGGTCTTGGCTTCACCAGTAGTGTGACCATCTTTGGGCTTCGGGAGGAGCCCTCAGCTTGCTTGGGTGCCACCTGGACTTAACGAGAGGTACAAGGCTAGATGTTCTGGCTGGCAAAGGGGCACAACTGTTAGAGTCTTATGGTACAAAAGGATTAGGCAGAAGGATGGTCAGATAGGCTGGGTCGAGGCAGGTGGATATCAGAATCGTCAGGCAGGCAAGGGTCAAAACCGGGTAGTCAATCAAGGGGTTAAGCTAGAAGAGTTGTCGTAGGCAGGCAAGGGTCAGGACACAGATTGGAGAGTAGTCAGGAACAGGCTGGGTCAAACACGAAGAGTCAGGATCAGAATCAGAATAACTGGAAATGGCACAAGAACCACAGAACAAAGTTCTAACACGGACAAAGGGCTGTACAATGAATGGCCCTTAAATAGTGTTCAAAATTCGCGCCAAAACGTGCTGGTGCAAACACGCCTGTGCCTTTAAGAGGCGCGCAGGTGCGTCGTGTGCGACCTCGAACAACATGACACCGGTGCTTAAAGACCATGTGGCGACCCCGCCACACAGGTACTTTCATTACAGATTTGCTGTGTGGGAGATAGAAACAACTGTGCAACTTGGTTCCTTTATTAGATGCAACCAATTTATATGCATTCTACATTTAATTACAATTATAATCTTCATTGCAAATAACAGGGTTGAAGGGGGTTTGTTTGGTTCTTTTACTATGCATCACTTTTTACTGTTTACTATTTTTACTATCCATCACTTTGTACAATAGTTCATTGCTTTGTCTGGTATATTTTTGGATATTTAAAGCAAAAAACTGACTTAAGATGTCTCATCTTACATTACAATGAGTCAAGAATTTCTTTTGCAATATTCATCTATAACATCTATAAAAAAGTAATTGGACAAGTTATTCTGTAAAGGAAATCCTTGACTCATTTTAAAGTAAGATAAGACATCTAAAGTGAGTTTTTTGCTTTAAATATGAAAAACAATGAAATATTGTCCAAAATGACGGATAGTTAAAAAAACAAACCCCTTGCTTCAGTATAATTGCAATTGTAATTAAATGTAACATGCATATAAATTGGTCAAAGCATCACATCTAATAATGGAACCAATATAGTATATTACATATATGTAACACTATTTAGGAACCGGGGGTACATTTACTATGTAAAACCTGCAGATGGATTATCTCAGACTTAGCGATGCCCTGCAACTCCAGGTAGAGCATGGGTTACATGCAAATCTATACTCTTATGTGGGCCCTTGCTGTATAAGTGGAGTAAGGGTTAACCACACTGAATTTACAAACAGAACTTGATCTCTCAATTATCTTGGTTGCCATTGGTTCTTAAATCAAAATCATAACTCTTTATTGACTGAATGATTCACAGTTTCCTTGTGCGGCCTGATTAGATGGTACATTTCATAAATGCTCAAAACTTTCATCCCTCAGATCATTCTCTTTCTAAATTACACCTGTAGTGTAAACAGCTCCCCATAGGTAGTACTCACAGATTGGTGAACTAGTCCCAATCATTAGGTGAAGCTCAAAGTAGTGTATCACTCCAGGGGGCAAATTTACTTACCTCTGAATTTGCGGCAGCGTTGCCTTCGCCTCACTTTCGCCAGGCGTAGATTCGCCAGGGCTGCGCAAATCCACGAAGGTCCGAAGTTGCGCACAAGTTACTGATCGTTTGCCAAGTTGCACTAGTGATGTTATGATCAATGGTTCGAAGTTACGCTAGCGATCGGAAATTTGCAAACGGCGCGCAGTATATGCAGCAGAAAACACATTACACTACACAAGGCCAGGGAACCTTAATAAATGTATTCTAATGCCCTACACATGTGCCCACAGTATAGTTTAGGTGCCATGTTATCAAATGTAGGGGGGAGGAGGGTATCAGCCTATCACCCTTAAAAAAGTAAGAGACGCCAGCGTTTTTTGGCACTTAGAAAAAATTTCTACTCTATTGCACTTTGCCTGGTCTGAGGTGGCAAAGTAAAGTCTGGCGCAAGAGGTCACGTTCACGTAAAGCTGCAACTTAGTGAATTAGCGTAGTTAGGTCCCTTCGCCATATCACAACTTTGCCTGGGGTAAGGCTGCGAAGTATCGCTAGAGTAGGTTCACTTCACTAGCGAATTTACGCCAGCGCCCGTTAGTAAATCGGCAAAGTAACAAAATTATGTCACGCTGGCAAATTTTCGCTAGCGTTAGCCACTTTGCCCTTTAGTAAATTTGCCCCCAGGAGTCTTCTATTCCTTAGCATGACCACTTACGTCCCCATACTAGCAAGTGACAACCCTTCCTGGTCTCCTAATTGGAGCCTCTGGCTGCTATACTAACTACCCTGATCCTGCCTTTCACTCCTAGAGCAAACAATTACATTTTTTAGCACTCTATAAAATGTGTAATCTTTCTTGCTCATGGGTCACTAAATTCTCTCTCAGGTTAATAAAAACTATATTAAATTCAAATAAAAGGATTGTACTGTTTGTATACCCATATTTTTTCCATAAAGTTACACCCAGCATACGAGGCATGGGCTCCTTACTAAATGAATCTCTACTGGCTAAGAATGTTTACAGCACTTGATTAAGGCAAGTCCATGCAAAGTAGGGTAAAGAGATGAATTATTTTCTAAATCAGAGCTAAATGGCCATGAACTATTACACTTACTTATGACAAATTAAAGCTAATAGTCAGTAGACCATTTTCATATCTTTGTTAGAAGATTGGCTGCTTAAAAAGGGAAATTTGTATGTATTCCTTTATCAGCCATTGGTAATTACTGCACGTAATTATCTAACTTTGCAGAAAGGTTAATGTTTCCCTTTTCTGCTGCTGCTCAATTAGAAATATGCACACCACTTACTACTGTTGTTTTTTTTATTACTTAAAAAAATGAAATCAAGATGTGAAAGGTCAGACTTCATTTACATGATTATTTTCTGCCTTTTCTGAAAATAGACCCATAAAATGCAGTGAAGCAGCAAGCCTGTGCAAGCCTTTTGAAAATGACAAAACAAATCTAGTTTTACTTGTGTTAATGAATAAAAAAGGCCTCTGCCTCCTCTGTAATAAACAAAAAACACCTGCATCCTACCTGCTGTGTCTAGGACACTGTTTAGTGTTCATGCTTAGTTTCTTCTCTTCCTTGTCAGCATGAAAGAAAAAAAACATAAACAACATACTAAAATAGACGTGAAATTAATTTTTGAGAATTTGATTAGACCCTTTTTTTTTTAAGCAAACATTCCCTCTTATGTAGGCAAAGCAGTTTGTCACTCAAAAGAAACATCACTGTTCTTTTACAACCACAAGTGAACTTGAGTGTACAGTATGCTAATATGGATACGAGGTTGTGTATGTATTGAAGCTAATGCATCTATTGATGCTTGGGAATCCTGGAGCTATTCTCTTGGGAGCCACAAAATGGCTTTCAACAAATCAGAGCTTGTATCTTTAATGAGGAGTGGCCACAAATTGAACCCAATATGCAAAAACGTGTAGCACTTGCAATATTGTTCGTTTTGTAGTATAACCCTAGATGGGGCCTCAAATTTTGCCATTCTAGGCCTGGGCCTTGCCACAAATCTGGGCCTGTTGGCGCAGCTGCGATTACCCTGCAATTTTGGGGTAAACGCTGCTTTGTGGGAAATTTGCACTTTGCACTCTGCCCTGCAGTTTTAATTGTTCAGTAAATTAAAACTGGGTAAATAGATAGGGTGTGCAAAATAAAAAAAGTTTCTAATATAGTTAGTTAGCCAAAAAAGTAATGTATAAAAGGCTGGAGTGACTGGATGCCTAACATACTTTCAGAACACTACTTTCTGCTTTGCAGCTCTCTTGGTTTTCACTGATTGGTTACTAGGCAGTAACCAATCAGTGTCTTGTGAGGGAGGGCACATGGGTCATAACTTTTGAATCTGATCTGCATTTTTTATTTTGCACAGCCTGTTTACCCAGTTTTTATTTTTAAACTGAACCGTTCCTTTACATGAGTCTATGGGGTGCCTCCTTGTGTATGCTTTACAGGGGAAAGTTTATTCTACTCAATCTAAGTCCAGAAACCCTGTTTAGTCTAATGATCCAGATCCCATCTAAGGAGACTGTTACCCACAATTTAAAATTGACAGGGGACACTTCTTTCGTCAGCATGAATGTTCAGAGCATGGGACCACCATAAACAGTCAAACCAAATTTTACTTCCACTGATTCTTGGGTCACAGGTTGAAAAGAGGAATTGAACAAAAATAGCCTCATAAGTGGCAAGTTTAGCCATAATAAGAAAAGAATTTTAATAATGTTCAATTTGTTGCCTAAAACTGGTTCTACACCAGAGAGAAACAAATTAGATCAGAAGGATCCAGTTGAAAAATGAATTGTGTCGGCTGATCTTTTGGTCTCTTATTCAAATGTAAGCTGCTGCTAATTGATGAAAAGGTCACAGTGATAGGGCCCCTGCATACAGATAAATCATCATGAGCATGCATGAACACAAAGTATGTTCTAAAACAAAAATTTGCCAACATTTTTGTTCCTCCATCTTTACATTACTTTTGAGTTTAGAAGTTTTGTCTTTGCGTTTCAATGGTTTTGCATTATAAGAACGGTTAAATATTGTCCCACATTGTGCAGTTCCAATTCTGTTAGGAACAAACTGCATATGTTTGGGTTTCACCTTGCCTCAGGGGACACACAGCAGCTGCACAGGCATTTAGATTTTTGGTATTCATTTTATTGTCTGTTTTACAATTCCTATCTCAGTGTTTGAAAATAAGCACTGAGCGATCTTTATTTACATATTTATAAGTGAGAGCTTTTATGTGCTGTACCCCTTAGTGTTGGGTTGCAACTTCTGTTGGGCAATCTATGTCTTCATATAAAACACTTATGTACATAAAAGACTGGCATATACATAGCGTTACAACTCCAAATTCACTAATTTAAGGATATTGCCAACTTACACTCGTTTGATCACTAGAATGCCGCATTGTTGTTGGAATATAACTTCAGGCATAGTTATAACATACTTAATTGCCATTTAGTGGTTTCTATGCCCAGCTGGACGCTATTTTATTTTAGTTGCAAGCACCTACTCTGATCTATCATGGGGAGATACAAGCATATTTCAATAAAGTTTATTTATGTTGTTCACCACTTGGACGCTACTTTATTTTAGTTGCAAGCACCTTCTCTGAGCTATCATGGGGAGATACAAGCATATTTCAAAAAGTTTATGTTGTTTATTTATGCAGCATTGTTGTTGGAATATACCTTCAGGCATAGTTAATAACTTATACTGTCACTACCTGGTAGCCACTCAGTGGTAACTACACCAATTTCTATGCCCACTTGGACGCTACTTTATTTTGGTTGCAAGCACCTCCTCTGATCTATCATGGAAAGATACAAGCATATTTCAATAAAGTTTATTTATGTTGTTCACCATCAATTATACCAAATATCACTAGATATCATTGTAATATATATCTAATTTAAAAACATCCTGGAATGTAGATGGAAATGTAAACCTAAACTTGAACACCAAGCAATGTAGAAGGAAAAAAGAGAACACCACAAACCATAAAGGATGCACTGAATCCAGTTTGGGATTCAGCCAAATCCCTGTACTTTTTGCAGGAATCTAATTTGCCTGAATCCTAACCAACCAAACCTGAACCATTAAAGGCATCTGAATTTAAAGCCGTAGAAAACTGAATGGGTTAATTTTTGTTCACAACTGATGTCATTTTTAAAATTTTAATATTCAAATTAGGGTTCAGATTCAGTTCAGACTAATCCAAAAAATGGTGCCTCCATACAAAATATAAACCATAACTACAAACTTTACTACAGTGGTACATCAATAATAACCATAAAATGTTGTGCTTAAACATAACAAAATCAAATCCCTGTGCAAAAATGCATCAATTTCATAAAATTTCATACAATACCGTAAATAACTACTACTTGACTGTAAATTTGCACAATTCTGTAAATCCACTCTTTATATTTAACACAGGTTATGTGTAGCACATTTTTATCATTTGCAATATGTCTGCAAATGTGTGGAAGGGGGAGATTATTGTATAAGCGTCCATAATTGCAATCATGTGATTTTAGTTAATGAACTATTGACTTAACCATATTAGTGCAGGATAAGTCTCAAGCAATTGGATTAAAGGGAAAAAAAAGTTAATTTTTTATGTCATGGCAGTTCAATCTTACTTGACAAGGGGACTCAATTTGACCCTTCGCCTTGAGCTATCCCACTGGACCCCATTATTACATACCTTAATGCAACCAGGAGACAGATAAAATGGCCACAGCATTTATTCATATTTTATTAAATAAATAGGACCTTGCCAGCTTAACCCAAGGCAATATTCTAAAGCCAGAATTTAACAAGAGATCGCTACTATGCTCTGCCACCAACATGAGAGAAGTTCAGCAGCCCTGCTGCCCGACCTGCATCTGCAGTGTATTGATGATAGGAAATCCAAGCAGGCTGCCCCCTAGCACAAGCAGCAGTAGCGTCTGTATCAATCAACCCACCGTGCAGTCACAGGAGAGAGCCTCCTTTCTCCCTCTTCTAAACTTACCTGTGCAGTACTCTGGCAAGGTCCTACTGCTACTGTGACAAATAAAACTTAAAATATAATATCATATGTTCACTGTTCTGATCCAGAGGAAGGCAAAAAACCCAGTCCAAAGCCAAAGGAAATTATGCTTCAAGAGGGAAAAAATTCCTTCCTGACCCCAATGCGATCAGAAACATTCCCTGCGTCAAACGATTCACCTTCATTTAACATAAATAAATACAATACAGACTCTCACAATTATAATGCGTAAAGACACAGAAACCACAATATAACAGTGCTTTTATGAAAACATCCATATTCAGTTATTAATAGAAAATATGAGAACATAAAGTAGAAAACTCCTGACATTTCACAAAATTTGCAAAATGGGGGAGGGTGGGTGGGATGTTTCTACCTGCTCAAAAGATAAGGAAGTGAACTGCTTCTTCCCCTGACATCACATCCCTCTTACTCCGCCCCTGGGTCTGGCCATCTCCTGCTTTAACTCATTCCTTCTCACCTAAAGACAGCTACATGTGATTCTGCCCATCTCTATACTAGACCAGTATAATTTGGCTGCTGGTCATTCAGATCCCTTGTCATACAGCCACTGCGCTTATAGCTCCGGGGCTTTCCTTTCCCTTTCTGTTTGCTTCTTTTCATTAATAATTGTTATTTTTCATTATTACTGATCCTTAAAATTATCGGGGGTAGGGTGGTGTGAATCCTTAGTGGGAGGGGGAGGAAAAGAGTGTGTGGAGCAGTGTGGCTGTCTGCCAGTCACTTTCCATGCCAAATAATTAAACAAAAAGTGTATAGTAATAAGGGAGCAAGTGCACTCAGTTGATGCTGTGGCATGCTTAATGCTAAGGTTCCTCTGGCCTTTTCCAAGGAGATTAAACATTTTACCACTGGTTAGCTGAAAGCCTAATGCCTTGACTTGTTATAGCATTTCCCCTTCCAGTTGCATGGTATCTGTCATTTTATTATATATTATTATATCACTATCTTATCCTGAATATATACTGTACATGGCTGTAAGGACTTTGACATGAGCCTAAAGGGGAGAGAAATGATCCCTTAAAACTTATACTACAAACTTATGATGGGAAATTACTATACATTGCTGCCTTCTCTGGACTGGCAATGATCAACAATATGCAGGCATGAGCTTTTGTCTTTTTATGGCCATAAAGAGTTGAGGGTTGTGTTTTTTCACCTTTGTTTGAGTAACTGATGTTGACTTTGTGGTACAGTAAATGTCACTGCAAATACTTTGGAATTCATTTATGCCAATTCCTGGGAAACTGATAAACATACATGTTTAGTGAACTTGTTTTACATAGGACTTTATAAGTAGTAAGGGGTTATTTATTACAGGGTGCACTTGCAAAAAAGTCCCCATGATTTCTGCATTTTGCACAGTGTCTCATTGGTGAGTTCCCACAGGTGCAGGTTCATGTAGTGCAAAATGGAAATGTAAAGACATGTGATTTCTATATGATGACATCACTGGCTGCATTACAGCACTGTATTCATGGGGGGGCTTTCTCTGCAGTACCTCCCAATGTAGCCCCAACCTGCTGCTGAAGGAAATCCTGCACTGATTTCTTTCTCTTTGGTGCTACAGTAGTTCTGTTTCTCCGCTACAGGTACTGGCTAGAAGGTACACACTATAATAGTGTGCCTCCACCCAGGCTCAGTATAGATTAGGCTGTAACACCATGCACTGGGAATATTTTTGATCCACAATAACACACAGAGGGAAGGTGGATGTTTATTCAAAGGAAACTGTATCTTTAAATACAATGCATACATATAAGCTGCTAGCCAGGAGCAACTTCTCTTAGTTACTTGGTCTCTGCCCTGCTTGGGAATCCCTACTTATGTGGCAGTTTCTTCAGAGTCCTTAAATGGACTTCCATTGTTTTTCTGTGCCCTGAAAAGAGCATGCTTTGTTCTACACTGCCCTGACAAGGATTTCCTTTCCTTCTACACACTAAACAAAGCGTGCTTTTCTACCACTGGGCAGGATTGCCGGGTTTCCAACCAAATTGGGTTACTAATTTAAAGCCCAGGTGGATTTTGAAAGTACAAACTAGCCAAGGTTCAGATTTCGGCTACTTTTTGGGCCTTTGGCTGGTTTGTACTTTGGAAACCAACAAGTTTTTTGTTGCCCTAATGTGCCAAGCCTGTGTCTCCCAATGAATGTTGATTAATGTTATTATGTTTTTGTTTAACAATTTGCTGACTTGTAAGTTTAATGTAAGACTACAATAGCCAACATGCAATGGGACTGACTTCTGTAGAAGTCAGGAGTTACCAGATTTTGGCCTCTGTGCAAAAACATTGTTCACATATAAAACATGCATTAAACCTGTCTCTGTTATATTTACATTTCAGCATTAATTATTACAGGCCAATTATTAATTGTCCAGAATGCTCGGAACCTGGGGCTTTCCAGATAATGGATTTTTCAGTAATTTGGATCTTCATACCTTAAGTCTACTAGAAAATCATTTAAACATTTAATAAACCCAGTAGGCTAGTTTTGCTGCCAATAAGGATTATTATGACTGAGTTTGCATCAAGTACAAGGTGCTGTTTTATTATTAGAGAGATAAAGGAAATTATGTTTAAAAATTTGAATTATTTGTATAAAATGGAGCCTATGGGAGGCAGCTTTTCCATAATGCTGAGCTTTCTGGATAATGGAAGAATATGCTATGTTCTCATATTATTACAGTTTAGTGTATTTTAAAATTAAAAAGAAACATCCTAATACATAGGGTATAATCTCCCTTTAAGGGTAAAACAAGGTATTGAGTAATCTCTTCAGATCCGGATAATATGGAGAATCACTAGCTAAAACTCTATCATTGATTAACAAGTACTGAGTGAAAGAGGTCACAAAATGGGACCACCTAAGCAATTTCAGGTCTAACAAATGCTTCCCTGATAAAAAAAAATTTTTTAGTGCAATTCCTATAGTGGTGGGGGCATTTTGTTCAACTTTGCTTTGTATTGTATTGTATTATGTTGTGCTTAAGCCTATTATGTTAAGCAGGCTGAAGCCTGCTCCGAGAGCTGTGTATTTTTTTATGATGCAGGTCTCACAATCAATAGCAGCAGAATAAATTATAGAAGACAAGCACATTTTTTTTTAGAGAAATAACTGGTATGGCATACAGTACACATTAGCTGCTGCATTCATTCCAGGCCATAGTTATATGTAACATGTGTAAGCCTTGTTTCATACTGTCCAAACATAAAATTATGTTTACTCAATAGTTAGTTAGTTTTCTATATTAATATATTTATCCCCAAATAATACATTTTCTTTGTTTTTTTACCTTCTTATTCCCCATGTATAAATGTTGCAGTTTGAGAAAAAGAATAGTTATTTTCTACTTTTTGTTGCACATAGATATAGTGAATTTGCCTCAAAATGTGACTAATTTTCTGGATCATTATAGCTTCACAGCACATGCTGCAGGATAGGATTGAATGCATTTCTCCATGAGAGCAATGCTTAGGTCTACAAATGATAGAAAATGCACCACTAGGCTCCTTCAGTCAATAAAAATGAAATAAAAAGCAGAATATCTATTGAATAGACTTGTATTATAATCCACTGAGCTGTGAAATTAGTCAGTGTGAAAAGTAAAAAAGCTATTGCAAGAAATTAAGAGACTTAAACTTGGTTCAAGATGATTATCCCAACTTTTCAATATCATTTTTGGGTACTTGTGTTGAAGAACAATTTTATAGGCTAATTCATTTGCTTCACTGCATAACTGTTCTGTAAAAGAGACTCATAAATGCACAAGATGTCAGTGTAGAAACTCATGACCAAGACTCCTGCTTTTGAGGAAGTGGCTTCTGTCCACAAACGCGTCAAGCGTTGGTTTGTTGTGCGCTCCACTCATGCTTTTTAAGATTTTAAATAAAGGATGGTTTTAACACTGCTGGTGCTTCGTGATTGAGGATTTTTTGCTGGAATGCACACGCTTTAGGAGTGGATACACGTAGCTGCACAGCGGCATCTCCTTCAAGGGTCAGTGAGTGCTCCCTGCTCTTGTGCTCATCAAGTTAGACTCCTGAGTCATGACAAAGTTATGTCCTCAAACATGACTTTGTGGACTGTATGTTTGTGTCTGAGGGAAACGTCTACTTTATGTATGATATGCAGCACATTCGATCGTTTGTATCCTGATCAGTGTTTTGAGTCATTTTTGAGTCATTTTTCTCCATGTATTTTCTGACAGTTTTTTTAAACCCACTACTAGATTAATTTAGCCTTAGGGCAATGGCCCACTCACCATTATGGGAGTGGAGGAGAGGTGTGTGACTACAGTGTTCATCACAGACCTGGGGAATTCTTTACTATTTAGTTTCTCTTATGTTAGGAACGATTAGATATGAAAAATGTTCCTAACCTGAAGGCAGTGAGGGAGTTTCAACAAATGGGTGGGTGTAATGTTGCAGTGTGTGCATTTGTTCCAGATACAATGTGCTTTCTTTCTAAGTATACCCTACCCTAGAATACTCCTGGTTTAACGCTAATACAGTTCTGTTAGCCTAGCTTAATATTGTGCGGGTCATTCAGTGCCTTTCTATGTTGGCCATAGTCTTTCTTTCTTAAAAGTCTAAAAAAGAGATGATTTTATTTTACAGTGAACACCAAATCTAGGGATAGACATAAAAGGCTGCATTTCTCATTAGGGCCATGTGCAAAAAGTGATAATGAGAAATCCTTCTTGTCTACATTGAACCTGTCCCCCATATTGTACGATTTCACTTTCGAGGGCTACCCTCAGTTCCTTGTGCCACATGTTCCATTAAAGGAGCCATAAGCACAAGTGTGCAGTGCACAGCTGCTAGATAACTATAGGTACCAACAGCTGAAGTGTTCTGCAAGTGGATGAACTGTAAAGAACAAATAATAGACTCTTAGAAACTGGTAAATGCATTTTGCAGAAGACCCTACAAGCATTGTGTTTATGGTCACTTGCTCATAGGCACTTAACTTTCTGCAACATAATGAGAAATGTTCTTATTCAGTAAAAATATGCTTTAGTACATTGCACTTATTACTATTTATGTTTAATAATTTACAAGAAATCTAGAAAGCTGAGTTACATGTCAGGATAGCCATTAGTCAAGCCAAGTAACATTTATTGCCTTTTGTACAAAGTACCTGGGAGAGTAGGTGTGGTAGTAGGCACAACATTTTATATAAAAGTGTATACAACTTACAACATGTCAAACATGGGAAGAGAAGACTTATGTACCATGCATGAACTTGGAGTGAGATGTTAAATGGATTCTGTCATGATTTGGATAGTGTAGCTTTAATTTCTAAAATACACTGTTTACAATGTAAATAATTCACTCTACCATGTAAAATTTCATTCCAAACCCAACGAGTGTATTTTTTTCTTAGTTGTAATATTGGTGTATAGGCAGCCATCTCAGGTCATATTGTCTGGTCATGTGCTCAGAAAGAGCCAGCACTTCAGGATAGAACTACTTTCAGGCAGACTATTGTTTCTCCTACTCAATGTAACTGAAGGTGGTTCAATGGGACATGGATTTTTACTATTGAGTACTGTTCTTATATCTACCATGTAGCTGTTACATACTTACCTTCCGGTTGTCCTGCTGTTGGGCTGCTGGGGGTGGAGAAGGGAGGGGGATGATATCACTGCAACTTGCAGCGCAGCAGTAAAGAGTGACTGAAGTTTATCAGAGCACAAGTTACATCTTCCACCTGGGAAAACTGACAATATGAATAGCCCCGTGTCAGATTTTAAAATTAAATATAAAAAAATCTTTTTGCTCATTTGAAATGGATTTCAGTGCAGAAGTGTGCTGGAACAGCACTACTAACTGATACATTTTGAAAAAAAACATGTTTCCCCTCTCATAAAAGTATCCCTTTAAGATTTCCTAGGCACACCATTTGACAAAAGCCTGACTGCCCTATTGTAACAGTTGGCACCCTAAACCTAGAACCGATGCCAAGCACCCTGGTCTCGGCTCGTGCTTCTGCCTGTAGCAGCCGCCTTTGGCCTCTGGAGGAGCCCTCAGCTACTTATATGCTGCCAGGTCTTATAACGAGAGGTGCAAGGCGAAGGGTTCTGGACAAAGAAAGGGGCACAACTGTGAAGCAAAAGTCTTTGGGCAGAAGGTCGCAGTACGTTAGACAGAATCGTAGTCAGATCAGGCCAGGTCGGGGCAGGCAGAGTACAAACAAAGTCACGCAGGCAAGGGTCAAAACCAGGGAGTCAGAGGGTTAAGCAGAATCGGAGTCAGTAATCAGGCAAGGGGTCAGGATACAGAATGTAGAATTGTCAAAAGCCAGGCAGGGGTCAAAACTGGTAATGAGAATCAGGTTCAGAACAGAATAGCAACAGCTAAGAGCACCAGGAAACAAGTCCTATATAGGGCCATGAGGGTAGTGTGCTGTGGCTTTAAATATATTTGAATTTCACACCAATGCACGCTGACGCAAGAATGCCAGCATGAATGCGCTTGTAGATTAAGCAGAAGCGTGCCACGTGCGCCCTAGTACAGTATAACAGTGTGGAAGAGGACGCGGCAGAAGAGGCAGCTTGTGGCGGGCGTCCCCGCCAAGGGGGGGGGCGGACGTCCCTGCCGTCCCCCCACTAGACCACAAGGGCAAGTACGATTTGTTACACCTATGATAAAAACTGTTCCTGAATCTGGAACTTTTTGTTTTTATTGTAACTGGTCTCCTGCATCCCTTGCTTTAATGTGAGTTCTGCCATCTCAACAGGTTGTTTGCCAAGTGGGACAGATCCCCAATTATAGCAGCTGTTCTTTTCAATCTTAGAAATCCTAGGTGACAGCTGGTATGACTTAAATATTCCCTGATTAAAATTTGAATAGCCAGCACTCACCAATGTTTCTTTGTTCAGATAATAGGTGCACATTACTTTTTGTCCATTACTACAGCACTGTAGTAGATGAAACAGCACCATCTATTGTATAAGATTAAAAAGCCTTTATTTGGAAACCATTGGATGTATGACAAATTCACAAGGAGAACCCCTTCAAGCACCAGTCTTTACCAATAACCTTTTGGGCCCCAATAACTGCTGCTAAGATCAGGGAACACAAAAAGGGGGTTTGTGGGAGCACCCCAAAGCTTAGTAAAATATAAGTACAATGGAAGTGCAACTGATCTGCCAAGTAAGCTACAACCATGCAAAGAGAGGGGGTAGATCAGTGCACATTCCCTGGTCCCTAATTTTATTAGTAATTTAGTGTCTGTGCAAATGAAAACTAAACTGGTTAGAGGGATGGAAGACTTAAATTATGAGGGTAGGCTGACAAGGTTGGGGTTGTTTACTCTGGAAAAAACGTGCTTGAGAGGGGACATGATTACACTTTACAAGTACATTAGAGGACATTATAGACAAATAGCAGGGGACCTTTTTACCCATAAAGAGGATCACCGTGCCAGAGGCCACCCCTTCAGACTAGAAGAAAAGAACTTTCATTTGAAGCAACGTAGGTGGTTCTTCACAGTCAGGACAGTGAGTTTGTGGAATGCACTGCACGGTGATGTTGTTATGCTGATTCAGTTAATGCCTTTAAGAATGGCTTGGATGATTTCTTGGACAGACATAATATCAAAGGCTATTGTGAAACTAAATTCTATAGTTAGTATAGGTATGGGTATATATCATTTATGTGAAGGTATGGAGGGGTGTGTGTATGGATGCTGGGTTTTCATTTAGAGGGGATGAACTTGATGGACTTTGTCTTTTTTCAACCCGATTTAACTATGTAACTATTATCAGGAAATGGCTCAAGTGAAGCAGCAACACTTATAATCAGGAAACAGGCAAGGGCACACCAAAAGGCAAAATAACGATCTGGTCTCCCAGTGCACTTAACATCTAGGCTGTCCAGGTAGGGAAACGTTGCCCCCATGATTCTTTCTACTGTTCTTATAATTCTCTGAAAAGCCTTTTTGCACTATGGTGAACTGTTGCCAAACCAAACTCTCATATATTGGTATCAGTAATAAACAGTGATAATAAAATACAGTGGCAACTACACCCAAGTCAAACGAGTGTACCATTAAGAAGGGATTCACATAGCAATTATGAATATATATATATATATATATATATATATATATATATATATATATATATTGACTCTGATCAATGCCAACCAGCTGGACTTTTAAAAAAATATACAACAATGTCAGAGGTTACTAATAACACCCCCTTAACATCAGGACTTAAGACCATGGTTTTGTAACAGAACACATGTAGGGGGTAATCACTATTTAGGAATTCAGAGTATAAACAGAGAATAAATCTAGTCTAAGCAACAAAAAAAAAATCAATAAGCAAGCTGCAGGCAAGGTACAGAACAACAGCAGCTTATTAGCAAAACAGGTAAGAAATTAAAGTCAGATAAGGTTATACTAAAGCAGGACTGTGTTTTGGAATTTTCCAGATCTTTATATCAGCTAAGGGAGAAAGAGTATAAAGAGTTTGCTGACAATGACAAGAGAATGCAGTTTCTCCATCATACCTCCACGACAATTAAGAATGACTACTGTACAATGGAATGAGACAGCTTCAATAATACATAAAATAGATCTTTTTCTGTTTGACTGTAGTGCTGCAAAGTCAACTGTGTATGTGCCATTCATTCATTTTTATTGCACTGCTCTCTTCCAAAGCTCATTCCCTTTACATACTCACTCTTTGCAATGAACAATATTATAGTGTGTGCAACCTGATTATCATAAATTTATAGGAATCAGCTGTTTGCTATTCAAAGCTGTTGATGTCTTTTTCCTGTTAGGACATACATGTTCAAACCCTCTCTTTGCTTCTTGGATGCATTCACATGTTTAATATGTAATTATTATCCCTTAACTGTAAAGTGTTGCTGAATATTAAAGAATCTTAAAGGTACACAAAACAGAATAACAATGAAAAGTCTCACAGTGAACAGAAATAAATATACACTGCAGTAAACCCATAAAAGATTTTAAATAGAGTGCTGTTATCTCATTGCAGGTTATTATATTCCATATATTGATACAGCACTAAAAGCATACACACAGCTTTACAAAATTGCCATGTAGGCGAGCCTTAAAATTGTATGTACATCAGCAATAATCAAAGTGACAGTCACTGGTGATAATAAAATATAATGACAGCTGCACCCAACGCATAGGAGCATATTATTATGGAGGGATGCACATATTAATTTGTAAGACATCATTACTTTTCACTGCTTATGATCTATGCCTCCCCCTCTACTGGGCTGATTAAATAATATTAATTAAACAGAAGAAAAGGAAAACCTGACAGCTGCCTGAGTTCTTTGCCAGGGTGCAACTGCCGAATTCATGGTTCAAGCTGCATGTGGGTTTTTTGTTGTATTTTAATATGATATATATAAAAAAAAAAAACTTTTTAACATGAACATGATAGAAATATTTTTTAAGTTTCAAGCTGCATGTTAACCATGTAAGTTTTTAATAGAAATATTTAATTAAGTGCTGGTGCTTATGAAGTGGTTATGGTGTAGTTTTACTTATACTATATGAATCATGCAAAATAGTTAAATCAGTCAATTCTACATAAAAATAAATAATAATACAGCAAAAGCACTAAGTAGCCCTGGGGCTCATACTGTCAGCAGCTGTCTAAATCATCTGCTAACCACTCTGGTCCCAGTGCTCCTTAACTGCACCAAGGAAAGAAAGACAAAGAGATGGGGGGAACAATTCTCTCTAATTGCCACTCTATTCATCAGCCTGTCAACATTGTATTGAACAGTCACAGAAAATAACAGGGCTCTGCTAGCTCCTGTAGAGAGCTGGCTGCTTCCAACTCATCTCTATGCTACCTCCATTTGCCCATCTTTTTTCAAACAAAATATACTGTTTATAAACAGAGAGAGAATAGTACTGATTAGCAAGATATAAGTATGCGGAAATTGTATGTTTTGTAATAGCAATGGGATGGAATAGGTGAATGGGTGGCACATGTTTGATGAGGAAGCCAGTTTCATGCTTTTGCTCTGGCAGCTGTGACCTCTACTGACTTGTTTACAAAATTTAATTTCTGGTCTGATTGCATTGTTGTTGTTCTTAACTCGAATGTTGCCAATACAACTCCCATTGACTTCTACAGGAACTCACCAACAAATATTTCTACTTGAGTTTTTAGTTTGTTGTTCTCAAGAAATCATAAAAATGTTAGTTTCACAAACTCGAGTAATTCACAATTATTGCCACAAAAAATTTGAACTGGAATTGGAACTATGCTCTTTAGCCTAAATGTAACTGCATATATTGTCTATAGATGTAGTTACAATCATATGAAAAAGTTTATAGGATTACCAGAAAATATGCAATATGCATCATAACAAAATTAAAGAGGTGCATAAATTTGGGCACACCAACCTATAGCCTTTGATTGTGGATGGCGGTGTTTTTGACCATTCGTCCATACAAAATCTCTCCAGTTCAGTTAAATTTGATGCATGCCGAGCATGGACAGCTTGCTTCAAATCATCCCACAGATTTTTCCAGTCGTGGGGACTGTGACGGCCATTCCAGAATATTGTACTTTTCCCTCTGCATAAATGCCTTTGTAGATTTTGAAGTGTTTTTAGGATCATTGTCTTGTTAGAATATCCAACCCCTGCGTAACTTCAACTTTGTGACTGATGCTTGAACATTATCCTGAAGAATTTGTTGATATTGGGTTGAATTCATCCGACCCTCGACTTTAACAAGGGCCCCAGTCACTGAACTAGCCACACAGCCCCACGGCATGATGGAACCTCCACCAAATTTGACAGTAGGTAGCAGATGTTTTTCTTGGAATGCAGTTTTTTTTTTTTCCACCATGCAAAGTGCTTTTTGTTATGACCAAATATTTAAATTTTTGTCTCATCAGTCCAAAGCACTTTGTTCTAAAATGACTGTGGCTTGTCTAAATGAGCTTTTGCATACAAGTGACTCTATTTGTGGTGTGAGTGCAGCAATGGCTTCTTTTTGCCATACAGATGTTTTTTGTGTAAATTGCGTTGAATAGTAGAAGGATGTACAGATACACCATCTGCAGCAAGATGTTCTTACAAGTCTTTGGAGGTGATCTTTGGCTTGTCTGTAACCATTCTCACAATCCTCCACATATGCCACTCCTGTATTTTTCTTGGCCTGCCAGACCTGTGTTTTACAGCAACTGTGCCTGTGGCCTTCCATTTCCTGATTCCAACCTTATAATTGAAACTGACTGTTTAAAAAGAGATACTGTAGCTTTTTGTAGCCTTCCCCTAAACTATGAAACTGAACAATCATTGTTTTCAGATCTTTTGAGAGTCAAACAGAAGCACACTTTGCAATTGGCCACCTTAAATACCTTTTCTCATGATTGGAGACACCTGTCTATGAAGTTCAAGGCTTAATGAGCTAATCCAACCAATTTGGTGTTGCTAGTAATCAGTAGTGAGCAGTTACATGCATTCAAATTAGCAAAAGTACCCACATTTTTGCACAGCCAGTTTTTCACATTTAATTTAATTCTATACAACTGAATACCGCTTCACTAAAAATCTTTTTTCAGAAAACACGCCAGTACTCAGATGTTCCTGGTAAATGAAAGACATATCACTGTTATCTTTTTTGTTGAAAGTGGAGTAAATTATTATGCAGGCTGAGAGGGGTTCTCAAACTTTTTCATATGACTATGTTCTATTATTGTATTATTTCCCATATATGTTATCAATGTGTAGTTTTAATGCACAGTGCTGGGTATAAAAAAGGAGGTGTAAATAAAAATATAGAGACTATGTATTTACTGAAATCATGCACGTTTGTCAGGAAATCTGGGACCAAGTGCAGGTACAACATCTATCATGAACAACGCTAAGGACCTGGGGCTACATAACGTTTCTTTAATTTGAATCACCATGCTTAACGGCTGAACTCCACGGGCGTCTTTCGCTGGATTGTCTTGCAGGGACGCAGGAGAAAAGTCAGAATGAAGACACAGCTTTCTGCATCCACATCTGTCGTGACGGATGGAATGTTGTTTTTACCTGTGACTTTTTGTTCAGTCCAATTATATTTTGACACCTGGGACTACATCCAACTTGTATCCTACCGTGGAGTTCAGCACTTAAGCTACTAAAATTTAAATTAACCAAATATGATATATATATCCACCAATATGGATTCATGCAGCTTAGTTGCAATTAAGTACAGTACAAGGTGCTGTAATATTGTTACAGAGATGGTGGCCTTCCTATAATTGGAGATATTTGGATATCAGGTTTCCAGACAAGAGATTCTATACCTGTATCTCTAAGGGTAGGACTACATAGAGATTTCCGGGCGATCCGATGCGCTGCGCAAAAACCAGGGCATCACTTCAGATGTGACAGAAATAAGGCAAGTAATCGGATGAAGTTGCAGCGTTGATCCGACGCGACACGTCAGATGCAGGGTGCATCCTTAATAAAGGCTGTGTGTCGGTTTCTGTCGCATCTGACGTGACGCCTGCATTTTTTCGCAGCGCGTCGGATCACGTCCACACATGTAGTCCTACCCTAAATGTTATTTATTTATGCTTAGTAAAAAACTTTTCTGAAAATTCTAAAATTCTAAATATTTCCATTTTATGTGAGATTTTGATCAGGAATTTAGAATTTGGATAGGAGTTTGTGCCCACTGCAGCTGCTAAGCAGTGCTGAGCACTAATAACCTATGGAAAAATGTGTTTGACTGCTCGAAGGGGTTGAACATTTTCTGATGAAATGACAACTTTCTCAGGTTTGATAAATGTTTGGATGCATTAAAAATTCAGAAAAGTTTTGCTATATGGTAAAAATAATATTTCATTATTTTTTATATTTTGATTGAAAGTTTAGTAACATAAATATGCCTACTTAAGACTAAACACTATAATCTTCTCCTAGGAGGAAAGCCTCCTACAGCATTAATTAGGAAGGGCCAGAGAATGGACTCAGTAAACAGTACTACTAAAAGTAAAGCAAAACAGAAAAAAGGAAAAAGCAGGGCTTTAATTTTTATGAATTCTATTAGAAAAACCTACACTTCTTTACATTTTATGTTTCAGGCTCATTTTACTAATGTTTTGAGGTACATGTGTTAAATCCTAATTATTCTGGCAAAAAAATCATAAACATTGTCCTTCCATTGCAGACCCTCTTCTCCCCCATATACCACTGACTAAAAGGATAAATGCTGACCACCCACTTACCAAATACCATGCTAGCCAGTAACTGTATTTCTGGATATATATATTTCTGGATATATCTGGAGCCAAGAGCCCTGTAAGTTCCAAGGATAACCTGCCGATATTATGCCAGATGTTTATGATGATGGTGCCAATATCTTCTGAACAAACCTCCAAGAACATCAGGAAGGATTTAACTGTGGCAAAAGGCAGGAATACTTGTCTTACTGCACATTCCTTTTATATGCCCAAGTAATAAAACTTATTGTTGAACACTGAAGTTGTTAAAGAGTGCAAAAAGTGAAATGTATTGTATCAAAGACCACACAACCAAAGGCAACATTTCAAGACTTGAAAAGTCTTGCCTTAGACTGTATGGTCAATAAACTTCACATTTTGTGAAATTTTAAAAAACTTCAGTGTGCTGTCATCATTTTTGTTTGTATGATTTTTACGACAAGCAGAGTAGGATTTTTTTTCAAAAACACCTTAAGTTTAGCAGCTTCTAAAAATGCTAGTACAGATTTGGGACCTGTTATCCAGAATGCTCTGGGCCTGGGGATTTCTGGATAACGAAAAGATCTGTATTTTGGATCTTCATACCTTAAGTCTACTAGAAAATCACATAAAATTTAAAGGATCAGTAACATAATTTTTTTTAAAAAAATTAGTTCGTATACCACCAAAAAAAAAAAACACCAAGACTAATTAAACTTTAAAATCTCACAGCATTTATTAGGAAGTAACTTACCAAAACTCCGCTTGCGCTCCTCTTCAGAAAAGGCGACCCAGCGATCCATCGTGCAGTGCTCTATTTACCCTCCCTGCCTTCCTTATAGAAGATAGCCAGGGAGGAGAAATCGAGTGCTGCGCGCGCTATGGATCGTCGCCGTGTCACCTTTTCTGAAGAGGAAGCAGAGTTACGGTACATTTTTTCTTAATAAAGGCTGCGTGATTTTAAAGTTTAATTAGTGTTGTTTTTTTGTTTTTTTCGTGGTATACTTACAAAGTTTTAAAAAAAATATTTTAAATGTTACTGGTCCTTTAAATATACTTAATAGGCTGGTTTTGTTTCCAGTAAGGATTAATTATATCTTAGTTGGATTAAATACATGGTACTTGTTCTGTCCCCACATGAAGGCGAATGAAGGTATAACTAATAGTAGCTGTGTGACTTCCTACCTTCGTATCCAAGCAGTGGGGCAGACCGGACCGGCAGATGCTCAGGTTGGATGGATCCAAAACGTAGACACAGAGATGAAATCAGCCTGAGTTTATTTGATCCAGAATACAACAATATATGATGATACAATACTGTTCTGTAGTAGTGGTATCAATACTGTCCTGTAGATAACTTTCCTGAGGCTAACTGCTGGTCAAAAACTGATGCCTTCACAAGCCCAAAATGTCTGAATCTCCAGTCACACAGTAATGAGGCACTAAAAATGGCTGCTGGAAGTGAGAAGGACTGAGCTGCAGAAAACCACGCCCCCGAGAGGAAAAACTTTACTAACAAGAACAGAGGTGTGCAGCATGCAAATTTTGTCCAGCAGAAAGCAGCAGTACAACAATGCACAGAAAATAACATAGATAAGAAGGTTTGATAATAATGAAGCAATTAACTATGAGGAGAACAGCACACTCCCCGTCTGAAATTTACTTTGGAGATTTCACTATGACGAATGTCCATGAAATATAACACAAACCTGCAACAAAAACATGTTAGAATGCAATACACATAACAATATAGTTGGCTTTCTTGGCTGATAATGGAGAAGATGTCCATAGTTCAACTTCAGTCCTGTTCATCCTTCAGGAACGTTCTCGATTGGTAATATCAAAATGAGTTCGTTAATTGGCCTTGCGAACGTTTTAAGCTCGCCCTTCCTGAAGATCTTCAACTCCACTTTTCGGACTTTGCCGTCCTCGCTAGGGAAAACCTTTGTAATCAGTCCGATTGGCCAGGCAATCCTTTTGGTTTGTTGCTCTTTCATCAATACAAGGTCTCCTTTTTTCAAGTTTGGTTTTTGCTGTTGCCATTTCCTTCTTCCTTGAAGAATATGGAGATACTCCTTTCGCCATCTGTTCCAGAAGTAATCCGCCAGGTATTGTACACGTTTCCAGTGTTTTTGGTAGATATTCGCATGAGTAAATTCTCCACTAGGCATTATTGTATTCTCAGTTTTTTGGGTAAGTAGAGTAGCTGGAGACAGTATGGCTGGTGTTTCAGGATCCATAGACACTGGCACAAGGGGTCTTGAATTAATAATAGCCGAAACTTCAGCAAGAAGGGTGACGAGAGTCTCATGTGTGAGTCTTGAAGAGTTTACATCCATCAACATAGAATTTAAGATGTTGCGTGAGATCCCGATCATTCTCTCCCAGGAACCCCCCATATGGGAACTATGAGGAGGATTGAAGATCCAGGTGCAACCTTTCTCCGCCAACTGATCTTGAATGGGCTTAGTGTCGATGTTCAGTTCTCTACAGGCTCCAATGAAGTTACTTCCTCGGTCTGACCTCAACTGTTTCACTGGTCCTCTGATTGCGAAGAACCGTCTTAAGGCATTAATGAAACTGGATGTGTCCATGGATTCTAACACCTCTATGTGAACGGCTCGCACACTCATGCAAGTAAATAGCACAGCCCAACGTTTACTGTTTGCGTGACCGCCACGAGTTCTGCGTGCGGGCACACTCCATGGCCCAAAGACATCCAGGCCAGTATAGGTGAAGGGCGGTTCTGAACATAGTCTATCTGCAGGCAAATCGGCCATTTGTTGGTGTAGCAGTTTCGCTCTTGCTTTGCGACAGTGCACACAGTCATGCAGTATTCGGGCTACAAGTTTTTTCATACCTATAATCCAAAGACCTGCAGACCTTAACTTGCCTTCGGTGATTTGTCTGCCCTGGTGTTCAGCCTTTTTGTGGTAGTGTCGGATCAGCAACACGGTGATATGGTGTTTGCTGGGAATAATTAGAGGATTTTGTTCTGCAACTCCTAGGTGGGCTTGATTCAAACGACCACCAAACTGTCTATAAATGGATTTAGGTTGGCAAGAGGACTTTTTATAGGAATTTGCTGTCTGTTGTACAAGCACTTCCATTCTACGTTAAATCCTCCCTGCTGGACGTGACATATTATGAGAGACTCGCTATGAGAAATGTCCTCAGCAGAGAAGGGTTTATGGCAGACATGCCAACCATGACAATCTTTATCTTCCTGGGTATTGTGATAACATCTAGCGATGTGCACTAACCTTGCAATAGTTCTGATGAGTCTCATCCAACTGGAGAAACGTTCAAAGCGATGACAATGGAGGCTGGAGGTTTGCCTTGCTTCAGTGACTAATGCACTAACTTCAGCGCGGATTTCTGGATCATTATCCGGATCCTGGATGCTGAAATCTTCCTGTACACATTCATCCGCCTCTCCTAGCAGAAACTCTGGACCTGTTTAAGATGTAGGGTTCTGATGCTCCCTCTATTCCAAAGGCATCGAAGAATTTAGGTCCTGCTAGGGACCGGTTGCTTTGGTCGTCAATGATAGCATACATTTTTACTGCCTTTTCTGGTAGTCCCTCTGGATAGACCTTGATTAGGCATATTTGGGCACAACATTTCTCACTCTGGCTGTCGCCACATACTTCCGAACATGAGCAGGAAACGGCGGTGGCTGTGGTAGCGTGATTCTGAGGCTCCCCGCCATGACTTGGAGCAGGACTGGTGGTGAAGACAGCTGGTGAGTCTCTGGTGAGCGGAATTGGGTGCATAGCTGAGGCATGTCTTTCACTATGACACTCCTCACACTTGATGATGGATTTACAGTCCTTAGCCATGTGCTCCAATTAAGCGCAGCATCTGAAACACACTCCAAGCTCGCTGAGGACTTTCTTCCGCTCCTGTATGGTTTTGGATCTAAACCCTCTGCATTTGTTCAGTGAGTGTGGTTTTTTATGAATGGGACACTCACGATTGAAGGACTTGTCTCCTGACGAGGTATTGTACTGTTTACCCGTGGGTGCTGCAGGTGATGGTAGGTTAGTCTTTCTGACACTCACGCTGCTCTTAAAGTCTCTGTTTTTATGCAAGACACTTTCATACCTTGAAGATGGTGTCGCTGAAGCTGTAGTGTTGAACTCCAGGAAATCAAGGCTGGGGTCATTCCTCATCTGGGACTGTTCATCGATGAATCTGCAGAAATGAATAAATGGGGGAAAGGTGACGTCATGCACTCTTTTGTACCTTGAGACTGATGCCGCCCACTTTTCTTGCAGACTGTAGGGTAACTTCACGACAATTGGGTTCACCCCATGGGCTGTATCCAGGTAGCACAGGCCGGTCAAGCGAGTGTCTCTTTTGGCAAGCTCTAATTCCATGAGCAGATCACTCAAATCCTGAAGCTTATGGACATCTTTGAGATTGATCTTTGGGACATTCTGTAGTCTCTTGAATAGGGCTTTCTCTATTGCTTCTGCACTGCCGAATGTACGTTCGAGTCTCTGCCAGGCAGCAGCGAGACCTGCTTCTGCTTGTCCCACATAGACAGTTCTGAGGCTCTTAATACGACTTGTGGAGTCTGGGCCCAGCCATTTGATCAAGAGGTCGAGCTCCTGCTCTGCGGTCAGGTTGAGGTTGGCAATAGCGGCTTTGAAGGTTGCTTTCCAGGCTCTGTAGCTCTCTGCACGGTCATCAAATTTTGAGAGACTTGTGTTAATTAGCTCTCTGCTCACCATAAAACCTGGCAAACTCGGACATATCCGATTTCTCACTGCTTGTTGCCATGACAACTTGTGATGCCCCCAGGGCGTGTGGGCTGCGTGGCGTGAAAGGGTGAGATGCTTCCGGGTAGAATGATGTTGCTGCAGGGTTGAGCTGTGGTCTAGCCTCTGTAGATTGTGATGACTGCTGCTTGAGCTGTGGCGGTAGGCCGGGAAATGCCGGGGAGCCTTTTTGCTGTAACTCCTGTCCTTGAGAGGGCACAGCTGGGTGAACGTCATCAGGTTGCTCAGGTGCTGTGGGTGGCACTGGCACTGTAGGTAGAGTTGACTTGAAGGTTTCAGTGTTGTCGGCTTGGACAGTACTGCAGACTGGGGGTGGTGCAGGTAACTGTTTCAGTACATAGTGACTGGTGCGATCAGCTGGATCATCTATCTCCTGTGGTGGCAAGCAGACTGGGTCAAGGCCTTGGCCCAATGCTTGCTCAAGTAGTCTTACTTTAGCTAATGCAATTTCCTCTTCCATCTCTGATTCAAGAATCTTTATCCGAGCCTCTGCTTCTACCCTCTTAGCCTCTGCGTCTGCTTCGGCCCTCTTAGCCTCTGCCTCTGCCCTCTTAGCCTCTGCATCTGCTCTTTTTGTCTCTGCTTCTGCCCTCGCAATGGCTTCTTTTTCAGTGAAGGAGCGTCTCACCTTGAATTGCTCTGCATTTATGCGGGCCTCTAGTAGTCGGTCGCTTAGAGCTGAGCTTCTTGAGCACGATGATCTGTATGACCGAGAGGAATGTTTAGATGAATTTGATCTGTGGGATCTAGTTTCTTGCAGATGGGAGATACGGAGTTCCGCTTTATCTTTAGCACGCAGCACCATGGCGTCTCTTTGTCTGTCTATTAATTCTGCCTTGCTCAATTCTGACGGGGCTTCATCATTATTAACATCTTTTAAAAAGGTTATATACTTGGTGGACAGTCTCTTATATCTTTCATGAGCTGTATTCAGCCGTCCTATAGCAACTTGTAAGCTTGTGGCATCACCTGAGGATTTAAGTCCAGACATGATGGAAGAGACTCGTTCCCATAGCTCTTCCAGGCTATCGCATAGCTCATCTTTCCTGGTTTGATAGTTTTCTCTGACCTTTATTGTCGGTTTGAGCGAGCGTCTTGATCGCACGACTTGGTCTGCTGGAAGTGTGGAATCTGGTTCCTGTTCTTCATAATGATCAGTATCAGGTTGCATTATCATTGTTTCATCACTGGGGAACTGTGGGAGGTCTTTTTCGGCCATTTTGATTTAAGGTGCGCTGTCTCTTTAAGAAAATAAACTTTTGAATTGGGGGCTGAAAATAGCAGTGCGGCTCCGCTGAGGCACCCTGACAAGGTTCCTCAAGTGTTTTCGGTGAATTGCGGGGTTTGGTAGTTTGGGGACCCCGCGTGCATTCACAATTCTGTACTATGCGAGCAAAGGTTAATACAGGATGTAGAAAATGGCTTGATGGGTTGAGGAGGACTTTCAGGTGAGAGTATAGATACTGCAGACACGTGGTGCTTTGGGCAGATTTGCTGCAGGTGGGCCTGTTGCCAGGGAGATTTCTGAGTATGGTACTGAACTGTGAGGTAATCTGTGGCATGGGGTATGGGCATTAAGGCAGTTTTTGACTGTTCTGTCCCCACATGAAGGCGAATGAAGGTATAACTAATAGTAGCTGTGTGACTTCCTACCTTCGTATCCAAGCAGTGGGGCAGACCGGACCGGCAGATGCTCAGGTTGGATGGATCCAAAACGTAGACACAGAGATGAAATCAGCCTGAGTTTATTTGATCCAGAATACAACAATATATGATGATACAATACTGTTCTGTAGTAGTGGTATCAATACTGTCCTGTAGATAACTTTCCTGAGGCTAACTGCTGGTCAAAAACTGATGCCTTCACAAGCCCAAAATGTCTGAATCTCCAGTCACACAGTAATGAGGCACTAAAAATGGCTGCTGGAAGTGAGAAGGACTGAGCTGCAGAAAACCACGCCCCCGAGAGGAAAAACTTTACTAACAAGAACAGAGGTGTGCAGCATGCAAATTTTGTCCAGCAGAAAGCAGCAGTACATCAATGCACAGAAAATAACATAGATAAGAAGGTTTGATAATAATGAAGCAATAATGAAGCAATTAACTATGAGGAGAACAGCACAGTACTGTTTAATTATTACAGAGAAAAAGAAAATACATTTTAAAAATGTTGATTGTTTAGATAAAATAGAGTCTATGGGAGACAGCCTTTTCATAATTCAGAGCTTTCCGGATAACAGGTTTCTGGATAATGGATCCCATACCTGTAGTGTGTTTAGAGAATTAATATACTGTGATTTATAAACAGATGCAATTTGAACCTTTATAGTGTGCAGAGAATTTATTCCTGAATATTAAGTGCTCATTTTCATTTGTGTTGACAATAATATTCACAAGACTGGCTTTGACATGATACACAATGCTTTTATCTAGTCAAATGTCTTGTTATAGAAAGTAGATCTAATATAGCAATTGATTCTATTGCTTCTACTGTTTACAGTGTCTGTTTGCTGTGGCATTCAGCTGTATTTTTCCAGTTTTTTTTTATTTCATTTGTTCATTCACTGCCAGTTAAACTGTGGTCATGTTTGTTAATTATGCATGATGTAAAGCAGTTTGAAGTTGCATAACTGAACGATTGGAAATATGTTATGGAGTGCTCTCAATATTCTATATAGAATTCAAATATTATTGTAATGAGGGAAATAAAGATTTTTCTCTACTGTTCACAATACAATCTTCACAAAAGCAGGGACATTGCATGTGAGTGTGACTAGCTGCTGGGTCAGGGTTTCAACAGGTTTGTGGGTATGACTATGTATTTAGGTAAGTTTTTGTTATTATTATTATTAACATGTATTTATATAGCGCCAACACATTGCGTAGCACTGTAAAGTAAATGTGATTATACAACTAATTCACATGAATTACATACATAGAACATATGGAGTAACAAACATCACAATCAATACAGGTACAAAAAGGTGAGGAAGGCCCTATACATAGGCATACAGTCTAAAGGGAAGGGAGTAATACACAAGGTGTGGGAGTGGGCAAGATCGAATTAAGTGGGTGAGAAATGTAGTATTGTATGTGGTGTTGCGTTTGGTAGTTAAGCAGAGTGAGGGTAGGCTTCTCGAAAGAAGTGCGTTTTCAGAGATTTCTTGAAAGCAGACAGGTTGGGAAAAAGTTGGACAGACCGTGGGAGAGAGTTCCAGAGGAGGGGTGCAGCCCTTGCAAAGTCTTGAATGCGAGCATGTGAGGAGGTAATGTGAGAAGAGTTGAGTAGCAGGTCAGTAGAGGAGCGTAGTAAGCGATTGGGTGAGTATATAGAGATGAGTTCAGAGATGTAGGGTGGGGCAGAGTTATGAAGTGCTTTGAAAGTCAGTGTCATTAATTTGAATTTGATTCTGAAAGGTAACGGAAGATAATGCAGGGATTGACAGAATGGCGTGGCAGAGGAGGAGCGGTTGCTGAGGTGTATGAGCCTCGCAGCAGTGTTCATTATGGACTGGAGAGGTGACAGTCTCTGGAGGGGAAGGCCAATTAAAAGAGAGTTACAGTAGTTACAGTACAGTAAGTTCATTCTATGGGACATATGTCCATGTTCTCCCAACAGACTTCCTTATATTAAATAGTTATATATTTGCTTATCTTGAATTGTTATAAATATATCTAAGTGCAGGTGCTCAGTATTCTGGGTCTCTGCAAAAAAAAGCTTCTTATTTAACTAAGTTTCAGAAACTGTTGATTGTTTTCTGGCATCAGTGCAGGAGATCAAAGAGAAACTCGGTTGCGACTTTTTAATAAAAATCTGGGACTGTGGGCTATTAAAAATCAGGACTATCCCTTCAGAAAACCAGACAGTTAGGAGGTATGGTAGAGACTCACGGCCATTCGAAAAATTTCTGGGCAGGATTATCCTATTTTTTTGTCCTTTCCCTTAAGTGTGTACCTGGTAAATGACCCCTAATGAGTGTAAAGCTTTCTATTGCAAGATGGTGTAAACATGCTGCCTAGTTGTTTTATTGTTATGGATGTTCTTGACTTTGGGTTAAATTGATTGTTACTCAGACTGGAATTTTTATAGTGCTGGGACATTTCCCAAAGTTTTGCCATTAGAGAATAACCCAACTGCTGGGTGTGATTTAGTCCCTTGACAGAAAGTGTTACCCCAGAGTCCTATGTCAAGGTCCAACATGCACAGCCTTTTACTGGACAGTTACCATGAGCTGGTTATCACGAATGTGCAGAGAATCTTATCAAGAATGTTCAGGACCTGGGTTTTCTGGATAAGGGACCTTTCTGTAATTTATATCATAATTGTTTTTGAAACTGTCTCGGCCTCTACAGTTGGTTATTGCGCTATAAAGTTATAATTTAACATTCTCTGGTGTCCAAGTTATTTGTGTATAAAAATTATAAGACATTCTAATATATGTGAAGCACCTTCCTGGTTATGATTGAAAACAAAATCTGTATTTTTCCCCCTAGACTGCATATAAAAGGGATCTTCTTGCAGCACAGAGGGTGTTATAACAAAGCTATAGCATTTCACATATCCAACACAAATTTTATTAAAACGTCTGGTGTCATGATGGTGATATTGCTTACACAATCATGCAATTCCTAAGAAACATGAAGCAATGGCTCAGGAGCAAATGGCGAGTGTAATATAATTATCAAACAAGTATCTTGTACTTGAGGGTAACTAAGCTGCTCAAATCCATACCGGTGGCAAAACAATTCTGTTGGGTTTATTTCATTTTTAAATGGAAAGATTGCTTGTTCAGGATCTAAGCATTCCAGATAAAATATCCTGTACCTGTATGTAATTATCATCAGCATCTGTGTTAGAGAAAGTCCTGCTTGTATATATTCTATACCTAGAACATGATCTATGTGTGCACCCCTTCAGTGCCATGTAGGGATGTAGCGAACAGTTCACGCGAACTTCGACTGTTCGCGTCCGCCGAATGTTCGCGAACGTCGCGCGACGTTCGCCAATACGAGTTCGCGTTCGATTCGAACAAAAATCGTTCGACCATTCGATTCCTTCGACCGCTAAAATCGAAGGATTTTCGTTCGAATCGAACGATCTAAGCCATTGGATCGAATGAAATCATTCGATCGAATGGCTTCGATCGTTCGAGCCGAACGAAAATCCTTCGATCGAACGATTAAAATCCTTCGATCGTTCGAATCGAACGATTTTCGGATGTTCGAAGTTCGCGAACTGTTCGCGAACTGTCCGATTTTTTGCCGGTGTTCGCGAACGGCGTTCGCGAACACATCGGCGGCGGTTCGCTACATCCCTAGTGCCATGCAATTCAACTAAAGCTTATTATAAGTGCAACATGATTAAGGAGCCCTCTACTTACCATATATTAATGACTGGTGCTTGGAAATGATTCTCTCTCTTGGACCAGAGGATGATACTCCTAAAGCACAAATGTAGATAGAATCAGCAAATGAATGTATGGAGCTAGCATAAGTAAATAGCTTGCAATACCAATTACATTTACAAATAACTTTAAGACCACTTTCTCTCATGATAATTATTATCTATTTTAATGCTTAGTGCTATGTCTATGTCATAAACTAGCCTCATAGTCTCAGTTTTCGTAGACATCATATTCACTATATACCTATATGTTTGGTGACAAGGAAAGGTGCTGCTCAGGAGTCAGAGATTTAAAGAAATAGGGTTACAGACCTATTAGATCGAAAACTGACCTATACGACCCAAAAAAACCTTTGACTTAATTTCGGTTGGTCTTTTTGAATTCGAATATTGACGTTTTTTTCAATTCGAAATTCGACCCTTGATAAATATGCCCCTAAGACAAAGAGAGGGGTTTAATCAGAGGCATAGATAAAAGTATCATTTACTTATCATCTTCCATTTTCCTTCCCAAAGTAGTCATTGTAACCACAGATAAAGTCTCGTGACGGCACCACTATACTTCACCTCTCTTGGACTGACATGTTTGAGTGCATTCTGACTGAGGTTAATAAAGGAATCTTATTGTTGTGTCCAGATGTTTATGTTCATTCGCATTTCTCCCTATCATAAAAGGTTATATTGCAGATTTCAGTTCTCAGCACAGTTCATAATTTAATTATATATTATACTGCCTTATAATATCAATGGTGTCTTGTAAAGCCTTCTTTAACAGAAGTAATATGGGCCACTTATTTTCAGCAGTTTAGTGTTTATTACTTTATAGAAATGTGAGATGTAGCTGGACACAGAACAGCGAACAATGAATATCAGCAAGTGAGAATTAAATAAAGAGACACACTTACATAGGGGTTCTGTGTTGTTTCAGTATTCTGTACTTGGCAGAAAAAGAGCCAAAATATACAGTCATTGAGCATGTAACAATTATGAACAACAGAGTCAAGATGAAACATGAAATTTCCATGTGCAGAGAAAAGAGACCATACAATATGAATCAGCCATAGGTCCACTAAAGCTATAGGACTGCTGGTGCCTAAAAATATGTCAGGGTTGGATATTCATCATTAGAAAAAACTTTTGATTTTATCTATGCTGTACATTGAGTTGACTATAAACTGTATTTCTGCCAGGCTTGTGAACTTGCTCAGTTTTTACATTCTTGTATATGTACCAATAAAATGTTTTTTGTAACAGTACTGAAGCATTAACTAGAACTTCAGGCAACAGGACTGGTTTCCTATCTTATCAAGCTACAATGTACCAAAAACAAAGCCAATAATACATGTACAGTAATACCTGTAATATTGCAGTGTGGTGTTCAGGACATAGGGGTGGGATCAATTTTTGGGTTGGGTTAGAATCCCACATTTGTTGTTCACCTCTGAGTTAACTTTTACCATGCTGTAGAGATTGGCATTTGTTTTTTGTTTTTCATTATTTGTGGTCTTTGAGTTATTTAACTTTTTATTCAGCAGCTCTCCAGTTTGCAATTTCAGCAATCTGGTTTCTAGTGTTCAAATGACCCTAGTAACCATGCAGTGATTTTTTTTTTCAAATTTTTTATTTATAATTTTAACAAGGAAGGGGGAAGGGGTACAGAAAAGAAAGGAGAGGGTTGGGAAAGAAAGGAATATTTGTAATAAACATTTACACATTCGTAACATTTAAATCAGGAAGTCCGACAACGAGTCATAGCTTAATTAAAAAAGTGATATTGTTTTATACAAAAAAAAAAAAAAATCAATAGATTACAGCAACAAGTCTATAATGTGAGTGGGGCTACACATGAATACTTATTACATAAACTATTCTTCTTGATTATGAATAATAAAATAATTACTCTAACAATTATTTCTGAGGAAATCCAACCAGGGAGACCAAATTTTCCAGTAGCTGGCACTGTCAACCATGCAGTGATTTTAATAAGAGACTGAACTATGAATAGGAGAAGCCTGAATAGAATGACGACTTATAAAAAAGTAGCAATAACAATAATAGCCTTGATGGGGTCAGTAACACCTATTTGAAAGCTGGAAAGAGTCAGACGAAGAAGGCATATCATTTAAAAACTATACAAAATAATCAATGAAGACCAATTGAAAAGTTGCTTAGAATTGACCAATCTATAACATACTAAACGTTAACTCAAGGGTTAGTTCACACAAGGAGATTCAGGGAGATTTTCACCCCGAACTGCCTCCTCGTGTCTTCCCATCCGCTGTAATGAAAAGTCACCTGTGCTAAAGCACACGCGGTGCTGCCTTTTCAGAAGTTGCCTCACAAAGAAACTTGTCGACTTCGGAAAACACAGCAGAGGCAGTTCAGCAATATTGTCGTCCAGAAGAAGAGGCGATTAGTCGCCAAGCGACAAAATCTCCTTGTGTGAACTAACCCTAAAGGGTGAATCATTCCTTTTTTGCATACTTTCCCATACAGGGAGAGGAATAACATTATAAAAGCAGGAAAGAAATTAGGACTGCAGTTTCCTGTCATGCACTGTGTCTGATTCACTCAGACGGGTAGGCTCACCTGGAGCTGGAGCAGGCATCCACAGCGATGAATCCATTCCATGAACATATGCAGCTTGTATTATCCTCCAGACATAGCTCCCAGCACTGTCTATAGCGCAAGCACATAAGACTTCCATTGCCGAACTACAACTCCCAACCCTCTCCGTAGTGTGAACAAACAAACCAGCATTTCCAAACTCGAAATCCGCATGGTTGAGTTTCCAGGCATTGGAGGATCCTGCCTCAGCCTTGGCAGGCCTATCGAAGTCCACTTTAGCCTACATTTTTCCGGTTTAGATTCACTTTCTCCTCAGTGAAATAACAGTCAGCAGCAAGACCAAAACTAATGGCTGTCTGAGCACATGGCTCTCCCTTTGATAGTAAAGTGGTGCAGCAGCGACACCTTGTGGAATCCTCCGGTATCTGCAATGCTGCACAAGGGCTCTGGCCCAATTGTCCAGCCCCTGGGAAACCCCATAGCTCAGTCCAACATGTGCTCTGTAGGGAATTAACCCTACGGCTCCCTACAGTAGTTTAAAAGAAAACCTGATTTTAGTAGTGTTTATGCCCTTCGCTAAACTGAAAAATAACAGTACAAGGCCAGTTATGATGAGTTCATAATAATCTATATTTCAATTCGTTCTTCTTTTATCCTTCTTTTATGTATGCCTTTGTCTAAAATGAGCTGTGTTGGTCTATGTTGTGCTCTCTTTTTTATAACTGAGATGGGATGCATTTAAGCAGCATAATTGCAGTTACCCTGACGGAAAACTAATATATTACATATTTATCAGATTTTACAGCTATGGCTGTTTTAGGACTATACAGTGTGCCAGTGTGGTTGGCTGACAAAAAGGCTGGGCTACAGCATGGGAGCAGCACCAAACCTAAATTCAACTTCAAAATATTAAGAACAAAGTCTTGATTGACTTAATCCAGAACACACACTTCATTTTAAATAGTTGAATAACTGGACCATTTTTGGAGCTGTTGTAAAACTATAGTATAAAACACAAAAAACACATGTTAATTATTATCCAGGACTGATTTTTTTTGTATTACTTTTGTCACAAATCGTCTAATGGCAGAACAGATATGAGTTTACCTAAGGTGACAAGAAATATTGTTTTAGAAACACTTTCCTAGTTTCCTGAAATGCTGTCAAGCTGTAAGTGCTTGACTAAAATGGATTGGCAATGATTCACAGAAGTCCAATCATAATCCTTGGCAGTATGGATAAAGAGAATTAAACAGGTCACAATGCAACAAAATACAATTTTCCTTTTGTTTCTCACCAGTACACTGTGCTATGAAACCAACTCCATGCTTTAATATTCTCCCAAGGTCTAATGAAAGTAAATAATGCTTTGTCAGTAAAAAAACATAACGGGAAAGTTTCATTTGAACTTAATCGGTGATATACATTCTCAGCCCTACTCCCCATTTTGATGTACGGTGTCTCATGCAGGCTTTACAGAACTAAACGTTGCAATCCAAAATAGCAGGCACTCCCCATTAACAGCTACGTGTCTGGAATCTTGAAACCAAAATCTCAAAAACAATTCTTCTCTAATGGGTCTATAGGCTACTTTATGGAATCTCACTTTACAAAAAAATATGTTTGGTAATGATAACCACTGTATGTTCTTTTATGTCTGTAAATCATATAAATATTAAGTTCACTAACGTTAAAAAAAACAAGCTGTATGGACATCTATGGACTGCAAAAAATGTTAATGCAACTAAGAATATATTAGCAAAACTAATTCAAATAATACCTTCCTTTTTATTATATTATATTAATTCCTAAACATACAGTATTTAGAAATACATTTATTGATATAGTTAAAACCTCTTATTCAGCAAACCTTTCATTCATAAATCAGTATCAGCTCCAGTAAATTATATCTCCCATACATTACTATTAGTGATTTCGTTAATTTATTCTATTCGCCAGGCGCGAATTCACAGCGAATTTGCGCGATTCGCGAAAGTTCGCTGACGAAAATTCGCCGGCGTCAAAAAAAAATATTTGACGCCGGCATAAAAAAAAACGACGCCGGTGTCGAAAAAATGGACGAAAAAACGAGAAATTCGTGAGTTTTTCAGCGAAGCGAAACAGCGCAAATTGGCCCATCACTAATTACTATCAGACACATAGGAATAAAGGAAGAGAGATTATAATCAGGCAGACCAATACATTGGCATCTTATGCAAGACTAAAGTGTGTGCCAAGTATATAACACTGGAGAGGTGATTTGGACAGCAAAATGGTACACAATAATATGATTGGTCCTATAATTTAGCAAATATAAGATCAGCAGCTCATTTAACATTTTGGCCAACACTTAGCAGAATGAAACTTAATTTCTGATCAATCAACCCCACAAGTCCATCAGTTGGAATCAGCATACATATTAGAGACAATCTATATAATGACATAATTAAAGGGAAAATAGACCCCTCTTTTGCATAACTCAATATGAATCAAAAAAATGCTGAAAAATTAGGGCAAAGAGTCTAGCTTTTTAGAATGTAATGCACAACATTTTTTGAAGTTATGTGCCACAGTAAGTATTCATTGGTTTTGTTTGGTTTTTGTTGCTTTCAATGTTCTAGCTTATCAGAAGTCAAAGATAAGCCTATTATTTTTTTTTAATAACATTTTTAGCCCTGGTGCACAACTTGTTTCTTTTCTGTGTCTTTACAAATTTGACGATTCATCTGTTCTCAATAAACACATTTCAACAAGTTGCCGATGAAGCCAGTTTATTATATGATCTCTGATCTCTCTGCTTCTATTTTGTCAAAATCATATGAAGCTGTAAAATATTTGCCCTCTGCTTTATTATGCCAAGCATCATTTCGTCTTCTTTCCTTCCATCATTTCCATTTCTAAAACTCCAATTTAAAAAGTTCTTCTCACAATCACAAAGATTGGAATCTGCAAAGGTGATGCTTTAATGTTTGGTCAATGCTTATTTGCTAACATATGATCAAAGTGACATTACACCTTTCTTTCCTTGATAAAGTATAATTATCATACAGTTAAGCCTTTGTGCTTGCTCAGTTTGATCCAACAAGAATAAACTGACACAATATGTGCTTTCTGTATAATATATATATAATATATATATATATATATATATATATAACTATAATTGTAGTTTGGTTCTACTGAAAATATGCTGTATATATATATATATATATATATACATACAGCATATTTTCAGTATAACCAATTATAGTTTCCATTTAGATATCATGAAATAAAACCCAGACTAAATTTCCTTATCCTTGAGTTAAAATGTGCATGGCATCCTTAGGTGCAAGCTTTCAAGAACTTTAGTATTTGCACCATTTTAATTCTTGCAGTTGTCTATATTTATTCCTTATTGTTAGTGTGAAATATTTTTGAGGTGTATATGCATATTCCACACAATAGCTGCTCTCCTCATGCTAAATTTTATATCATCATATGGAGCTTCAGGCAACCAGCAAGTTTTGCACACTGTGATGGACCGGTACATGTTGCTGACTTGTTATACTCATATTATTTATTTTTTTTAAAGAAAGCCGTTCGCGAACACCGGCAAAAAATTCGAGCAGTTCGCGAACAGTTTGCGAACTTCGAACACCCGCAAAATCGTTCGATTCGAACGTTCGAAGGATTTTTCGTTCGATTCGAACGTTCGAAGGATTTTCATCGTTCGATCGAAGGATTTTCATTCGAATCGAACGTTCGAGGGATTTTAATCGTTCGAACGAATGGAAATCGTTCGAACAAATGGAAATCGTTCGATTTTAGCAGTCGAATGGTCGCGAACTCAAATTGCGAACGTTCCCAAACGTTCGCGAACATTAGGCGGACGCGAACGGTCGAAGTTCGCGCGACCAAGTTCGCAGGCGAACAGTTCGCTACATCCCTAATCAGGAGTAGGAAAATGTCCTTCATCAAATGGAGCTTCTCCAAAGTCATATCTAACAGGAGCAAGATGACTTGCATTCCATATGCATCCATCAGACAGTTCATATGTGTATGGTCCTCGCTGGCGTCTCACTTCAAGTGGTGTAGTAAAGTAAATTGTCCTTGTCCCAGTATTCCTGGTTTCTTAATTCTGACTAAAGATCCAGGCTGAAAGTGTACTTCTTTTGCACCACGTTTTCTGTCAGTATAAGCCTTGCATTTGGCTTGTTCACAATGTCAGCAGTAGATGATTTTGTAGGCACCGTATTTTGTGGAAGTTTGATGTCTGCAACATGTAACTTAGTGCGCATCTGTCTGTCATGTAATAATTCAGCAGGAGATGATTGGGTTGTTGCATGGCACGTTGCTCTGTAGTTATGTAGGAACTGTAAATAAGATTTGCTGTCAGTAATGATTCTTTCAGACTTCTGTTGAATCGCTCGATTTCTCCATTTGCTTGTGGGTAATACACTGAAGATTCCCTATGCACAATATTCCTCTCTCTCAGAAAGGATTCAAACTCATATGAGACAAACTGTGGTCTGTTGTCTGATATTAATTCCTTTGGATTACCTTCTCTGCTGAAGTCTGTAGACAGAAATGTTATTACTGTAGCTGATGTTATATGAGAAACAAATGCAATTTCTCTCCATTTACTGTAATAGTCCATCAAGGTTATAGCAAATCTGCAGTCTATAGGAGCATCTGTAAAAGGACTCACAATATCAATAGCAAGTTTTTCCCATGCTGAATCAGAAAATGGTACTGGTTTGACATCTGGTCTCAACTTAACTTTGTGTACAAAGTTCTTTGCACAGCCCAGTGAAGTGTTGCTTTGTGGTGAAAGCACTGGTGCTGTAGTAATGAGACCATCAACTAATTGTAGGTTTAATGCAGCAAAGAGATCCCTTCCAAGTATAGCAGTACCCTTATTCACAATGTAAAAGTCACATTTTGCAGTATTTGATTCAAATTGTACAGTATCTGGCAAGCAACCAAGTACAGGGATTGGATCCTTTAATTAATGGAGTGTCCCTTGTTAGTAGAAGCAGTATTGACACTGACACAGTACATATAAACTTGTCTGGAATAAATGTAGCAGCTTTATCCACACTTAATACTGTAACATTTGTAGTAGTGTGTTGTGTTGAACCATGGTGAAAGCAGTATTTTTTATTTGTATTTGCTGTATGGTTTTGCAGTGTAGGTGAATCCCTTTCCTTAGCACTTTATTTTGCCTGTGACTGTGCATTATTAGGCTACAGTGTTGAATTCACAATCTGTATATTCCCAGCTGTTCCCTGACTGAGAGTTTTAGCCTCTGCCACTGCTGTTTCAATTTGGCTAGCAACTGTAATAGCCTTTGCAAGGGTTAAATTCTGCTCTAGGAGCAGTCTCTCTCTGCAAGGTGAGTTTGTTTTTTCCACTATTTGGTCTCTTAGCATTTCATCTGTTAGATACCCAAAGTCACAGGTAACAACCAGCTCTCTCAAAGCTGCTACAAATTGTTCTGTGGATTCACCATTACGCTGTCCATGTTGGCGGAATTTATATCTTTCAGCAACCACATTTACTCTTGGCATGAAAAAGTTCTTTATAGCAGTAAGAGCAGTTTCATAAGTATCATCAGGTAATGGTAATGAATAGAATATACGCTGTCCCTCTGCTCCCAGGCAGTGATCAAGTAAAGCACGCTTTCTAGCAGCAATAATGTAATTTTCAAACATACGGATCCAAGCAGTAAAAGGTATGGTAGGCTCACCAGGGTTTGGAAGAAAAGGTGCAGGCTGCTGCAGAGGTAGAAGAGCCATCCTTGTCGCCATTTGTTATGTTTTGGGTAGCCGAGTATGAGTAGAGTATAACATTGCTTTATTAGTAGAGTCATGCAAGCATTGTACAACAGTAAGCTTTCACTTTTAAGCTACCAGGATGTATGCTCAGTATAAGTATGAGTACAGTGACATCTACAGGCCATTTGCATGAACACCACAAAAGTAATGTTCGCTTACATACAGTATCATTGTTAGGCTTCATATGTTAGTTTGTTGCCCAATCCCCCAGTTTATTAGGATGGTGGCACACGCTGCTACTTGGGGAGATTAGTCTCCCAGCGACTCCCTGAAATGCCTTCCCATCAGCTAGAATGTAAATCGCTGGCGAGATGGTACTCAGAACGATTAGTTTTTGATTGCTTAGCAAAACAAAGCATTCTTTTTTTGTTTTACATTACTTTAAAGAGACAATATTAGGATCAATGTTGCTAGCCAGCCATGCTATTCTGCTATACTGACACATTAGCAGTGCACTCTGGGTTGTTAGAAAATATAATAATTAGGTTGCACAACAAAGCACAGTATTCTTTCCCCCTTGCCCTATGTGATGCACCCTGATAATGGAGTAGAGTTGTGCTTCACTTTGTATGCAGTGCTGCCTGCACTAAGTCTGCACACAGCAGGGCTGGAAATATGCGTAGGCAGAAGAAGCATGTGCCTTGGGCACAGCACTGGTGGGACACTGGGCACGTACCTCTTGCCTGCTCATTGCCCCCAATGCTCCTGCTCCTTAATTTTTCCAGCCCCAACCTCCATTGTCATTGTGCATACTGCATTCATATGCTTGGGGGCATGGCATTAATAGAGCAAGGTGGCCAGACGGGTTGCCTAGTGGGCATGGCCCGGCCCTGACCATACAGTGGTCCACTGTCAGGGAGCCGGGAGCTCCCTCCAGGGAGGTTGTCAGGATCAAGGAGGAAGCCCTCTTGAGGGAACAAGGTCGCGGTGTCCAAAGGGTTAAACGAAGAATAGTCAGGATCAGGCAAGAGTTCACAGGCAGGCAGAATACAAACAAAGTCCAGGCAAAGGGTCAGGAAACAGATCAGGAACAAGATTTAGGCAATAAGGCACACAGGGAACCCAGGATAAACTTTAGGGAAGTAATCCTATTCTTGGGCGCCATTCTGGCGTCTAGTTGGTGTTTTTATTTTCAAATTTGGCACCATTCTGACGTCATTGACGCTCTTGCGCCGACGTCGGCGCGCTGACGTCATCGCCCGGCGCCGCTACCCACGTGGCGGCCATGGGCGCCGCCATTTTGGGAGCGACGCCGGCAAGGATGGACGCACCGCCCGGAGCTCCTGGGCCTGCTACGGGCGGCGATCGTTACAGTACCCCCCCTCACGGGGGGCCTCCGGACCACCAGGACTTGGCTTCTGGGGAAATTTGGAATGGAATTCCCTCACCAGACGAGGAGCATGGACATCAGAGCATCCTTCCCAGGAGCATTCTTCAGGGCCAAAGCCCTTCCACTTGATGAGGTATTGAAGAGAGCCCCTGGAGATCCTGGAGTCAAGGATCTTTTCCACCTCATATTCTTGTTGGCCATCCACAGAGATGGTAGGAGGAGGAGGCTGGACAACGGAAAAGCGGTTGGAGGTGGCGGGTTTCAACAAGGAGACATGAAACACGTTGGGAATTCGCATCTCAGGGGGAAGCTGAAGTCTGACAGCCACGGGATTGATCACCTCCAGGATGGAGAAAGGACCCACGAACCTCGGACCCAACTTAGGAGATGGTACCTTCAACCGAATGTTCCTGGAAGACAACCAGACTTTATCACCGACCTTGTAGGGAGGAGAGGGTCTACGTCTACGATCTGCAAACGTCTTATGAACCAAAGCACTCTTCTCCAGGTTGGACTTGGTTGCGGCCCAAATAGCAGACATGTGGGCTGCATGGTCATCAGCGGCCGGAACATCGGACAAAGTCTTGTGGGAAGGCTTGAGGATGTTGACCATACACCGACATAAATGGAGACCTTCCATTGGAAGTGTGGCAGGCATTGTTATGAGCAAATTCCGCCCACGGGAGGAGATCAGACCAATCATCTTGACAGAGGGAAACGTGGTTTCTCAAAAACTGTTCTAAGGCTTGGTTCACTCGCTCAGCCACTCCATTCGTCTGGGGATGATACGCTGAGGAGAAATGAAAATTAATTCCCAGATCTTTGCACAGGGAACGCCAGAACTTTGCAGTGAATTGGGACCCTCTGTCAGAAACGATCTCGGCCGGGAAGCCATGCAGGCGAAAAATGAACTGGATGAACAACTGTGACAACTCCACAGCAGATGGAAGCTTCCGTAGAGGGATGAAGTGGGCCATCTTGCTAAAGCGGTCAATGACAACCCAGATCACTGTGTTCCCACTGGAGGGAGGAAGTTCAACAATGAAGTCCATAGCCAAGTGCGTCCAAGGACGAGAGGGAACCGGCAACGGTTGTAGTAACCCACTGGGGCTAAAATGACTGGACTTGGAAGTGGCACAAACGATACAGGCAGAAACAAAGTCTTTGACATCTTTACGGATTGTTGGCCACCAAACTAGACGACATAAAAGTTCAAGAGTTTTAACAGGACCAGGATGTCCAGCTTGTTTGGAACTATGAGTTTGTTGCAGGATAGGTAGCCGAAGTTCAGGAGGTACAAAAGCCATTCCAATGGGGGTATCAGGAGGGGCAGAAGATTGACCAGCCAGGATTTGATCAGCAAACTGAGGATACAATGAAGCGATGATCTTGACTGGAGGAATAATAGGCTCTAGTCTTTCTGGAGTACGATCCACCGGAGTGAAACTTCGAGACAGAGCATCGGCTTTCCGATTCTTGGAGCCAGGGCGAAAAGTCAAGACAAAGTTAAATCGGGAGAAGAAGAGAGACCACCTTGCTTGTCTGGGATTCAGCCTTTTGAGAGATTGAATGAACTCAAGATTCTTATGATCCGTGTAGATCGTGACTGGAATCAAGGAACCTTCAAGGAGGTGACGCCACTCTTCTAAGGCAAGCTTAACAGCCAGGAGTTCTCGATTTCCAACATAATAATTCTGTTCTGCAGGAGAGAACTTCTTAGAGAAATACGCACATGGGTGCAGCTTCCCATCAGAGGGATGTCTTTGGGACAGGATAGCTCCGGCCCCAACTTCAGAAGCATCCACCTCAATGAAGAAAGGTAACTCCGGATCAGGATGGCGGAGAACCGAAGCAGAAGTGAAAGCATCCTTCAAGGATTGAAAAGCTTCAATAGCAGGCGGGGGCCACGAGCTGGGTTTACCCCCTTTTCGGATGAGGGCCAGGATAGGAGCAATATGAGAAGAGAATCCCTTAATGAATTGCCGGTAGTAATTGGCAAAACCAATGAATCTCTGGATTGCCTTGGTGCTCAGCGGTAGGGGCCACTCTTGGATTGCAGACACTTTCACAGGATCCATCTCGAAACCCTCTGGGGAGATGATATAGCCCAGAAAAGGGATCTTGGACACTTCAAACACACATTTCTCCAGTTTGGCAAAGAGAGAGTTCTTCCTCAAACGAGAGAGTACTTCCTTCACCTGGGAACGATGGCTTGTAAGGTCCTTGGAGAAAATCAGGATGTCATCAAGGTACACGACCACAAACTTTCCCAAGAGATCCCGGAAAATGTCGTTCACGAATTCTTGAAAGACAGCGGGGGCATTGCAGAGACCAAAGGGCATTACGAGGTACTCATAGTGCCCATCCCGAGTGCTGAATGCTGTCTTCCATTCGTCACCTTCCCGAATGCGGATAAGGTTATACGCCCCACGGAGATCCAACTTAGTGAAGATTTTAGCCCCCTTCAGTTGGTCAAAGAGTTCGGCAATCAAGGGCAAGGGATACCGGTTCTTAACCGTAATTTTATTAAGACCCCGGTAGTCGATGCAAGGACGTAGGCCTCCATCCTTCTTTTCCACGAAGAAGAATCCAGCCCCGGCAGGAGAGGTAGAAAGGCGAATAAACCCCCGCTGGAGATTTTCTTGGATATACTGTTGCATGGCAGTGGTCTCCGCTGGAGAGAGAGAGGATAAGTATGACCTCTAGGGGGCATGGTTCCAGGCAGGAGATCGACAGGACAATCGTATTGTCGATGTGGAGGAAGGAATTCTGCAGACTTCTTACAGAATACATCAGCGAATTCCTTGTAAAAGGGGGGTAGAGATTTCAGATCCGACAAAGATATATTCACCCTCTGGAGGGGTTCAGCAGGAAGACAGTGCTGCTGGCAAAATGGGCTCCAACGGGTAATCTGTCCTGCGGCCCAATCAATGGAGGGATTATGCAGGCGCAGCCAAGGGAGACCCAAAACAACTGGAACGGATGGGCAGGAAATAATGAGGAATGAAAGTCTTTCTTTATGCAGCGTCCCAACCTGCACAGGCAATTCCCCAGTCGTCATGGAGATAAATTCAGCCTCCAGGGGTCTGTCGTCAATGGCAATGACACGGAGAGGAGTAGACAATGGGAATAAGGGAACTTCCATGTGTTTGGCGAATTGAGCGTCCATGAAGTTCCCAGCAGCTCCAGAGTCAATGAAAGCAGAGCCAACGATAGTCTTAGAGGCTAGGCGAATCTGTAATGGAAGGAGAAACCTGTGAGTGTTCTCTTGAGACTTTGGAGTAGTGCCCCCTACATGCGTTACCCTAGATATACCTCGGGGAACAGAACTCGTGGGCTTGACCGGACAAGAGTTCGCAAAATGAGACTGTCCGCCACAATACAGACATAAGCCAGCCATTCGTCTACGGAGTCTTTCTTGTTCGGATAGACGAGCCCTTCCAACTTGCATTGGTTCCTCCGGAGGAGAAGGGGAGGCATGAGTAACAGGAGTATGCAGAAGGGGTCTCTGGAAGTGAAGGCAAAGGCTGAAATCTTTTACAGCGCTCCCTCTCTACTTGATGCTCTCTGAGCCGAGTGTCCACCTTAATAGAAAGTGCGATCAGATCCTCCAGCAGGTCAGGGAACTCCCTGGAGACAAGATCATCTTTAATGCGAATAGACAGACCTTGATAGAATACGGCCTTATAGGCATCGTCGTTCCAGGAAGTCTCAGCCATCAAAGTTCTAAAGTCAATAGCATATTCATTGACACTGCGGTTTCCTTGCCGGAGTTGCAGGAGACGAGAAGGAGCATTAGTGACCCGACTCGGGGCATCAAACACAGTACGAAATGCTTGAAGAAAGGCCTTGGCATCAAAAGTCAGCGGAGAATTCTTCTCCCAAAGAGATGTTGCCCACTCAAGCGGTTTGCCCACCAAACGAGACATCACATACCCCACCTTGGAACGTTCATTGGGGAAGTGCGAGGGTTGGAACTCGAACTGGATCTGGCACTGTGTAGCGAAACCTCTGCAGGCTTGTGGGTCCCCACTGAAGCGAGGAGGAGGCGGGATGCGAGGCTCACTTGACGAGGAACCTGCGGTGGACGAAGCGGCCGCCAAGGAAGGATTTACCGCAGCTTGGGGAGCAGGGGGTGCTGGCGGCATCCGAGAGAGGAGGGTATCAAGTGCCTGTCCAATGCGGTACTGCTGGGCTTCATAATCCTCCATGCGGGATGCCAGTCCGCGGAGCGCTCGTCCGACATCAGGCGTAGCTTCCTCAGTAGGATCCATGGCCCAAGAATAATGTCAGGGAGCCGGGAGCTCCCTCCAGGGAGGTTGTCAGGATCAAGGAGGAAGCCCTCTTGAGGGAACAAGGTCGCGGTGTCCAAAGGGTTAAACGAAGAATAGTCAGGATCAGGCAAGAGTTCACAGGCAGGCAGAATACAAACAAAGTCCAAAGTCCAGGCAAAGGGTCAGGAAACAGATCAGGAACAAGATTTAGGCAATAAGGCACACAGGGAACCCAGGATAAACTTCAGGGAAGTAATCCTATTCTTGGGCGCCATTCTGGCGTCTAGTTGGTGTTTTTATTTTCAAATTTGGCGCCATTCTGACGTCATTGACGCTCTTGCGCCGACGTCGGCGCGCTGACGTCATCGCCCGGCGCCGCTACCCACGTGGCGGCCATGGACGCCGCCATTTTGGGAGCGATGCCGGCAAGGATGGACGCGCCGCCCGGAGCTCCTGGGCCTGCTCCGGGCGGCGATCGTTACATCCACTAGTTGGGTTGGATGCAAAGTGCCTGTAGGTATTAATGACAGCACTTCTTTGCATCTGTCAGTAATGTGTTCTGTACATTGAGCCTAATTTTAATGCAGAGTGAGGTGCATTCTCTTTTGGGGAATATCAGGCAAAGGTTATTCTTCACTCACACTTTGCCTTGCTAAAATTGTGCCCTTCTACCACAGAATGATATTTTCTGTTGATTCATATACTTAGAGCACATGCACACCTATTTCATGGTATGGAAATGTTTAACAAAGTGCACTAGCTGAAATGTGGGTAACAGTCAACAATCCAGTAGAGATAAACATCTCATTCATCTGCACCATAAAGGGAATATGCACACAAGTCAGCAGTGATGGACTCCAGATTGATTACATGTAACATCACAGTCAAAGAGTATGGGTTTTTATCTACAGTTACCTTTATCTGACTCTGGTTAATGATGTGTCATTTCAATACAGATCCATTTCAGATTGAAATGACCCATTTTTCTTTATGATATACCAAGAAGAAGAGCAGTTTGTCTCATTGTATTTTTTTACAACTTGCTTTAAACACCCCATTATCATAGAAACCATGATAGCTATGACAGCCAAAGTACTGGGCAACTTCATATGTTTACAGTTTTAAAAATGACCTTTATCATGATGGAATGTAAATTGCCTTTAGTTCATATCTAATACATACACATATACAGGTGCAGCAGGCTGCTTTATCTGTCTTATCTGTATGTATATTTACCATTATATAATTTAATTCTAATTCAATTCAATATCTACTAATGAGCAAGAAATAAAAGTAGAATTTAGCAAGATACTTCTAGGATTCTAGCTAATGGATTCTAAATGATACACATTTATACACATTTTTAGACTTTTCACTCTTTCACAGTTTTTTTTTAAAAAAATTGGATATACAAATAAGCATCCACTGTTTATACACATGGTAATATCAATCTTCATCCAGTTTCTCCATCTGCTGTTTTGATTTTGCAATCCATCACAATAAAGTTTTGTACTGCTTCTGCGGTCTTCTCATTTTTACTTTATCTGGAATGAACCAGGTTATTTATTGCATTCTTTAAATAGAGATACCAGTCTTTATGGGAGCTATTAGAGTAAAAACTTGTCATCAGGCAGTGACTGAGCCCAATCACCACACAGGCTGCAAAACAGAGACATTTAAAAAGGTGAGCTATAAGGGGACACTTGCTTCTGCAGGGAGTCAAGTGCTAGAATAATAAGGGGTACAAGAGAAAGCACATAAGTGTTCATTTAACAAGGAAGTATGCCTTGTGAATGCTGCACTCTGCAACTAGAACCAGACTTAAAAAATTGGGCTCTAGGTGCAGAGTTCAGAGTCAGGGGGTGCAGGCCAGCCCTGTTCTTACTGCCTGCAAGAGTACAATTGGGGGAAGGATGGGGGGGACCGGGATGCCTAAGTGCCTCCTTCCTCCTGCTCCACACTAATACAATGGTGACTAATACAGTTAGCATTGTATTTGTTTAAGTAGCAGCAATTCTCTGTGCTCTGAAACAAAGTGCAGTGACCTAGACCAATAGAGAGAAAAAGGAAGTAATCAGGAAGGAATTTTTCCCCTGGAGGCACATTTTCAAATTTTTAGGGTTCTTCTGCCTTTCTCTGCGTACCATTACTAGGTCGCCATATCTTCAGTATAGAAATGTCTATGCAACTGTGTGCCATCTGTTATTTAGAGGAATGGAAACCACCTGTGCTCTCTCCTCATTGTAAAAGCACATGGGTCCAGGGTCTGGTTATCCAGCACATCACCAGTGGGTACAAGGCCCTGGCCATGGACTCTAAAGGAGAGGGCCTTCCACTAATACTCAGCTATCTGGATAATTGGCTCCTGTACTGGTAATGTGAGCTGTTCAATGCAGGTTGAAAGCCACACTTGGATTATACATATCTTATGATTCGACAGTTTAGGAATTAAAATACCCTACTGTTAAAGCAAGAAAAACTTTGCAGCCAAAAGTTGCCCAAAGTCACCTACAGCCCAGTGATACTTACCTGGGCTGGGGACAGAGCAGTCCTTATATTGGCCAGAGTACTGTTTTCAGCCTATGGAAGGATCATCATTCATCATTCCAGATAACACAATTTACAATATAACTTTTTAGAGTTTCCATTGTATCATTGAAGTGTCTTCTTTTTCCTCCTTGGAGGAAAAAGCAATTAGGTGGTAGAACTGCAAAAACGCAATAAATCCCTGAACTTGCAAAATAAATACAATATGGGATCACTTCTCAAGGCAATGCAAAATACGCTTCTCAGTAGTTCTCTGCCCATTGACAGATCCCTACTATTCAGTCTGTGCCCAAAGCATGCTGATTTAGAATAAACTCATTCCCTGCAGTGATATATAACATGCTAATACCCTCACCTACCATAGCATATTTAATATGCTGTGTAAACTAAATTTGGAAAAAGGTTTGAAAAGCTGTATGTAATGAACGGTGAATTTATCAAGGTGTGTGTAATTTTACCCCATGCGACTGCCAGATTTGCCCCATTATTTTATATTGCTTCACACGGAGCTTTACAATGTGTTGTGTATTATCCCACAGTTTTTTTTAAATAGAATAATAAATATGCCCCAAAAGTCCCGCTATGTTGGGCTTCCCCACAAGGTGCAGGGTCTTTTGTCTCCATTTTGCCCCTAGAATGTGCTGCTCACTTACTAGAATATGCTGTTGGTTTATAAGGCTGACAAATGTTTTCTGTAGCTTCTGGCACCCCATCCACAAAGTACTCTTTAATTAGGATATTTGGGCTATCCCTACATTACACAGAAAGCATAATTTTAGCTTCCAGACAGAAGCCTTGTCACATGCCTAACCCCACGTGGCATGTAGTAAGTGGTTAGAACTTGCCTAGAAAGCTTAAATTATCTATGGCCATATGGTATTACTAAATGTGTAAACATATTTTATTAATCTAGTTCAATCATTGTATGCAGCAATAAAAATGTCTTAAAGCAAATACGTGTTGGTATTCAAGATCATAATCTACATGTTATATAGATTTGTACCAACAGAAGCTGCAAATAACAGCTGTGAAAACAAATACATTTTGACAACTATAAAAATGGAATAGCATGTGATACAACATGTAATTGTTTCCAGTGATCTGAATTACTGATAATGCTGTGTGTGAGCAAGGGGATATGGGATGTGATGGAGTTCAAAGCCGGTGCTGCTTTAGCCTGATAAATGTATCTCTCCTCTCTAGAGCCTGCTTGCACTTTATACCTTCTGAGCATCTGTGACTAATACTATTCCGAGGCCAAAATGCTGGTCTTTGAAAGGCAATTTTTGTGAAAATTGCTCAGTCAACTGACTTTATTATATATGACTTTGTTCTTGTTAATATAAATGTTAACATGTTTGTGTTTAGGGGTTCCAGAGAAGCAGGTACTAGAACTAGTTTCGTAGAACAATGAATTATATAAAACCAACTGTCCTGGATGTTGTTATTGTAACATGTAAAGTGATGCACTTAGTATATAACTTTTGTATTACATTGGATTATGTATGCCACAAGAAGCACTTTTATAGGGAAAAAGAAATGATGCAATAAACCTGACCCTCAATTACTATACAACACAACAGCAAGATGCAATAATGGTTTCATTCTCCTTCCTTTTATTGGTCAGGAATCATCTTATCTTTCATTGCAATGATTGGTTATGTGGGCACATTTGGGCAAAACTTTCAACTGAAAACAATGTTTAGTAATTAGTTAATTAGCTTAGCACTAAAAATAAGATTAATTTTTGTTAGTTATGTTAAGTTATGACCCAGAGAAAGGAACTAGGAAATTAAGTATTAAGTTTCTAGCAGAAATGATCAGCCTCCCTTATCTAAATCACTATTGATTTACAACAACCCTTCAGCAGGTCACAGGCAAATATGGTACATGTGACCTGCATGAATTTTGGTGGCAAAACAACATTATAGAGATCCAAATTATACAAAAAAACCCTTATCCAGAAAACCCCAGATGACAATCATTCTATATAATTCTATATAATAGATTCTATACCTGTATATTTTTATGCATATAGCTATACTGTGTATACAGTGCTTTACAGGGACAAACAATGTAGGCAAAAAAGATACAGAAGGAAAGAGCCCCTGATATAAGGACGAAAGTGATTTCAGACCACATACTCTTGCCCCTGAATGTAATAAAAGTTTGCCCAAGCAAACCCATAGCAATCAATAATTATTTGCATCTAAACAGGTGACCAGTAAATGCTACATTCTGATTGGTTGCTATAACTAGATCTGTATTTAATATAGGAGAAAAGAAGAAAAGTATCCCCGTCTTTTTAATCAGAAAAATTACAAAAGAATATATATTATCACTGTGTGATTTGTTTTCAGTTAAACCATTAGGTCACGTGATCCAATATCTATAAATTCCCTCTTTTTGTTTGAATAATTGATCCCACAAAGTGCTAGTGCTTAACCTCAATAAGTTAACATTAAATAGGGTAAAACTAAAACACAATTAATTTTCCTTTTAATTATTGTGTGTATATATATATATATATATATATATATATTCTTTTGTAATTTTTCTGATTAAGAAGACGGGGATACTTTTCTTCTTTTCTCCTATACAAAATTAAATACTGGCAGAAGTCAGATCCCCTCCTTTTAGTCAATTTTATACAGTATATCTGAAGTTAGATCATTCCCTTTTTTATTGATAGATCTGTATTTAACATTTCACCTTTCATTAACCCCACTGAATTTTCTGATGCATATTGTATGGATGCATACTACATCATACTTTTCAGGATTTTGCCAAATCCCAAATCCTTCACAAAGGATTCTGCCAAAAACGTTCTCTGGGGCCATATACGGTAGTTCTGCAGCAAGGAATTGACTTTTGAAAAATATATTTATTAATTTCTGGACCCTGTAGTAGTACACAAAACGTTCACAGTAGCTGGGAGTAGAACAAACTTTACTAGGGAGGAAAGCACGGCTGAACTGCCAACAAGTTAGGAGAAAAGAGAGATAGATAGGCAGATACTTGGGAAACAATAATCAGCAGAGCAGAGTGACACATCTCAGTTTAACATGTAACAGCGCCATCTACTGGCATTACATTAACAGTCAATACATAACACCCCTCCCCTCCTAGATAACATAATCCTCTAGGTGGCGGGCCTTTGAATGACCCTTCTGGGCCGCTCCATTGGGACACTGATAACCTCTCCTTGTGGATTGGTCTCAGTATCTGCTGGTAACCCCTCAGGTACATCTACTGTCTGTTCAGCTGCAGGAATCTCTTCCTCTGGAAAAGCTAGAGGAGTTAAGTCACCTTGCAATCCAAACTGGCCATGGTTACCCTCTGTGTTAGGACAAACATTGTCCCCTAGTCTGCTCCGCAGCTGATCAACATGTCTTCGACTAACACGGCCATCCGCACTCTTAACCTTGTACGAGACAGGGCCAGTGGCTTCAACAATGACTGCTGGTATCCATTTTGGTCCCAGTGCATAATTTCTGGCATACACACTATTGCCTGCTTCAAACATCCTCATTGTGGAGCTCTGTGCATTTTTATGGAATTTATCTTCCTGTTTATTTTGTACATCAGAAGCCAAGTCGGGATGCAGTCTGTCTAAACAGGTTTTAAGCCGTCGGTTCATCAAAAGTTCTGCAGGACTGCAGCCAGTGCTAGCAGAAGGGGTTATGTGCTGCTGCAACAAAAACTATGCCAGTCTATAATTCCAGTCACCATCAATTATCCTTTTTAATGCATCCTTTGTAGTCTGGACCATGCGCTCAGCTTGTCCATTTGAGGATGGATGGATGGAATGGTGCTGTTGTAACATGACGAATAAGGTTACTTCCCATAAATGCTCTGAAGTCTGATGATGTAAACTGTGCTCCGTTATCGGATACAATAGTGTCTGGGAGTCCATGGGTGGCAAACAACTTCCACAACACTTGAATGACTGCATGGGTGGTTGCAGATGCCCTGGAACAACCATTTGGAAAAGGAATCAACCACAAGGAAGAATGTCTGACCTTGAAAAGGCCCTGCAAAATCGATATGAAGCCGTCACCATGGGCTCCGCGTCACCTCCCATGGATGTACCTAGGCCTTAGCAGGGGCATGGCGGTTGGTCTGGCAAGGGACACAACTTTTTACACATTTTTCAATACATTCATCAATTTTAGGCCACCAGACATAACTTCTAGAAGGGCTTTCATATTTACAATGCCTGGGTGACTCTCGTGTAGGGCTTTAAGAACATGGTTTTGCCCTGCTTTGGGAATTACCACTGTATTTCCCCACAAAAGGCAACCTTTGTATGCAGAGAGTTCATGCTGGCATTTCTCAAAAGGTGTGAACTCTTCCTTTAAACTTATTTTTGGCCACCCCTTCCATACCCAGTTCAACATTCGAGACAATACTGGGTCAGTAGCTGTCATGCGGGCAATATCTGATGCCGACTTCCGGTGATGGCGCCTGAGAGAGCGGGAGGGCAGGAGTGAAGCTCTGCGCTTTATCACTTATATTTGCTATTCAAGGTCAGCTATAGACTTCAATTATTTACCCAAAATTTTCTGGTATCTCCGTCTTCGTTGGTGAGTCTCCCACAGTGGTTTGGCGAATGTGGCGACGCTTAGAAGGGAGAAACTTGCAGTCTGCTTAGATCTCGGAAGTTATTCGCAGCGGAGTCTCTGTCATGGAGGCTTGAAACCCTGTTTAAGGAACGAATACTGGATTGTGACAAGGATTTAAGTAAATATACATTTATTGTCAGTTTGATATGCTCTATACGGAATGGATTGAGTGGAGACGCAGTTATATGTGAGACAAAATGGCGAGCGGAGTTTGTAAGCAATTACCTCACGATAAACTTATGCAATATTTTATTGCTAGGAGTGCTGGAAAATACATGAGACTGTACATAACTGAAATCATAACAACGAAAACTAAGTGACTTTTTGTTGTGCTAAATTCAACTGTTGTTAAGTTGTGGTTATTGGAACAGCGCTTGGAAAGTATTTCTGACAGGAAAAAGTTAGCGATTTGTTTTCTCAAAAAACCTCACATACAACATTAGCTATAAGCTGTTCATGAGGAACGTTGGATTTCTACCAGGATTGAAGTGACTGTATTGTTGTTTTTCTTTTTTTTGTTTATGTTTTAATTTTGTTTTTTGGTTGGTTGGCATTTTAATATATTTTTGACACATTGGAATCGATAATGGTGTAGTTGTTGGTGAAGACAAGATGGTCGACAAAGTTTTCATAGGAGTTTTTACCTCATGATATTCTTACTTCACAAACCTTAATGGTTTACCACAAAAACTGACGAAAAATATATACTATTGCACTTATCCAAAGCTTCAAATAAGTAGACTACGAGTCAGCCTGAGGTGGTAAAAATAAATGATTCATAGCCATTATTATTGGATCAGCGTTTAAACATTCTGTTTAAAGGGAAAATATAACAAGATTCAAGCCGACCAAATTTTACTCCTATGAGACATTTTTACTGTTGGACCCCAAGTTCATTATTAATATTCAGTCTGAAAAAGCGAAAACAATTGATGCACAACTGTGACTTTTGGATCAGCGCTTAAACATAAGGTTTAAAGAGAAAATATAACAAGTCTTGAAATATCATATAAGCCAACTGAATATTACTTTTGCGAGACTTTTCAACTCTTGGTCCACAAGTTTGCTTTTATTACTCTCTAGATTGAGAGCTTTGCTTTGATTACCTGCTAATTTTTTTTTTTTGAAAAAGTAGAAAAAGTAAAAAAAGTGAGGGAAAAAGGAAATAAGGAAGGAGAAAAGGGAAAAAGAAAGAAAAAGAAAAAAGGGAAAGTAAGCAAGGGAAAAGAAAAAAGAAAAGGGGGAAAGGGGAGAAAGAGGAAAGGAAAAAAGAAAAAAAAGAAAAAAACAGAAATAAAGGAAAGAGAAAAGGAAAAAAAAGGGAAAGAAAGAAAGGAAAAGGAAGGGGAGAAGAAAAGAAGAGAAAAAAGGGAAAAGAAAAAAAAGAAAAAAAAGAGAGAAAGGAAGAAAAAGAAGAAGGGGAAAAAATTAATAATTACATAAAACTGAAAAGAAAAGAAAGAAAAAGAGGAAAAAAGGAAAAGAGGTGAAGAAAGATTAAAGGAAAGGGAAAGGGAAGAAAAAAAGAAAGAGAGAAAAAAAAGGAAAAAATGGATACTTCACCTGCTCCCTCGCTTTTTTCTACCAAAAGAAATGGAAAAACATAGGAGAGAAATAAACCGAAATACCCAAAAAATACTGAAAATGAAAATGGATCTAATAGGAATACACAACAAAAATCTAATGAACATTCTCTTCTGGCAGCGGAAGTGGCAAAACTACTTAACCCTACGATTGAAAAGGCTATTCAATCAGCTATTGGGAAAGCACTTGAACAATTACAAGGTACTATTAGTAGCTTATCTGATAATCTTACCTCACAAAATCGTCAGATGCAGGAATTACAAAATTTGGTTTCTGATATTCAAGATGACACGATCTCCACTTCAACAAGATTAGACGATCTAGAGAAGAAGACAAAAGATATGCAAGCAAAAATAGATGACCTCGAAAATAGGACAAGAAGAAATAATCTGCGGTTTATAGGAATTCCGGAATAAGTGATATTGTTTCATTTATTACTACAATAATCCCAAGAAAACTAGGGATTGATCAAAATTTAACAAACATAAAGCTGGAAAGAGTTCATTGCATCGGTCCTAACGAGACCAAGTGCCTCTCAAACCAAGAGCAGTTATTGCTAAGTTTTTGGACTATTCTGAAAAAACCTTGTTACTTCAAGCTTACAAAAAAAATCATATAATGGAATTTGATGGCTTTCGAGTTCTTATTTTCCAAGACTATTCTATCTTGTTATCTCAGAAACGGAAGGAGTTCAGTATAATTTGCCAATCTTTATTTAAGGTGAACATCAAATTTGCACTTACATATCCGTCTATTTTGAAGATTTTTCTGGCAACGGAGACTCGTACTTTTGAGAATCCAAACGATGCCTCAAACTTCATTCTTCAACTTCAGAAACAGCATTCATCCTCTGCTGCAGTTCAAGTAAGAGATTCAAGTCCTGGCATTTCGGCTAAAGATAGAAGACAAGAGATAAAAACTTTTTCACGTCACTCACAAAAGTTTCAGAACATGACTTTGTCAACATTTCCGAGATCTAGATCCAGATCTCCTATTATACAGGAACACGCAAATCCGGATAATATGATGTCTTAAATTTGTCAGAAATAATAATTTGAAGGTATTATTCTTTATAAGTGAATAGTGGTGCAGACTTTGCCCTGTTACTTATCTTGGTAAGAGAGTTTACACTTTCTCTCTCTCTTTAGGAAAAAAGTGGAGTCACTGAATTTAATGTTTCTACTTTTGGTGCTCTATTTCATTATTTCTAGTTGGTGGCTAGATGTTGATACTAAAGCACTAAGGGGTATGTTTACTAACATTGGAGATAAATATCTGGAGAGATTTTTGGAGATGTTGCCCATGGCAACCAATCAGCAATTAGATTTAAACAGCCACAGCCAAGTTAGAAAACAAAAGCAAAGATCTGATTGGTTGCTATGGGCAACATCTCCAGAAATCTCTCCAGATATTTATCTCCAATGTTAGTAAACATGCCCCTAGGTTCAAGAAGCTATTTAGCCTTCAGGTTTGATGATATTAACGTTAATATTATCTTTAATAAATATGTTACTTTTATAAGTATTATATTTACACTTTACTTCTGGTTTGCAAAATATTTTGTAAAATTAGTTTTATTTTATTGTTACAATTATTTACAGAAAATGACCTGTTTTAGATGTTATTATCTGTCTAGGCCAAAACTAACATTCCTTGGCATTTTGGAATCACTCTTTCATATCATTTTAGTATATTGCAATGCTTAACATAATTACTTGGAACGTGAATGGGCTTAATTCGTTCATAAAGAAAAAGAGGATTTTAGCAGAGCTAAAAAAACTGAAATCAGACATAGTTATGCTTCAGGAGACTCATCTTTCAGAAGTTGAATCTGAAAAATTAAAAAAAGGATGGGTTTGTAATGTAGTATATTCTCCTGCGGTAAAAAAGAAAGGGGGAGTAGCAATTTTGTTTAACAAAGCCTTAAATTTACAATTGATAAATTCAGAGAGTGATACTAATGGTAGATTTGTAATTGCAGAGGTTCTTCTACAAAATAAGTTATGGTATATGGGCTCCTTATACGCTCCTAATTCAGGTAAAGAGGAATTTTACTCCCAGATGATTCAAAAAATAGGGTCTTATTCACAGAATAAAGTAATAATTGGAGGGGATTTTAATGAATCTTATTTATGGCCTTTGGACAAAAGTGGTCCAGTCCAAAAACAATCTTTTAGGAAATCTAAATTGTTGGCAGATTTTGAAAATCAAACAAAGTTGGTAGATCTTTGGAGAACGTTAAATCCGACAGATAGAGACTTTACTTTTTTCTCTAATCCCCATGGAGTAGGTACTCGTATTGATTACTTATTTTCATCGATTGACGTATTAAATAAAACCACATCAGCTAGCATTGGTAATATTAATTTGTCGGACCATGCCCCAGTCTTGATAGAAGTAGAATTAGGCTTTTTACCAAAGTCCTATATCCCTTGGTCATACCCAGTATTCCTAAAGGATAAGCCGGAATTCAACAATAAATTGAGAGAAAGATGGGCTATATTTCTTAAGGAGAATCTGATACATCAAGAGGGTGAATGTAATTTACCATTATTATGGGATACATGGAAGGCAATAAATCGTGGGGAACTTACTTCTTCTAAAATTAACAAGGAGTTTATTCTTCATACTAAAGCTCGGAAAAAGGCATATCTGAATTTTATTATGTATCCTACTAAGCAACATAGTGATAGATATAAAGAAACTTTAGATGAACTTAAACATTGGACTAATTTGAGAGATCAATCTTCCTTGGCTTACTATAAAGCTAAATTTAATAATTTACATAATAAGTCCAATAGATTTTTAGCCAATTTGTTTAAAAATAGTAGAAGTCCTCATAAACCAATGTTAATTAAAAATCACCTAGGTCAATTAACTAATCTTCCAAAAGATATAGTTACTATATTTAAGGGGTATTTTGAATCCATTTATTCTCCTTCACTAATGAATGAAAATGAAAGTTTGAAGTTTCTTTCGAAAGTTAATTTTCCAAAACTGTCTGAAGAACAATTAACCTCACTTAACCAACCTATTACTATTCAAGAAGTACTTTCCACTATAAGCTCACTTAAGGACTTTAAAGCAGGAGGGCCTGATGGTTTAACTTCTCCATTCTATAAAACGTTGAAATTGGAACTAGCTCCCATTCTGACTAATTTATATAATGAAATTTATTGCCATGGGAAAATTTTAGATTCTAGTTTGGTTTCCCATATAAAATTAATTCCGAAAGAGGGTAAAGACCTTTCTCAGCCAGCTTCTTATAGGCCTATCTCACTAATAAATCTTGATTTTAAGATATTAACAAAAATAATTGCGGATAGGTTATCCCTAGTGTTACCTAGTATCATCTCTTATCAACAAAATGGTTTCGTGAAAACTAGAACAGGGGTAAAAAATATTCGTACTTTATTAAATATCATCTATAGTGCTAAAAAAATCTAAGATTCCATGCTCTATTTTAAGTTTAGATGCCGAAAAGGCCTTTGATAATGTTTCTTGGAAATATCTTTCTGAGTGTTGTGATAGTTTTGAACTTAAGGGACAATTTATAACTCTACTTAATTCTATTTATTCGAAACCTAAAGCGAGAATTGCTGTAGTGGGAGAACTTTCAGAGACTTTTGGTCTATATAGGGGAACTCGTCAAGGTTGTCCATTGTCTCCACTGCTGTTTAATATTTCGATGGAGCCTTTAATTCGATTTTTAGATTCCACAGACCTTTTCCAAGGATTGGTGATTGATGGTAAACATTTAAAATCCCTAGCATATGCTGATGATCTCCTTTTGATTGTAAGTAATCCCACAATATCAATTAGGAATATATTTAATTTTTTTGATTACTATACAACTTTTTCAGGGTATTTTATTAATTTTAGTAAAACAGATATTTTAAACATTTGTAATGCTATCCCAAGACAATTACTGGTAGACCTACATATTAAGCCTTCTTCTGGTAGAATAACATACTTGGGTATTCAGATTTCTTCTGATCTTTCTAAATTATATTCTTTTAACTTTACTCCTTTAATTCACAAAGTTAGTGCCCTTTGTATGAAATGGAAGGACAGTCCTTTACATTTAATGGGAAGAATGGCATTATTTAAAATGATTATTTTTCCAAAAATTGCATATCCTATTCTTAAAGGACCAGTAACATCAAAAAATTTTTTTAAAAAATTCGTTAGTACACAACGAAAAAAAACACATACACAAATTATACTTTAAAAAAGCAAAGTCTTTATTAAGAAATAACTTACAGAAACTCTGCTTCCTGTCTTCTACAGAAACGGCGAATGGGCGACCATCCATTGAACGGTGCTTGATTTCTCCTCCCTGGCTCTCTGCTGCTGGATCCTTCAGCTGACACATTCTGTGCTTTCTGTAGTGCAGCGGCGCTTCCAGCAGGAACTTGAGGCGGATCTGCGGTGCCGGTGTTCCTATGGGCCATGTTCTCTCTCTCTCATTGCTCTGCATCCAGCTGACTACAAGTCCCTGCGTCCCACTGCCGGTAACGCTTTCGGAGAAGCTGCCCAGCAGATGGGACGGATGCATGGTGGGACTTGTAGTTTTGTCGGTAGCTGCGAAGCGCCAGAAAGAAACAGTTGCAGCGGGTGCGCGCAGCGGGTGCGCGCAGCTGCGAGGGCTCTAGGACGCGCTACCGGTTGTCCCAGCAAACCCCCAAATACCTCCGGTCCCCCCTAAATACCTCGGCGCCCCCTTCCAAGTCTTCTTTCTCCCCTTGCCACGCAGCTGCCCTACAGGGAACTGACCCGGACTCACCTCCCTGGGGGATCTGGTAGGGCCGGAGCTGTTACAGCAGTGATAGAGAGAACATGGCCCATAGGAACACCGGCACCGCAGATCCGCCTCAAGTTCCTGCTGGAAGCGCCGCTGCACTACAGAAAGCACAGACTTTGCTTTTTTAAAGTATAATTTGTGCATTTGTTTTTTTTTTTGTGTACTAACGAATTTTTTACAAAAAATTTTTGATGTTACTGGTCCTTTAACCTTCCGTTATTGTTAAAGCACTCAGATTTACAGAAATTGGACCAAATTTTAAGCAATTTTATTTGGCATAATAAAAAACCTAAAATATCTTTATCTAAACTTAGGAAATCCAAATTTTTAGGAGGTCTTATTGCTCCGGATTTCAGGAAATTTAATGTAGCTGCTAACACAAGATACATTGTTGAGTGGATATCTGGTAAAGAGAAATTTACTAATCTAGAGCTTGAAGTATTTTTAACTTTTAAGGAACATATTACTTCTGCTTTACATAAAAATTGGTCTGAGCAGCATATTGATATTAAAAGAAACCCAATTTATAGGGACACAATTAGTACTTGGAAGATTTTATGCAAACAAAACCATTTAAACTTTAATATTTCTCCGTTCCTTTCTCCATTCTATTTGGGAGGTTTCCCTAAGAAACAGAGGATTACATTTTCTTATAAGTGGAGAAAATTTGGTATATATCAGGTCAGTTATATTATTGATCAGAATTCTGGAGATCCCTTTCCATGGAATGTAATAAAGGAAAAAATATGGTCTTTCAGAAAAAGAGAGATTGAGTTATTTGCAGATCAGACATGGTTTTCAACTAATTGGTAATGAAACAAAGTTGCAACTAAAACATCATCAGTTTTATAATTCAATATTACAATTGGTTGAAGATCCTCAGCTAAATTGCATTTCATGGATTTCATCTCATCTATTTTATTCATTGTCTAATGATTTCGATCCACTTGAGAATCCAAGTAAAAAATGGTCTTTATTTTTAGGGGTTAATATCTCTTCCAAGGATCTCCTGAATTCTTTTCTAAAGTTCAAAACTAATATAGTTTCTGAGAGTTGGAGAGATCAACAATTTCGATTTATTCATTTGGGTTATGGATTACTATTCCAGAGTACTATAGATTCTAAAAATGTTTTTTTCTGTCCAAAGTGTAAAGAACAGCATATTGATTTTTTCCACTATATTTGGGAGTGCCCACTTATTAAAAATCTATGGGAAAAAATTATTGGTTTTATCAAAAAAACAATCCATTTGGATTTAAAATTGAACCCACAGTTTGCACTACTAGATATGAAAGGTTACTTTCTGTCAGGCTCTTTTGGAGATTCGATAGGAAGAGCAGTTAGAACTGCTGTTAGTGTACAGCTTGCTGAACTTGACCCGAAGGAGTAGATGCAAGTCGGGAAGCGTGGTCGGAGGAACAGGCAGAAAGTCGGTAGGTGGGCAGAGGTTAACGTAGTCAGGGACAGGCCGAGGTCGGAGGCAGGCAGAAGATATCGTAAACAGGAATCAGGCAACAGGTCAGAAGGCAGGCAGAAGTACTCGTGGTCAGGAACAGGCCGAAGTCAAAGGCAGGTAGAAGGTAATCGAAGTCCAGGTCAGGCCGAGGTCGGTAACAAGAAAGACAATCCAAAGCATAAACAGAGAACACAGTAACAGGTACTAGCAAGGAAATCACCAAGCACTGTTTGCTGTTTCTGACATCTTTTTAAAGGGACAAGTTTGGCGCCAAAACGTAATGACGCAGCGTCAATGCGCCCGCGACCATCGCGACGCGCGCGCGTCCGAATGAACGGACGCGCGCCCGCGCAAAAAGACGCACGGGGCGGCCTCAGGACGTCTTTAGCAGGCTTCTCAGGGTGACTCCTATGGAAAGCTGAAACCAACCTCGGAGCATGAACGTTCTCCACTGGTTCCCAGGAATTCTCTTCGTTAGGAAATCCTCTCCACTTGACCAGATACTGTAATCTCCTGCCTCGAAGCCTTGAATCTAGAATCCTCTCCACCTCAAATTCCGCTTCGCCTTGACAAGAAACCATAGGAGGAGGAGGAAGGATACGACCATGAAAAGTATTTGGAACAACCCTCTTGAGAAGAGCAGAGTGGTAAACAGGATAAGCTTTCAAAGACTTGGGTAAATCAAGTTCAAAAGAAACAGGGTTAACAACTCTTTTAACAAAAAAGGGTCCCAGAAACTTCGGAGCCAGCTTCTTCGAGGGGTTAGAAAGGCGTAGATTCAATGTAGAAAGCCAAACTCTATCACCCACCTTGAATTCCGGATCCTCCCCTCGTCTTCGATCTGCAAAGATCTTAAAGTTTTGTTGAGCCTTGCTGATGTGTATCTTCAGAGTCTCAGAGTTTTGCTTCAAAAACTTCAAACGATCCTGGAGCGAAGGAAGGGTTATTTCAGGCAAGATATCTGGGAACATGATAGGATGAAATCCCACGTTAGAGAAGAATGGTGTTTGACCTGTGGAAGAATGTATAGAGTTGTTATAACAGAACTCAGCACAGGGAAGGAGTGAACACCAATTGTCCTGGAGATAAGAAGAAAAAGTACGAATATATTGTTCAAGAGTCTGATTGGTTCTCTCGGTTTGGCCATTAGTCTGTGGATAGGGATGGCGCGAACTGTTCGCCGGCGAACTTGTTCGCGCGAACATCGGGTGTTCGCGCTCGCCGGAAGTTCGCGAACGTCGCGCGACGTTCGCCATTTTGGGTTCGCCATTGTTGGCGCTTTTTTTTGCCCTCTCACCCCAGACCAGCAGGTACATGGCAGCCAATCAGGAAGCTCTCCCCTGGACCACTCCCCTTCCCTATAAAAACCGAAGCCCTGCAGCGTTTTTTCACTCTGCCTGTGTGTGCTGAAGAGATAGTGTAGGGAGAGAGCTGCTGCCTGTTAGTGATTTCAGGGACAGTTGAAAGTTTGCTGGCTAGTAATCGTTTTGATACTGCTCTGTTATTGGAGGGACAGAAGTCTGCAGGGGTTTGAGGGACATTTAAGCTTAGGTAGCTTTGCTGGCTAGTAATCTACCTTCTACTGCAGTGCTCTGTATGTAGCTGCAGTGGGCAGCTGTCCTGCTTCTGATCTCATCTGCTGACTGCTGCAATAACAGTAGTCCTTGTAAGGACTGCTTTTATTTATTTTTTTGTTCCAATACAGAGCAGTATCAAGCAGATTACTAGCCAGCAAACTTACTATCACCTGTCCCTGAAATCACTAACAGCTCTCCCCCTACACTATCTCTTCCAAGCACACACAGGCAGATTTTTCAGATACATTTTTGCCCTTGATCCCCCTCTGGCATGCCACTGTCCAGGTCGTTGCACCCTTTAAACAACTTTAAAATCATTTTTCTGGACAGAAATGTCTTTTTTAGATGTTAAAGTTCGCCTTCCCATTGAAGTCTATGGGGTTCGCGAACCGCTCGCATTTTTGCGCAAGTTCGCGAATATGTTCGCAAACTTTTTTTCCGACGTTCGCTACATCCCTATCTGTGGATGATAGGCAGAAGACCTGGACAATGAAATACCTAAAGCCTTACATAAAGCAGTCCAGAACTTAGAGGTAAATTGTGACCCTCGATCGGAGATAATTTCATTGGGCAAGCCATGTAGTCTCACAATCTCCTTAATAAATACCTCTGCAGTAACTGCTGCAGAAGGTAACCGAAGAAGCGGGATGAAGTGAGCCATCTTTGTAAGCCGGTCTACTACCACAAAGATAGTGTTATATTTGTCAGAAGGGGGAAGTTCCACAATAAAATCCATTGAAATAGAACTCCATGGTCTCTCAGGTAAAGGTAAGGGGCGAAGTAACCCTACCGGTTTGTTACAAGATGGTTTAGACCTTGCACAGGATTCACATGAGCGTACAAAAGAGATACAATCTTTTACTAAAGAAGGCCACCAGAAGAATCTTCTAGCCAAGTCCAAAGATCTTCGAATCCCCGAATGTCCAGCTAAAGGATGGTCATGAATGAGTTTAAGAGCTTCTAGACGAAGACTGGGAGGAACCACCAACTTGTTGTTTCGTAAAAGAAGATTATCTTGAAGCGACAAGTCATTAACCCCAGGATAATCCGTTAATGACTGAGGAAAACTTCTTAAACTTTCGATAAAAGAAGATTGCAGAAGTAGAAAATGTCCAGGCTGAAGAATTGTGTCAGGTGCCAAATCATCCTTTTCTACAGGAAAAATTCTGGAAAGAGCATCCGCCTTCATATTCTTAGAACCAGGCTTGTATGTGATATGGAACTGAAAACGAGAAAAGAAAAGTGCCCATCTTGCTTGTCGAGGATTTAATCTTTTAGCTGTGCGTAAGTATTCTAAATTTTTGTGGTCAGTAAAAATGATCATTGGATGCACAGCTCCCTCTAAAAGATGTCGCCACTCTTCTAAGGCTCCCTTAATAGCTAACAGTTCCCAATCTCCCACGTCATAATTTCTTTCAGTAGGAGATAATTTCTTGGAAAAGAAGGCTACTGGATGTAAAATGTCCTTAAGTCCTGAGCGTTGAGAAAGAATTGCTCCAATGGCCACCTCCGAAGCATCAACTTCAAGAATAAAGGGTTTGTAAACATCAGCATGTACAAGAATGGGGGCAGAGACAAACAGCTTCTTTAGACGTTCAAAAGCTTGTTGAGCAGCTGGAGACCAGAAAAATTTAATTTTACTGCTTGTAAGATCAGTGAGAGGTTTGATAATAGTGGAAAAACCCTTGATGAACCTTCTGTAAAAGTTAGCAAACCCTACAAAACGTTGAATACCCTTACGATCCACAGGCGGCGGCCAATTAACAACGGCTTTTACTTTTTTGGAATCCATCTCGAACCCTTGATCGGAAACTAAAAAACCCAAAAATTCGATGCTGGATCTCTCAAACTCGCATTTGGAAGCCTTGGCATATAGTTGATGTTGTCTGAGGCGAAGTAACACCTCTCTTACATGAAGACGGTGTTCCTCCAAAGAATTAGAGAAAATTAGAATATCATCAAGATAAACAATGACGAACTGGTCCAACAGATCATGAAAAATGTCGTTGACAAAGTGCTGAAAAGTGGCAGGAGCGTTGCAAAGACCGAAAGGCATCACAGTATATTCGAAATGACCATAACGAGAACGAAAAGCAGTCTTCCACTCGTCTCCCTCACGAATGCGAACCAAATTATAGGCTCCCCTGAGATCAAACTTCGAAAAGATTTTAGCATGACAAAGTCTTTGAAAAAGATCAGGAATGAGGGGTAACGGATAACGATTCTTGATAGTTATTTTATTGAGTTCCCGGAAGTCGATGCATGGTCTTAAAGAATGGTCTTTCTTTTCAACAAAGAAGATGCCTGCTCCAGCGGCAGAAGTAGAATGTTGGATAAAACCCTTAGCAAGGTTTTCATCGATGTAAACCTTTAAAGTAGCCAGTTCAGGTTCGGATAAAGGATAAATTCTTCCGAAAGGGATGGCTGCACCGGGAAGTAAGTCAATAGGGCAATCATAACTTCTGTGCGGCGGAAGGGAGTCTGCTGCTTTCTTACTGAAGACATCTAAGAAATCGTGATACACATGAGGGACCAACCGAGAAGTCTCATGATCCACAGTGGTGAGGCCTAAAACTTATGAAGAAGGAAGACAATTTTCATGGCAGTAATTAGAATTAAAAACAAGTGTCCCTGACTGCCAATCGATACAAGGATTGTGACTTCTTAACCACGGAATTCCAAGAATGACAGGGAAGAGAAGATTTTCCATCACATCAAATTTTAATAACTCAAAATGCCCCTGAACAGAAAAAGTCAAAATATGTGGGGTTTCCAAGGATACTGGTCCTGAAGCAACAAAATTTCCATCCGCCATCTTGACAGGAATGGGCTGGGTCTTGGGAATGAGCGGAATCGAATGAATATTTGCAAAAGCCTGATTAATAAAACACCCACAGGCTCCCGAGTCCACCACAGCATCCACTTCAAATCTTCTTTGGTTCCACTGAAACGAGAGATGGAGTAGAATATAAGATTGCAGTGATGGGATGCAGGGCAACTTGTAAGTTTGGGGTGAAAGAATTTTACCATCAGGTCGTGTGGGACAATTCTTAAGCAGGTGTCCAGCCAGGCCACAGTACAAACATAGATTAAGACGTCTACGTCGAAGTCTCTCCTCCACCGAAAGTGCCTTACGAACCACACCAAGTTGCATAGGTTCTGGGTCAGAAGAAGAAGAAGCTGGAAAAACTGGAGGAGGAGCAGTAGGGAGTACCTAGTCTGGAGTGGATGAACTGACACCTCTTTCTTGACGCCTCTCCCTGAGTCTCTGGTCAATTTGAATAGCGAGGGAAATCACTCCCTCCAGGGAAGAAGGTAGACCAACTCTTGCCAATTCATCCCTTAGAGTGTCGGACAATCCCATACGAAATTGATGTCGAAGAGCTCTGTCATTCCAGAGGGTATCTGGAGCCCAACAACGAAACTCAGCCACATACTCTTCTACTGGACGACGGAGCTGACGAAGGTTTCGTAGAGCTGCCTCAGCTGTATCTACTTGGTGAGGGTCCTCATAGATTTTAGACAGGGCCTGGATGAAAGAATCTGTCGTAGCCAAGAGAGGACTATTCTGCTCCAATAGACGATGAGCCCAGGCCTGCGGTTGCCCTTGAAGCAACGAAATCATCACTCCCACCCAGATCTGATCGGTAGCATGAGACTGAGGTTTCAACAGAAGGCGGCAGCTATTAATAAAGGGTCTAAAAGTCCTGCGGTCCCCAGAAAACTTGTCAGGCATAGCTACCTTAGGTTCATGGGAAGAAGAAGTTGCTCCTCTGGCGGCAGCTCCTGATTGCCCAGATGAGGGAGCGACTGGAGGAATCGCAGAAATCTGTAAATCTTGCAACTGTTCCTGCACATGCAAATAATCTCCCCGAAGTTCCCTCACCACCTGTGTGAGTGAAACGATTTGTTGAGACAAGTCGACCAGGGTAGGTAACTCTTCCGAAGTAACTCTTCCGAATGCTCCATCTGGCTTGGTGATTCTGTCAGGCTCTTTTGGAGATTCGATAGGAAGAGCAGTTAGAACTGCTGTTAGTGTACAGCTTGCTGAACTTGACCCGAAGGAGTAGATGCAAGTCGGGAAGCGTGGTCGGAGGAACAGGCAGAAAGTCGGTAGGCGGGCAGAGGTTAACGTAGTCAGGGACAGGCCGAGGTCGGAGGCAGGCAGAAGATATCGTAAACAGGAATCAGGCAACAGGTCAGAAGGCAGGCAGAAGTACTCGTGGTCAGGAACAGGCCGAAGTCAAAGGCAGGTAGAAGGTAATCGAAGTCCAGGTCAGGCCGAGGTCGGTAACAAGAAAGACAATCCAAAGCATAAACAGAGAACACAGTAACAGGTACTAGCAAGGAAATCACCAAGCACTGTTTGCTCTTTCTGACGTCTTTTTAAAGGGACAAGTTTGGCGCCAAAACGTAATGACGCAGCGTCAATACGCCCGCGACCATCGCGACGCGCGCGCGTCCGAATGAACGGACGCGTGTGCGCGCGACAGACGCCGGGAATCCTCAGGAACCTAAGCATCCCCGTGTCTGCGCCCCAGCTGCGGTTACAGGTACCTTACATTTTCAACAGTCCTATATTAGACCTTCGATAGTTGTTACTGATTAAATATTGTCTTTTTGTTGGTTAGTTATGGCAGCTACTAGAAAATCAATATTTTTTTGCTGGTTTAGGGAGAATTCCCCAACTCTTAAAGATGTGCTTTCATATTTATTTAATTTATGCACTCAGGAGGTTATTAGATTTAGAATGGAAAACTTACTTCAAAGAAATAGAATAAAATATAGATGGTCCCTTTATATTTCATCCTTGGAGACTAATAAAAAGGAATTTATTCTTAAACTTATGGGGTAAAATGAGATTATGAATGAATAAGGTAACCTTGTAAAATCTAACTCATTCATATATGTCACTGTTTTGGCCACATTGTATTTATTTTAAAATGAAAATAACAGGTCAATTTGTTTCTAATTTGTTTTGTTTTTATTTTTATTGTTTTCATGAAGAAATCTTTGGAATTTCATCATATGTAAATTTCTTTCTTTTGGAAACATATGTATTTTATCTTGTTAAGTCATTGTATTTTATTGAAAATTTAATAAAAAGAATTTTAAAAGAAAAAAGAAATATCTGATGCCTGCAGAGGGGGACTAGGTAATGACTCAAGCATGAGGACCTCAGACAAGGCCGGTACTTGAAAATCAGGAGTGTTTACAGGTAAACGGCTTAAAGCATCTGCATTAATTATGTCTTTTCCTGGGCGGTACTGCAACTCAAAGTCATATGCATTTAGCAATAAACACCATCTCAGCATGCATGGAGAAAGTATCTGCGCAGTAGGCCCATTATTTTTAAACAGACCCAATAATGGCTTGTGATCAGTAATTATAGCAAAACTTCTGCCATACAAGTACTCATGGAATTTCTTTACCCCTGCCACAATGGCTAAAGCTTCCTTATCAATCTGAGCGTAGTTCCTCTCATGGTCCGTGAATAGAATGCAATGGGAGCCTCATGACCGCCACTTACAGTATGACTTAAAACAGCCCTTATTCCATAAGGAGAAGCATCACATGTGAGGTTAAGAGGTTTACGCAAATCATAATGTACTAGCACACTGTCTGATGATAAAAGTCTCTTGGCATCCTTGAAAGACTGCTCATGCAGGGCTGACCACTTCCAGGTAGAATTTTTGTCCAGTAGTCTGTGCAGTGGCTCAGCCACAGTAGCTTTGTCTTTCAAGAAGGAATGGTAGAAATTTAATAGGCAGAGAAATGCTTGCAGCTCCTGTTTATTTTTGGGAACTGGAGCTTCATGAATGGCTTTTACTTTTGCATTTGTTGGATGTATTCCATTTGCATCAACTTTGTATCCCAGGAAATCAACACTTGGTACTCCTAAAACACATTTTTCTTTCTTAAGTTTTAACCCAGCATCTGCAAATCGCTGTAATACTGCTCTTACCCTTTCAGTTAATGATTCCATAGAGTCTGCTCCAATAAGGACATCATCAAAATATGGCACCACCCCTGGCAGGCTGGAAAGGAGGTCATCCATCAATTTCTGGAACACACCTGGTGCAATGCAAACTCCTAATTGCAACCGTGTAGCTTTAAATGCTCCTTTTTGTGTGATAATTGTTTGTGCATCAGCAGCTGCATCATCCACCGGTAACTGATGGTATGCTTGAGCCAAATCAAGTTTGGCAAATAACTTTCCTTTAACCAAGGTGCAGAGGATCTGATTGACAGCAGGAATTTGATATGGATGTTCCTGTAATGCCTTGTTGATTGTACATTTATAGTCAGCACATATCTTCACTTCTCCATTTGGCTTCAGTACAGGCACTATTGGGGTGGCCCAAGTTGGGCGGGTTACTGGAATTTGCACTCCTTGTTGCACCAATCGATCTATTTCGGCATCTATTTTTGAATGGAGAGCAAATGGTACAGGTCGTGGCGTCATGCGTATTGGGGCAACTTTGGGATCCAGCAGGAATGATATTGGTGAGCCCTTAAATTTGCCAAGGCCTTCTTCAAATACACTGCTAAAGTCTTTGAGGACACTTTGCAAAGAGTCTGTTGTTGCATAATTTACTCCAGTTAATTGAATTCCTAGGGGCTCAAACCATTCTACTCCTAATAAGCTTGCTCTGTGTCCTTTTGTAATAATGAGGCGTAGTTTTCCTCTGTCTTTTCTATAGTGGACTTTAACAAAGCAGGCACCCACAACATCCACAGGCTTTTTATTGTAATCCACAAGTCTTACTTCACATGGTAAAATAGGTTGGCTATTAGTGGGCCATAATGCATGGAAAGTTTCCTCTGAAATTAAGGAATAGACACAGCCTGTATCTACCTCCATTCTACATTTAGATCCTTGTAGTATTACATCAGTGAATTTCTTTTTGTGCATTGGCTCATTTCAACACTATTTATAATTTCTGAGACATAAATCTGTTTCTGCTTCCTTCTCAGTAGTGTCATTTTGGATTTTTACTATATGTGTTGCATCCCCAGATGGAGTTGCTCTGGCTTGCTTGTGTCTCTGTGAATTATCAACTTGGCGGCAGACTCTCTGTATGTGGCAGCGGCGCTTGCATTTGTGACACACAGCATTTTGGAAATTACAGTTTCCACGCAGGTGACCTCCCCCACAACTGTGGTACCTTAATTTTACTGGATCTGATACCTGTGCTGATGCTGGCATTTTATACTCTTGATGCAGCTCTGCTGCAATAACTGAACTGGCAGAGGCCTGTGTCTCCTTGGAATGTGCAGATACAGCTTCATAAGCAAGTGCTTCCTCCTGGGCCAAAGCAAAGGTTAGGCTGTGCTTTGCTAGAAGCATTCTTTGCAGTGCTGCATCGCTGACCACACACACAAGACGATCCCTTAGCAAGGATTCCAAGCTGCTGCCAAAATTGCAGTTTTCTGCTAAACTGCGCAGCTCTGCTATATAAGCAGCAATACTCTCACCTGGCTGCTGGCTGCGTCTGTTAAAGTGGAACCTCTTAACAGTTTCAGATGTTGTGGGTGCAAAATGCTTTTAAAGCTGCTTAATAATTTCCTCAAATGAGCAGTCACTGGGTTTAGTGGGGGATACCAGAGAGCGAACAATCTCATAAGTCTTTGAGCCTATAACACTCAGCAGAACTGCACGTTTCTGCACAGGGTCTGTCACCTTATTCGCTTCTAGAAAGAACTGCAGTCTCTCTGCATAGGAATCCCAGGAGGATGGCCTGGCAATGTCAAACTCCTCTATTTGGCCCAGGGACACCATTATGGAAATAATAAAGTCTCTTAAGTTCCCTTTTACTCACTGGGATCTTGTAGTTGTAGATTTTTTTATGGGTTATATCCCAATCCTCGTCACCAGTATTAAGTTCTGGACCCTGTAGTACACAAAACGTTCACAGTAGCTGGGAGTAGAACAAACTTTACTAGGAGGAAAGCATGGCTGAACTGCCAACAAGTTAGGAGAAAAGAGAGACAGATAGGCAGATACTTGGGAAACAATAATCAGCAGAGCAGAGTGACACATCTCAGTTTAACATGTAACAGCGCCATCTACTGGCATTACATTAACAGTCAATACATAACTATATTTTTTGTAAAAATGTACATTGTTAGCACTTTGTAGTGTTCATATTCGGATTGCACAGACTCGTGGATAGGACTGAATCCAAACCCTGTTGAAAAATACTTGAATTTGTCCAAAGCCTAAACCAAATAATGGATTATGTGCATACCTAGTATTTTGTTGAGTCTAAAAATTTGCTAAAATTTCATGCATGAAATGTAATATACCGGCTGAAAGGGTAAGCAAGCAGAAAATTGTAACCAAAGGAGAATAATTACTATATTAATACACATGTATATACAGTAAGAACTATGGTTCCTATTGTATAGTACAGTGCATTGATAACCAATTTATGTCCCATGAATTAATGGGTTAATTCCTTCCTCCTTTAAATGATACTGTGCAACTGGTAGCAAGTGCCAGTCCCTTTCAAGATTCATCTTTTGGACTGAGCTGTAATCTCTGCAGGCCCACAGCATGCACCTTCCTTTTAATATTTAGCCTTAAATATCAACAAAAATTAGTAATATTTTTTTTAAGTGTTCTGTATAAAGTAACAAGTTGGCCCAAATGCCATAATATTTACGTCATCCATAGAATGGTATTTGAACTCTGTCAGGAATTATGCTGCTTTGGGATTTTTGTTCCTAAGCCAATGTAACTCTACCTGGGTTGGATGTTTCATTGCAGATAGTAAAGACTCAAAGTTGCCGCTCTGTGCTGTTATGGTGATTCTACTTATATACTGTAAACAACTTGGTACACAACTTAGTAAGTTATGTACCTTATACAAAGTCATGACTGATTTAAAGTACAAAACTACCCAGCACCAAGCTAATTGCTAGAACACTAATTCTGTACAAACTACCAGTACTGATAATGTACCAAATATGTGGAAGTCTAGCACCCTTTTTCTTATGAAGCAGGCCCCCTAACCACTACACCATTGAAGCTCTTGGATAGGCAAATTTGGTGGCAGATGGTCCTTCATAAAGAACCGAGACCACTGCAAGCAAACCATGCCACAACAGGAGACATTGGAAGAAGCTTAGCCTTCTTCTTATAAGGAAAGTCCACTAGCCACTAAGGACTTGAATCTAAATGTTTGGTAGGCAAGTTTGACATCAGGTGGTCCTTCCTAAAGAACTAAGACCACTATAAGCAAACCATACAAAGAAGACATATATTAGAAGAAACCAAAACTGGACGCTCAATTTTTTTCTTACAAAGCAAGCCCCCTAACCCCTACACAACTTAAATTCGACATTTGTTTATCCAAATTTGATTACAGGTGGTTCTTCATTATGAACCAAGGCAACTGTAACTAAACTCTCCAAAAAAGAAGATGCTGAAAACCAGCTGCCAAATTCAAATTTCAATGGAGGAATACGTAGAATCACTACAAATGCCTGGGAAACCTTCAAAACATCAAATAAAATTTTTTTTTTGCCCTACACATGTGCCCACTGTATAGTTAAGTTGCCATGAGTTAGGAAATGTAGGGGGGAAGGAGGGGAGCCCCAAACAAATGTCGATCTTTTTCAGCCTATCACCCATAATATAGAAAAAACGCCAGCGTTTTTTGGAACTTAGAAAAAATTTGAACTTTTTTTGAAGCAATCCCTATCTACTCTATTGCGCTTCACCTGGTCTGAGGTGGAGAAGGAAGTCTAGCGTAAAAGGTATCGTTCAGTACAATGCGCGCATTAGTGAATTTGCATAGTTATGTTGCAAATTGCATAGTTACGTCCGTTGCGAAATTCGCCAGGAGCAAGGGTGCGAAGTAACACTAGCGAATTTACGCCAGCGTTCGTTAGTGAATTTGCGAAGTAACGGAAATGACCAACGCTAGCGAATTGATGATAGCGTTAGGCTTCCATATGGCCTCATTATTTCTGAGAAATAAGTGTGTGTGCGTGTGTGATATATATACAGTACATATGTATATGCAAATGTGCCCGGTGGTAAGCCAAATTAAACCTGCAAACAACAATATACCTATAGATTTAATGGGGCTCCTCACTAATTTTTATTATGTAGCATCTATATATTCACAGAAATACCAAATATTATGCATTCCTAACTGAGCCTGAAAGAAAGGGTTTTTTGTGAATACAGTCACATTTTCCTTCAGACTAAATATTCCTTTGATTCAACTGAGTTTCAGTAAAACAAACTACATCAAAGGCTTAACTCCCAAAGACCAAATAGCATTTAACGGCCGATCTAACAAAATTATACCCTAAGAGAAATAATAACAGTAACATGATCTGCGAAGAGATGAAGGGTTTTTCATGACTATGAGGGGCCACAGGAGTTGAGACTAAGAGAGATATGAAAGCCTCATGGAAACAAAGTATTTTACCTTTTGCTTTCAAAGTTTTGGAAAAATTCATTATAAAGGGGCCAATAAACAATAATATATTTGGGGTATAGAGAAGTGTTTAGGTAAAATTCCTGGATTAAGAATTTGGGCCTATAATTTTGTGAATTCTAACTATTTTATTACTGTCGATGGGATGAAGTCTGTAGATATGCACAACTCCTAGAACACTTAAGGGCATAGACACACGATTGTGTGTGTATTGATGCTATTCGTTAAAGTTACTTGTATCCAAACACTCTCCTTTCACATTGTGACTGTTTTCCACTCCCGACCATGATGATAATTACAGGGTTCCCACCGTGCTTATGAGAATAACCGAAAAATATAATGCTAACGGCATTGTAAAACTGCCTTCCCCTATTAAATAATAATGCAATTGTGTTTGTATTGACATAAGAAACAAAATTGCTACAAATGTAATTGTAATGACATTGTGGGTTGAAGCACTGAATTGTGGGTAAAAACATGCTGATCTGCATTCATAATTGTACTTTGCACATTTAAGTAATAACCCTCTCGATTACAAAGCTACAGTTTTTATTAAAAAAAACATACAGACCAAAAAACTAAAAAAAAAACAAAAAAAACAAATAGAAAAACAACCTCTTCACTTTATTCTGTGAATGGTCTGCTACTTAGGAGCAGATTTATTATGCAGTGTAAAAAGCGATAACAAAACTCACCACACATTGGCAAGATTCGCCATGTAATAATGGTCTCATTTATTTATGCATTTTTTCTTAGAGCAACTTCTGCCAGAACTTACTAACAAAGGTCTGTGTAAAATAACAGTGGCAATCCATGTTCGGGCGGCATAAAATAAAACACACTTTGACAAATTCACTATTTATTTCCCACTGTTTTCCATCAAAATTTGTTTTACACAGCATAATAAATAGGCCCCAGGATGTACCTACAAGGTTCACAAATTATTAGAACCAGCATTTTAGGGTTCTCCCTTATGTATGTTTATTAAAAGAGATAGCTCTTTGCTTTGTCTCTGTCACATGGCACATTTACAAGGGTTTAGTTGTCAATTTCCAAACGGATTAATGTCAATGTAATTGCTACTGAAAGCAGTTTTTTTTCTCTTTGCATTCTCTGCACTCCTGGCTCTGACTTCTGACACAATGTTGCAAGTCAGCTTATCAACACAACTTAAAGGGCACTTGTTGGGTAAAAATGTTATCCCCAACAGTGTTTTTCTTTTTTTAAAAAAAATGCTCCCCACCAGCGCTAAGGTACCCGCACTGGGAGGAAGCTCCTGGTGCAAGCAGCCATGTCACTCGCATGGGAATAATGAAAATCTGCCCCTAATTGCTAATTATGCGCATGCGCGTGATTTCACATGCGAGTGAAACATGCTCAGCTCCAGGTGTGGGTAGCCTATCGCTGATGGGGGAATTTTTTTAAAATAAAAACCTGCTGTTGTCCCCGACCGGAATGCGGGCTCCATTAGCTTGCACCTTTGGTTGGGGATAACATTTTTACCCAACAGGTGCCCTTTAAGGAGCACTGACTCCTGTTCCCTTGATTTAATAGTAACACCCAGAGAAAAGAAATGGAAAACTATTGAAATGGTTAATGAATTTATATTGGAAAATTGCATAGAATAACATTTTTTTTCATTATTCAATGCAAATTTCCCTTTAACAGTTTCTTGGGAATGTATTTATTTATAACAGTGATGGCTACTTTTTAATGCAATATGTTGCATTTTCTCTTGTATTTAAAGGAGTAAGGGAATTGTGCAGAATAAAAATAAAAACTGGGTAAATAGTTAGGCGTGCAAAATAGAAAAAAGTTAATTAGGAAAAAATGTCATCTATAATGGATGGAGTAACTGTATGTCTAAAAATATCACCAGATCACTACTTCCTGCTTTGCAGCTCTCTTGATTTCAACAGATTGGTTACCAGGCAGTAACCAATAAGTGATGTAACTGTTGCTTTTAATCTGAGCGCCATGCTAAGGATCATTTGTAAATTCACTGAACAGTTATGCCCCATGTGGACCCCATTCAAGTTGCTGACCAACTAAAGGGCTTATTTATTATGCTGTAATAAATACGAGACAAAAAACAGGACAATACACATCGCCACGCTCGCCGTGTTAAAAAATGGCTAAACTAAGGCGGAAAATTTTTACCCATTTTTTCCTTGGCCGGAAACAATGAAAATAGCGTCAAAATTGCATTCATGGTGTCAAAGTACACACACCTTCACCATTTATTTTACACAGCTTTTTACACCATTCTTTTGATGAATTACATTTTATACAGCATAATAAATATGCCCCTAAGAGTTAGAGAGATCTATACAGAAAGTTGGGGTCTGTTCTGTTATATTAGGCATCTGGTGCGACCAGTCTTTATAGATGACATTTTTAGCTAACTAAGCCTGTCTATTGATCCGGTATTTATTTGTACACTGAACTGTTCCTTTAAAGCTTGCCATGGGAATCAGTGGGACAGTACAGAGAGAACTCCCTAAAGAGATTTGTAGTTTCCATCTGGAAAAAAAAATATCTTATTTAGATAGTGAACATAACCTCTACAAGAGGCAGACTGATCTTTCACATAAGCAATGTGAAGAGAATGTATTAAAAAAGAAGTGACGGCAGCAATCATTTGTGCTTCAGTGCCCATTAAGGGGGGATTATCAAATCCCTTTCACTTTCTAGCAGCATTGTAAACACAACATTTTATTATGTGTTAATACAGTTTGTCACCGACATTAGAGCTGTCATTGTTATCTGTCAGGTAATCTCACAAAGATTCATCATAGTCTCCCTGGGATTGTGAGACTGCTACATAAATCTCTGACATACAGTTAATGTTTTTATCATTAATGTTTTACTATTTCATTAGAACAGATTTTCTTGGTCAGTATACAAACAACTCCAAAAAGCAAAAAGTATAACTTATTTTACAGAACAAGGGAAGCAATGAAGGCATGGGGGCATAGCACTGTAATGATGAAGAATACGGCCAGTGTCAGAGGGATTTGTGAATGACAAAGAAATTGTTGTAATAATGAATAAAGCATATGTCTTAATATCAAAAATGGTTAAATATAAAGAATGAAAATTGTAAATGGAATTATTGACAATACTGAAGCCTTAGGGGCAGATTTATCAAGGGCCGAATTTTGAAGTGATAAATACTTCGAAATTCGACCCTCGAATTAAAATAGTCAAAGTATTTTTCAACGAATTTGGCAATTGAACGATCAAAGTAAAATCATTCGATCAAGCGATTGGAACGATTTTATCGTACGATTTTACTTCGATGTGTGAAGACTTAGAAAACGGTTGTAGAACGTCCCCATAAGCTAACATAGCACTTCGGCAGGTTTAATTTGGTGAAGTATTGAAGTCGAAGTTTTTTGAAAGAGACAGTACTTCGATTATCGAATGGTCAAATATTCAAATGATTTTTACTTCGAATCAAAGTTAATCCGAAGTCGTAGTACCCTATTTCATGGTCGAAGTATCCAAAAAATTACTTCGAATTTCGATTTTTTTTTTACTTTGAAAATTCCCTTAAATTCACTTCGACCCGTGATAAATCTGCCCCCTAATGTAAAATATTTCTCAGACTGTACAATATGTATGTTACAGGCCCACTTATGTTAATAAAGAGGTAGAGACTAATGGGCTGATTTATCAACATACAAAATCAAATTATTACCACAATATGAGTATTTTTGTGCTAAAATAAATTCAGAGAGGTGCAAAAAAACTCTAAAGGCTTTAATGTAAAAACGTGGCATCTAAAAGTTTCATGCAGTAGTCGGTGAGAGTTGTCCTAGGCAAAATGTAAGCCATTTTTTTTGTTTTTTCTCTTTGAGTTGGTAGGTCCATTGGAAATGAAGAGTAGAATAAGAATTTGAGGGTTTTTTTATACATTGGAGTTTTTTCATAAATAAACAAACATTCAAGTTTTTTGAGTTGATTCAGACTTTAAAAAAAAACCTTTTATATACTTCTCAATTCAATTTTCAGAACTTTCTTAAAATATATGATTGTGGAGTATTTAACATTTGCTGCTTCAATTTTGAGAAAATAATAGAATTAAAGATTTCCATTGAAACAAAGACTGATGTGCCCAATGATCTGAATAACTCTCTACCCCCTGTTATAGGGTGATATAGAGTGATATCAGGAGGAAATCAACTTTCCAATATAAAAAGGGTTTAAAGATTTAAAGGGGTTGTTGGTCTTCCAGGCCCTTTTTTTAGTTCAGTTGTTTTTTGATTGTTTACTAAAAACAAAGACTTTTTTTTTCAGTTGCTTTCCATCTTTAATTTTTGGCAGTTTTTCCAAAAACAAAGTCTAACTTTAAAATTAAATTTAAAATGAAATGTTCTGGTGTTTTAGTCTGGCAGCTCAGTAATCCAAAAGCAGACACTGAACTATTACAATTTGCACATGAATTGATGCAACCTGTGAAATATACACCTGCATGTTTGACATCTGTATTCGTTTTGGTATTTGAGAATTTTTTAAATGATTATTTTTAAGAATATATCTTGAATTATACTCGAAGTACTAATTAAGATGGTTTTATGAAATTCAATAAATATATATGTAGGTATGGTACCTTTTATCCAGAATGCTCGGGAACTGGGGTTTTCTGGATAACGGATCTTTCCGTAATTTGGTTCTTCATACCTTAAGTCTACTAGAAAATCATGTAAACATTAAATAAATCCAAAAGTCTGGTTTTACTTCTAATATTAGTTTGGATCAAGTACAAAGTACTGTTTACTATTACAGAGAAAAAAAATTGAAATTTGGATTATTTAATTAATATGGAGTCTATGGGAGACGGCCTTTCTGTAATTTGGAGCTTTCTGGATAACGAATCCCATCCCTGTATTTAAAGTTATATATTTGGGCTTTAAACATATGCAATATTCTAGTATATACTAGTGGTGGATTCCTGTTACAAGACTAGCACTGGTCACGGTTGATGGGTATTCTTTCAAATCAAACTGCCCAAGGCCTTGTATGATGCTAAATAAACAAAAATAAAATATTGAAATCTTCTACTTCTGTCACTTTTTATCTAATCCCTGCAGAAGAACCCAAGGCTTACTCAATCAGATGGAAACATTTATCACAAAAGCCAGCTTTATCAAGTGATTTGCTTTTTCCTTTTACACTGAAACTAATCTTCATGTGATGTGAAATGATGTTCAAAGAATGTTAGTTTTAAAGCAGATGCATACTATGCTAGCAACAAGACAAGCTAGTTAAAGGATTTTTAATAATAGGAATCCGAATATTTTGTGTGGCAACATCAACTGGCAGATACAAACTCAGAAATGATTTGGACTTATGTATGATGTGGCATGTATTTACCAGAAATCTGGGTTCTGTTAATAAGTAAATCTTTATAAACCAGTCTGATAAAGTACCTGGGGAGTTAGCATGTGAGAAGAATAGAATGTGTCCTGGCTAATGGCTATATAGCCTCTTGTTGTATGCACTGTGTATTTCAGTATACCTTGGGTTAGATATCTTTCTTTATACCAGGTTAGGGTGAGGCTTACACAGTAGTGATGTGCGGGCCACTCATGGGACCAGTGGGTCGGGAAGGTTTGGGGAAACTTCCACTTACGATCACAATCAGCTCTCGCAGGTTCCTTTTGCTCTCCCAGCCTGCAACATTACACTGTCCGCTTCCAATGGCGACAGCCTCTGTTTATTACTGTGTGCCTACCCCCACCCCTTTTTGTTACATCAGAGATGGGGGGTTGGAGCATGGATCTAAAAATAGAGCTGCTGCACCAAGTTAGGTAGGATTCAGTTTTGAAGGGATCAGGTTAGGGTTGGGTGCGGGTCATATTTTGGTCGTCCCACACATCACAATTACACAGTTTTTTATCCAATTTCAGGGATGACAGCAGTACTCAACACACCATCATTTTCTATAAGCATTTTGGAAAAAACATGTGTGTCAGGAGTCCCATGGTTCTGGCGTAGCACATTGGCACAGACGTCAGGATCCGTGCGGTTCTGACGTGGCGCATCGGCACAGGAATCCTTTTGGTTTGATACAACATTTTTAAGTGAGCATCATGATGCAAATGCCGTGACGCCACACTGCTGGCATAGGGGAGCTATTTGTAGTGTTCTTAAAGTCAGGACTTTGCTCAGACTTCGTCTTGCCGTTTCCCCAAACTCTCCTGATCTTTGAACTTTTGTCCTCTGAATATTGACTTTGGATTTGTTTACCGATTACGATCCTTGAACTTCCCTGAATTGTTCTGACGCTTGGCTCCTACTGCTACTCTGGTTTTGACTGCCTGTTACCGACTACACTTCTTGGATTCTCCTGGATTGTACCACTCTTGGAACACCTGCCTTTCTGGTTTGACCTTCCCTGATTATCACTTCCGTTGGTTTTCCGTCCGTCCCGACCTCACCCTGTCTGACTTCCTACTTGACAACTACTGTCCATTGGTTACCCAGTTCTTATACCTTCCCCTACCAGTCGTTCCTCTGTTCAGTTTGAGGATATACTGTGTGGAGTATTGTAAGAGCTAATTGGTTCCAGACTCCACTAAGCCTTACAGTCAGCATACTGCTTGTTGCACATATGACCTCTCGAGAGAATGTGATTACCATTTTGTTCTTATACTCATTTAATTGTTTCTTTTACCAGTTTAGTTGCACATATCTGCACCCTTTCCATCCTTTTTAAGGACTGAAGCCCAAAAACTGCACTGAATGCTCAAGATGAGGCCTTAACAGGGGTCTATAAGGAGCCCCAACTCCTAAACATTGTGGGAAAACATGTTTAAGTATACTACAGTAAGTGTAAAATAGACTATACATTTATGGGAATACTTTTTCATGTGATTAATGATTCCAAACCTCCTTAAGTTCCAAAATATTTGTGGCACAGAAGAAAATAAATGCACATTCTGAAATACTGTATAAAAACAAAGAGCCGCTTTCTTATTTATATTAATCTTTATACCTCCGCAGCCATATTTCAAAGTAAATGAGTTCTCCATTGCTTACTGACCAAAAGCAGTGACCTCTCCCTGTGGAATGTAGAGAAATAAAGCTTTTCTGACAATGTTGTTAGGAAAGCAGCAAGCTGAATGCACACGGATTATGATTGCCTTTTTGGCAAGTAATGCAACAATAAACAAGAAACTAGAGAGAAAATATGTAACCACCAATTCAAAACATTTCTTTTTTTTTCAATGGGATTTTCAAATAATCAGTCTAATCAATTGTCATTTAAAACTCAGCAAATATCACAGGCCTTGGGAATGGTCCTTTAATGATTCACCCAGCAATAAATAATTTCTAGATTTCAGAAACACCTGCTGATCGAGCCCAGGAGTACCGTCTGCTCTGGTGCTGGCGCAGAAGCTGGAGCCAATTCATTAGCAAATTAGCTTTTCAGTATGAATTCACATAATAGCACAAACAGTGCTACACATTGTTCATGAAAAGTTACAATACTTTTTTTTTTTTTCAATTCATCTCAGCTAGGAAACAGAAGGTTTAGGTGTAAATATTCTCTGTGAACCAAATAGGAAAGTACTGAAATTTTGTGAAATTAATGATCTTAGATAGGATATTAACTCCAATATGGTTATCACACATGACTAACTTTCAATGAGAAGTTTTCCAGGCTCCATGGATAAGCTTGGCCTACAGAAACAATGGTGTCCCTCGGGGAACAGTGTTGCAATGGAAGAAAGCAGATTGATATCCTAGCAGCATTGCTTGATCATTACTTATGCACCAATAGGCAAAATCTCATGAAGAAGCCACTTTTCACTTAATACTTAAAATACTTAAAATAACCAGTTCTGTATAGGGGTATGGGTTTGTGGCATTTTAAGAGTTCGTATGATTAATATAATAGTTTTTATTGTCAATCTCTTCTTAAAATCGCTGCTTGCTTACAGAGGGTTACAATAGCACTGATGGGAACAGCATGAAGTTACTCCATCCTTATAGCTGATTTGTAACTATAAGTACGTACCTCCCCAGAGGGAGAGAATGTGTAAGCATGTGACTATAGGGTTTAAAGGAGAACTAAAGCTTAATTAAATAGGGCAGAAATGTTGTTATGTTTTGGGCTTCTGTAACAACTCAAGGCAACCACAGACTTTAGCAGTAAAGATCTGTGCCTGCAAAGATGCCCCAGTAACTCCCCATCTTTTCTGCTGATTTACTGCACATGTTCTATGCCGATGTCCATTACTGAGCTTAGAGACCATACACAATATACAGTACACATAGATTATAAATGGCTCAATATAAGGCTGATTAGTAAATAGTTCAGATTATTGGTACATGGCAGCTCAGAAACAATTGCATTTCAAACCAAAATCTTTTTTAGAGTTTAGTTATCCTAAAGCTAACTAAATATCACATGTAAATGTCAATAAACTTGCAACAAACTATCTATCATTAACTACCTACTGATAATCATACAGACTGTAAGCCCGTATGGACAGATATCTCATTAGCTACTATGTACTGTATGTGTTTGTCTCCTGTCAGCTGGTATGTCAGTTGTTCTGCACCCTTATGTACAACACTGTAGAACATATTGGAGCTTGAGAAATGAATGTAATAATAATCATACTGACAGCTCACTGTCTGCATTTGCCTTTTTGCCTATATACTACTGTATATATATATATATATAATTTGCCAATGAATATCCGCACTCCAAGGCCAATTTAGATAAAAGGAGGGGTGCACGGTAATCTTATATACACCAGTAGTTTCAAGACCAGCACTCCCTTTAGTGAAAAAATGTAATTTTTATTGTTGCATAGTATCAGTTTCCGACGTTTCAGTCCCCATCCTTGAAAAAGGTCCCAATGGGGGCTGAAACGTCGGAAACTGATACTATGCAACAATAAAAATTAAATTTTTTCACTAAAGGGAGTGCTGGTCTGGAAACTACTGGTACATAAGTAGCAGCTTATTAAGTCTCTTGCTGACTCTCTTGTTGGTTGCGAACAATTAGATCGCCAAGCCGAAGGTTATCAACTTCAAATCGGACACCACTCAGCAGTATTTCTAAATTTTACATTTTAAAGATAAATATTGCATCACAAAGTTCCCAGTAGCAGCTTATTAAGCCTCTTGCTGACTCTCTTGTTGGTTGCGAACAATTTGATGAATTAGTCGCTAAATTTAACTTGGCAAGTCCAAATCAGCTACATAAAGGTAAACCTTTCCTGGTGCTACATACTCCATAGCAAGTTTTTTACACAATTTTTTACATGTGAATATTTTGTGGTGGATCCTCCTATATAGGAAAAAAATATTAATAAATGAATTATTAATAAAGTTATTAAAATGTATTAATAATATACATTACTTGAGCCTTGGAAAGTTCTGTAAAGATGAACTACCACATTTAATTCAATATATTTTGATGTGCAGTAGAAATGCAAGGTCAGTGTTTTCTTACAAGTTCACCTTTACATTACCTTTAAAAACATTGTAGATGGTAGCATTGTAACATTTTTATTTAATAAAAAAAAGACTGAACTGTCTACATACCAATATTACAGAAAAAGAATATACAGTGTACCTGTTGGTTCAGGAATAAAATTGTATGTTAGAGTGAATAATTTTTAATGCAAACTTGTTTCCAACAATACAAACAAACCAATATAAACTATGGGTGTTAAATGGCTTTTGTGCATAAAAAAAATATTTAAAAGTATTTTGCACTGCCTGCCAATTTTCTTTGCAAGATATGTGAGCATTTACTGGTCACCTGTTACAAAGCCAACCTTTGTCAGTTTAATATATTACCCAGTGAACTGGATAGGGTCCTCCAGATAATTTGTATGGCTGCCAGACTGGCCTGTGCACTCTTTGTATGACATCAGAATTTTTGTGATAATTTGACCCTTAACATTTGGTAGATAAGGAAAAAGTTGAAACAAATAGGGCTGTCACTTGGTGAGGTTCCTCTTTAAGGTTTGAACCAAAAATCATAACTAGTTTACAGTTCACAAAGCTAAATCAAAATACTGCCGTTCATAGAGGTAAATTAGTAGTCCAAAAAAAACAAACTTCTTGCCAAAACTCATTTCTTCTGTGTGGATTGTTTGCAAAGCCGATTTGCTGGAACATTACTTTAAATAATTATAATCATTCTTATTGTTCCCTGGATCGATGGATTTTATTGTGCTATCCTATTTGTTATTATTTTGTGTAAATTGCATCTTAACTTTAACCCTTTGCAAGCAGGTTAGTGGAGAGAATATTTGACTTAATTCAGAATTGAGCTACATCAGAAAGTTACAAGGTGAAATTACAGTTCATTACTATAACTATGCAAAACAAATATATAGAATAAGTCACTGGTAACTTTGCATTTGGCACACACCACATCCATTTCCCTGGCATGGATGAGGCAATGTCCTGTGATACTCAAAAGAAAATATTACTAAAACCCTTTGGATTCAGATAAAATCCTGAGCATAGTTGTGATTCATGATGAGCAATATCCAAATTTGCTTTCCCTATGAGTTCATGACATTTTGTATGTGTTTAGATGGTATATCCTTATTGCCCTAGCTGTTCTTTCTGTCCCAAATCACTGTGCCAAGTAGGAGTGATCTCCTGCATGGCACATACATTACCTCACTGTCTATATTTTTGCCGTCTAGGACGGTTATAGTCTATGGACAGGGCCGCCAACTGATCTATATGGCTCACAGACTGGCCAGTATGTGCAGTGACTTGTTTTTTTGTGTGAAAATAAATGTAAATTTTTATTGGGCAAATGATATACACTTTAGAATTGTAGGTGCTAATATAGATGGTACAAGGTTAATCAGTACATGTTTCAAATACATTCTCAAGTTGTTACTTATACAATCACAACTGTGTTTACAACACCTAAAGGTAATACCCATTGCCTTTAATGCCCAGTGCTACACGAAACTCACAGTGGGGCATTACTGCAGGAATTTCTCTATTCCTGAACCTGACCACTTTAGTCCCTATAGTGGCAGCATTGACACCACTGAGTACTAACTCTTACTAGCCTCCTTGTTGGAGCCCTTAACTGATCTACTAACTACCCTGGTCCTGCCTCTCACTCTCTAGAGTGAAGTATTGCAAATATTTCCTGGCACTTCACCTGTCCTGACACCCCATAACCAAATACTGAACTGCCAAGGGACCTGCTCCCCCTCCTAACGGAAATATAGGCCCAAATCTAGCTGCTCAAAACCCTCTAAGAGACTAAAGGAATTAAAGGTCGGCAAAATCTCTGCTCTTCCACATTAATAGAACCAGATCTGAAGTTGTTTGATTCGGCTAAATAACAAAATGAATAAATCCTAATCATGAAAAATGTTCTGAGATTCCTTTGAATGCCATACCAAATCCTGGATGTTTATTATTCAGAAACGACATTAGCAAATGAGGCCCAACTGGCTACTGCTGCAATTGTGGATAACTTAATTTGAAAACAGGTTAACTCTAGATTTATAGTGCAATATTCTTTGCAAAAAACGAGACAAACAATGTCACTGGCATTTACTGAATAAAAAATAAACCATTTAATATTAAACATCAGCTCCCAGTAAAGACTTTCATCAGCCCATGATAAAAGTTTTACTTTTTCAAGGGGATGTCTAAACCCTACATAATTGTTTTGCCTACAATAAGAATCAACTATGTCTAAGCTGGATCGAGTACACTATTTTATTACTAAAGAGAAAAGGAAAATCATTTTTAATTTTTTTTTAAATTGCTATAAATTCATTGTTATCAATGCTACTTTGTATTACTCATCTTTCTATTCAGACCCTCTCCTGTTCATATTCCAATCTCTTACTCCAATCAATGCATGGTTACTAGGGTAATTTGGAACCTAGCAACCCGATTGCTAAACTTGCAAACTGATGAGCTGCAAAATAAAAAGCTTAATAACTAAAAAACACAAATATTAAAAAATGTAAACCAATTACAAATAGTCTCAGTATATCACTCTCTACATCATAATCACTCTCTACATCAGCTGGCATCAGACTGCTGATATCTGCTTGCAGGGGATTTTGGATCTATCCTTGTATATTAATGACAGCTATGCTTTAAACATGGCTATGCCTGAAAAGGAAATATTTTACATAATTTCTGTTCATATTAAGAATCTTATTGAGGCTCTCTGTGTAACAGTCTCTCATCAATATAAACTCACTCGGGGCTTATTTGAACAGGTGGTTTTGCAGCCCAGTGAGTCAGATTAATAGATTTATGATTCAGTCTCGGTGCTAGTTAGATGATGGGGGAGTGTTACTGAAGTCCAAAACAAACCCCTTTAGCGACTGGTCATGGCAATATGAATTACAAGTCATTTGACTTCATAAACATCAACCCTTAGGCACCAATACAACACTCTATTTTTGCTGCTGTCACAATCACAATATACCTATTTTGTTCCTCAAGGCTGAATATTGGATGCATTACCTGTACAACACATAGTCATTTATAAAATAATAATACCACTGCAAGTTCTGTGACTGGTTTTATAACTATAGCCCACTTCCATTATGCTTATAAAGGACATGAGCTGCAGGAAAGTGAGCCAAATTTACTGTGAACCAGAGGAGTGCAAAAGTTTTCTACTGTATAGAAGGCATCAGGATAATTAGCATTAGATGTTAGATTTTAATATACTCTGGGGTCCGTTTACTAAAGTGTGGTAAATCTGAGTTTAAGTTTCCGCATGTTATTGCTGAGAATATTTTTACGCCAGAATATTCGCCGCAACTAAGTTTACTAAACAGCGATGCGCTCAGAAGTCATTGTGATCACTTGCAGTAACTACGTTAACGAACCAGCTTACGTTAGTGGTAATTTTAGCGAGTTGCGAATTTTCTGGCGAAAAATTAAGTTTCTGCGAATATTTACGCTATAAAATAGTCTTGTTTTATGGCGGTTATTATGGCAATTTTTACTGTGACTTTTATGGCCAGAAATGCATCTTCAAAATTCATAACTGATGATTATACCACCCAACAACATTACCAGAGTAACACCAATCAAACATATGTGCATCATATCAGGGCAGCCATCAGGGGTGGACAGGGGGGAGAGTTGTAGGGGGCCCCGAGGGTAAGGGGGGCCCGGCCATGCCACACTTACTTGATTAGCCGGGCCCCCATCTTTCTGAGAGATGCTGACTTCGGGAAGGCATGGACGTTTAAGGGGCCCTGGCCACCAATTTTCTTATAATGTGGGGGGGGGGGCCCTGGCCACCAATTTTTTTTTTCTCATGTGGGGTCCTAGCCACCAATATTTTTTAATGGGGGGCCCTGGCCACAAATGTTTTTTATGGGGGACCCTGACCACCAATATCTTTTTAGTTGTTATTAACATGTGGGAACCCTAGCCACCAATACTTTTTGTTTTTTTACTGTGTGGTGGGGAGGACGGACCTGTAGGTGGGGCTTGTGGTGGGCGCAGCCCAGGGGGCCCAGGAAATTTTGTCGTACGGGGCCCTGCGATTTCTGATGGCGGTCCTGCATCATATAAACCCTTCTGCCAATAGAATCATATGAACAAGAAATCATACCAGTCAATCTCTTCATAGAAATGCACAGTTTAATGTAGCCAATCACAATTAAACAAAAAAAGCGTAGAGGCTGACGAATCCTTGGACTGTGATGCCCACTGCCAATAATACGACTCTGAGCTGAAACTGCTGCTGTTGCACCAGATAGAAGCAGAAGCCAAAACATCCTGCGAGCAATAGCTACAGATCTGTCTCCTGTCAGCAAAGAATGATGGGTAAAAAAAAAACAGTATTATGGGATATTTCCTGCCCCTTGAGAATTTTCTGGCGAAAAAAATACTTTTACACCACTACATAGGTGGCGGTAAAAGTTTGCGAATATTCTGGCGTTAATTTTGTCTTTAGCACATTTCGCTATTTAGTAAACTGTCCGTTAATGTGTACATATCGTTATTTTCAGCGAATGCCATAACTGGCGAACAATTATTCTTGAGCAAGAATATTCGCAAATTTATATTTACCGCAGTTTAGTAAACTGGCAGTAAAATATTTGGCGAAAATTCTGTATATATATTGTGCGAATATTTTTAGCGCACTTTAGTAAACGGACCCCAAGTAGCCTAGATCCTACATTTGCTCACTGTTTGAGAAATAAAATCGGGTAGACATTAGAGAATTCTTAAGCTTTATCAAGGAGTGTTAAGAGATGGTACCCTTTTTATGTTCCTCCAGGGAAGGACCCCAAATCTGTAAATTTAGCATTATAACACCTTGATTACATTTATTGTATCACATCTGTTCAACTCAAGTTCATGCTATACATTGTTTTACTCTTGTTACAGGACCACTGCCACCCACATTAATATGCGTGAAACTCTGTGAACTCTTCTTGCAAACTATAGCAAGGGCATCTGAGAAGAAAAGTCCTACAATGTCTTGCTTATGTTCTACTGAAGCAGCCAGGACAGTGACGAAAACTGTATTAAATTTGTGTACTTTATGAGAGAACATCATGTAACCTAAGAGTATAGCCCTTAATTTTCAAATTAGCCAGGGGGCCAAAACAGCATTACATAATAGTAGTAACAGGCTCCTGCTGCAATTGTACAGTTGGACCAACTGTCCGATATATACACTACAATGTACTCTAATGGGGAAATATAATAGCCTTAATGTAAACAATGTGCATATGGCAAACAGGGCTGGAACTAGAGGTAGGCCGAAGAGGCACCTGCCTAGGGTGCAATTATAGGGTAAGCACTGGACTGGGTACCTGTTAATGGGTCTTCTGCCTACCCCTTGTCTGTGTTCGCTCCTCTCTGTCGCTCTCCCTTTCCCTATGTTACTCTCCCCTCCCACCCATTTGCTGCTCTTCTCTCCCTCCTCTCCATTATGGTGCATGCTCGTGTATGTTTACCCGCTTGTATTCAAGGTGGGGGGGGAGGCAGCGTGATGGCTGGATTTCCTAGGGTGCCTGGACGGTTTGGCCCTATCCTGATGAGAATGCAACATAGTCCATTAATTATTACACTGCAAACTTTTTGTATAAGTGGCATAGGTTTTTTTCAAAACTGGCCCAAACTATAAAAAGCCATTTTTATTTTCTGCTGGCATACGGGGCACTACAGATTTCATAATCTATATCAAATACGGCCAAAATAAAATAACTATCCACAAAAAAAGAAAAACTATTATATTACATTGTCTTTTTAAAACTTTAAAGACTAGCAGAAGTGTAAAGCAGGGCTTTTTAGGGAAGGGACTTATTATAAGTATTTGGCAGCTGCTAAAAGGGGAAGTGTTAGTCTTGCAAAAAATATTATAATTCCTTCTTGGAAGCACTGTCTGTGCATATGAATACAACATACTGTGTCACTTGTGGCTCCTTTCTGTTTATCAAAAGCTTTTTAGAATTATTGTTCTGAACTGGTGCTAATCAAAAGGCTGTTTATTCCTCCTAATCCTACAGCATTTACTCGGAATATGCCAAACTGGCTAGCCGTTTCCTTTAAAGGTCATATTAATCCTTTTGTGCTAATACCCATTTACAGCCTATGGGAGAGAAAGGAGAATTCACACTTCAGCTGGTATTTTGCTGGCAAATGTGAGGCTGGCAATACTGAGCAATGTGTCAAATCCATTTTCACAGCACATGCTATCTAGGAAACCAGATGAGGTTTTTTTTTTTTAATTGGAGTCTTTAGAAAGTTGCGACTACATTGAACCTTGTAGTTAGACCCTGCAGTTGCCCTAGTGGATTTATTAATTTGGATCATAAATTTGATAAGTGGCAGCTTTAAATGGAGCTTTGATGCCCTGTCGTCCCCGAGGTGGTGAAATCATGCTGTTGTTTGTAGTATTTTGAAGTCTTATCCCAGTAAAAGAATTCTAAGATGTCCCTCATCTTCCTTATCCCTACCAATGGGTCTGTGGATGTCTTTCTCTTTGTACGCGACTAAATACGCAAAGTAGCTCTGCTAGATCCGCTGTTGAGTGATAATCTCTCCCTCGGAGCTTCTTTTGTCTGCTCTACATTGAGCCCCAACAAAGGAATCCTCGCATCTGCTGGTAACACATGAATTAGCAGAAATCGTGACTGCTTAGAAAATTATCTCACCTGAAGGCACAAAGAGTTTGCCAACAGCCAAATGGCTTACTGTGCTTTTGCCCAAATAATGGCTCGACGAATTTAAAGACCCACTGACATTTAAATAAGACAGTATTTAAAAACACACAGTGTCGGACTGACCCACAGGGATACCAGGAAAAGTCCCGGTGGGCCAAGGTGTCAGTGGCCCTTATGCTGCTAAACATTTGGCCTATTTCATGGCCATTTCCTATTTCTATGAGAACAAAGTGGCTAAATAGATGGAATAATAGATTAAAGTATGTAAAGAAAAGGAGAATAGATGAGTGAGGAAAGGAAGAATAATAGTACTAAGAGTGGGACCCTGGTATAAGATTAATTGGTGGGCCCCTAATCTAAGGTTTTTGGGTGGGCCTCTGGTGTCCCAGTCCGACACTGAAAACACATAAAGCACATTAGTTATTAACTAATGAGCTGACAGTTTGTTTTATTATTATTTTATTATTGTCAATAGGTAAATAGGATGAGATAGTTTAAATATTTATAGCGTGACAAAGGCAAATCCCAGCATTCCCAATCTATGGCCTGTAGAAAATATTTTTTCTTATTGTTTTAATGAAGATATAGACATGAGTGAAACTGAAAGTAAAGTCACATTCTGCTTAAAAAGGCTGCAGCTGGGGACTTCTTAGTGGACTGCTGATTTGCTTTGATTGTGCTCACTGGGACCAGGAAGTAGAATGCGATTTTATTTTCAATTTCAGATTTAATAAAACCGTATATATTTCTTCATTAGAACAACACACAAAAAGTGTGTTCAGTAAAAGCCCTAGTCATTAAACTAATGCTAAGAGCCAATGGGGCAACTGTCCTTGCAGAAGAACATATTGGCCCATGGACCTGATGGCAGCAGCAAATTTCAAGCATGATTTTCATTCAAATTCGTCAAAAAACAAGGCAGGGAATGATTTGATTCTTGAACAATCTCTGTAAAGCTCAGAGTAACATGTTATATAAAGAACACAACTTCCTGCTTAGGTCATTCCCTACTCACTCACTCAGATTACAGCAGGGAGTAAAGGAGGGAGGGGGAGAGAGGAGCAAACTGAGCATGCTCAGGAAGTCTGATACAGAAGCCCATGTGTTTACACAATAGCAGTGTTAGACTGGGATGCCAGTGGACCACCAGAAAACCTAGACCGTGGGCCCACCTTCCAAACTATTATTCCTCCTTTCCTCACTCAACTTCTTTATTCTCCTAGTCATTTATATCTACTTACTATACTCTATTCTTCCAGTTCAACACTGCACAATAGAAGGAAAGAAATGTGAAGAGTTTTTTTGAGTGAGGAGTCAGAGCAGCATTTATATAGACCTTTCTGATAAACCTTAATAGGCTTGAGCTTTCCTTCTCATATCCTAAGTGGTAAGTTAATCATTGTAACACTGCAATGCGGTCTCAAGGATCAAGCATTGACTAGCAGTGGTTTTGTCTTATAGAACAAATACTCAGGCATGAGCAGTTACTCTAAATCCTTGATTGTTGCTTGGAATTTCAAAACCTATTCTCTTCTCGTGTTTTATTTATTACACCTTCAGTATTAATTTACACTTTGTATGATGATGACGTAATATTGCTACTGCAGTTTTAGAATGTGCAGAAGGAATAGAAAACAAACTGAAACTCTGATTTAATAAAACATAATGTTACCTGTAGTGGTATGTGCATCTGATCTGTATTTGATTCTTTTAATTTTTAGTATAAGTTGTGCACTATATTATACATTTTAGTAAAGGTAGAATTTAGTCACCATTCCCTAAATGTTCCAGGTCTGACAGTTTTCATATGGGCCTTAACTAGCAACACATAGGGTACCTACAGACCTATAGTTAGAAACCTACTTTTGGTCCTTCCAGGGACCAAAACCTTCTCCTTTTTTGTTTGCCTGAAGATCTATTTGTGCCATTTTCCTCTATGTCTGTTAATCATTTTATATTTAATAAAGCTATGTTGGTAGGCCTTGAGATTGTGGATAATGGAAAGTATTTCTGTTGAGGATCCTTGACCCTTGCCTTTGAAACTTCTTCCTTTCTTTGTCAATAAGGTGTCAACAGCCTCCCACAGCCAGCGGGACATAAAGGAAGGGGTCCCAAATATTATCTATGCATACCATATTATCAGGATGAAGAAATCTTTCAAATTTTGCAGACCCTTCTCACTATTTAGCTGCCTCAAACCCACCCAAACTACAATCTACATGTCAAACCCACCCAATGACAGTTGATTTAAACATATCTTTGTGAATGAATTTAGAGGCAGGTCTCCTTCGTCATATACCAGAATACTTTCCACCAGCATCTAATGCCCACCCATGTTCTCTGTTCAATATTTCTATAGGTGTGATGTGTGGGGAATTACATTTCCTTTAGAGTCCTACAAGCAGTGCATGAAATTACCTCCTAAACAAAGTTTCTGTCTGTTGGGTGAAGCAAGCCTATGTTGCCTGTTTGTTTTTCTTATAAACAGTAGGGTTGAGGGGAATTAACTCTTCTTTTTTTACTATGTTTTAAGATGAGGAGTGCTGCCTGGGGGGACATCACACAAACAAACTTTACAGGTAAGGAATTGTTGTTGTTTGGAGCTGTGAGCATATTTGGTCTTCACTTCTATTTCCCCTCTACCTTTCATGCAGGCATTATTTTTGTGAATTCCCATTTGTGAATGTTGCTTAAGGTCTCTCTGTGCTGCAGAACCACTTCAATACACAGAAAGCTTTCAAGCACTTAACATGAAATACATGAAACTACAGCAAGACAACTATGGAGGAAAAGCATTTGCAGCTAATCCCTGCATCTTATGTTCTTTTCCTAATATACTCTAGAGCAGAGGTTTTAAAATGTAAGATCCTACTATGGAATAAAAAGCAGAAGGCTAGTCACTCTCAATTCCACTTCCAACAAGGTTGTCAGTATAAAAAAGGGTTGTTCTAAGGGTCACCCAGCAATTGTTTTAGGGGTATCCAGTAAATGAAATCAGCATTTACCTCAAATATCTGTTACACCTCTATCCTGTCTTGAACCCATGTGTGCAGAGTCTCACAGTTGGAGGCTTAGCTCTAGCGATGAGCACATTTTTTGCAAGACAAAAATGAAGCTGAGAAAAAAAAGTCACCATAAGAAAAAACACCCATTTAATGCATTTCGCCATGACAAAAAAGTCGCCACCAGAAAATTGATTGTAATGCATTTGGAGTGAGAAAAAAAAAAGCGTAAGAAAATTGTTGCATGTAAAAAAAAAAAAAGTCATTTTGTCATTTCGCAATTTTTTTTAGCTTTGCAGTGAAGTGAAATGGGATAGATTCACTCAGCAATTCTTAGCGCTACAGTAGAACATTAATGAGTATTTAATAAAAATTCTTGCTGCAAATACTTTCTAAATCTGTTCATTAAAATAAATTAGAAAGTAATTTTCACGGAATTCTGTTACAAAATAAATCTATCTTATAAATATTCATCAATTTTACTGTATGTGAAACACGACTTCATCACCTATAAAATTGCTGCAAAGCTTCTTCTGCGTCATACTTCATCATTGCATTTTTTAAAAAAATTGATAAGAAGAATATTAGGAAGAGGGTGAAATCATTCAAGTTATAGATATTTATGAAATAGGGTAGGACAACACGGACGATTTTGGAGCGTTCCGACTCGCAAGCATCAAATCGAATGCGATGGAAATAAGGTAAGTGAATGCATTGTTGGATGAAGTCACAACGTTGATCCGACGCGCCACGACTGTCGGATGTGTTGGATCAATGATGCAACTTTATCCGACAATGCATTCACTTACATTATTTCCGTCACATCCGATTTGATGCCTGCATTTTTGCGCAATGCATCAGATCGCTCCAAATCGTCCGTGTAGTCCTACCCATAAACAAGACTGCAAATTGTAAAGCTTTTGGTTGATACTTTAACGTAAAGTCTAAAAGTAAACCAAACCCCTCCTGAGCACCAAGAATGCATGGCTCATTTTATAGCAGTGTATTATGCAGATTGTTAGCAGAGAGCTGATGTGAATATTTTGGTTTTACTGAATATTTTTAGTGTCAGTATTTAATATTTACAGATGTTAAAACTTACATTCATGAATGTGTTGTGAGTATTCTGTATTAAAAACTTAAATGATAAAATTATAAGGTGGGAAATGTTAATGCAGGGTCAAAGGGGGTTCAAGGGGTTGATTGAAGCACTTGCCTTTGGTGCAAAAATACCTTGGACCGACCCTGGTGGATCCATATGAGTTATAATATTCATTAAAAGATTAATTTGATACAATGTAACAGAGAAAGTATGTCTGCCTTTAAGTGTGTGTATTTTTACTCCAGCAAAGTACCTGCTAGTCAGATTTTTATAGATTTAAATGTTTTCATTTTGTTTTTCTCAAACCAGGTTTCATATATAGTTTAATAACATCCACTGGTCTAAATAACAGACCTACAATTCAAGTCATCATAATAACCTTCTTCTGCACCCTTGCTATATGCTATACTAAACAAGTCATGTGTTTACCGAACGTTTTTGGACATAATTTCCCTTTATCTGAAGGTTATTGTAATATTTAAAGTCTGGACAGCGCTCAGCTGAAAATATAAGCCTCAAGAACCTTATCTGCATTGGTTTTCAGCCAGAATGCAGAAAGCAATTCGTGTAATAAATGTGTGTTTAATTGTATTTAAGGTCAAGGTGTCCTGGTTATTTAATACCTCATTATTAGGATATTTTTCACTTTTCACTTTTATTTGCAGTAGAGCATTCTGTGCTCTTTAACATTTCATTGTTGAAATAGCATTTTTGACATTCCGCCAATGCGCAACAGACATTTCTTTCTATGAAAAATGGAATATATGAAGAATATAAATTGAACAAAACTGAAAGATTCATATTCTATACACATGAACCATACAATATTGGGACAGGGAGTCTATATATTATTTGTTTTATTTAGTGGAGCGAAAACAATTTCAAATGTGCATTAAAATGAGCATAAAAAAACATTGCAGAATACAATACAGTCAAGGGCAACAATATCTAAAGCAAATTTCATCACTGAAAAGTCTCACCTCCATGTAAAAGCTGAAGTGCAATTCTAAGGGTTATAATTAAAAAATGTACTGCATTAAGGTACAAATGGTAAACACCTTGTAAGGCCTTTGTCCGGGAGTTGGACAGTGAAATGAACACATTGGTGAATTCAGACTCGGATAGATCTTCTAAGGTGCTTTTCCATTTTGCACTCAGCATTATCCACAGCTGTAATGGGCACCATTTCCCCAGACTTGATACCAACATCGGTTTCCAACAGGTTTTTCATGTTGTGGTCCGTTTTAATGAGTAGTTTAGAGAGTAGTTTAGAGACCACTACATGGAAATAAAAAGTCTGAGAAAAAGTGTAGCCTTAGACAAGATAAAGTATGTACAGTACAAGGCAAAAACACTCAGTAGTGAAATGTGGAAATATAATGTAAAATGTAAAGATGGAGCAAATATTATTTTGACATCATACAAAACACACTGCACACCATGGAATACTATAGAGCCATTAGAGCAGTGGTTCAAGCAGAAAATGCTATGATTATTCAGCTGGACTGAAACAGTGGCATGTGGTATGCATTCTAAGAAATGTCCGTATATACAGTATATTTGCACCTCAACACTTTCATTGTCAAACTCAGGACAACAGTTGAACCTTCAGACACGCCTATGACTAAGCGCCGGAGGGTGCGAAACGCGTTTGGTGGTATATGTGGTGTAGTATGTACTGGATACTTTTTTAAATGTGAATATCAATAAATTATTTCTGTTTTTACTCTAAGAGGCCTTGGGACAATGTGTATCGTTTTTGTTCAGGACAACAGTTACTTATTATCCCTTTAATACATTTCTTATAACAAAAATAAGAGTACCTAGGAACAGGAAATTAGACAAAGAATTAAAATAATGAGATTTAGTATGAAGTCTGTCTAATTGCTAAAAAAATATACAAAGGGATATAGAGCATTAGATACAAATTGTAAATCTATTATTATGCAAATTGCTTCCATTATTTAGATCTACAAAGAGCCTCTCAAGAATCACTGCTTATTTCTTTTAGAAGTAAGTTAGAATAGGGCAATGATAAATCATCAGATTATTATCATTATAACAGTTATTTCGCTCTTCCTTGAGTACTTTTTAGATGACCTAGTACTTCAGGTGAAGCTTTTCAATGCTCAACTGCTGAAAAACATGACTGAGCTATTTGCAGCCGGTAAAAGAATTGTCACACACAAACAGGCAATTTAGGATATGGAAATCTATATGGAAAAAAACAATGTTATTAATAAAATATTAATAACAATCTTTGTCAACCTTGTCAAATCAGCAGATCTCAGGGTGTATGGCCAGCTTAACACTGCATTTTGTATTTGTGCAATTATTGGTTATTATTAACCAATAAGCAGCCACTCTTATGCACCTATAATTAAACTCCCTACAATTACAATAGAAATATTTGCTGCACTCTCCACTTCCACTCTGTATTGACCATACGTCTCAAGGTATAGAATGCAGCACTGAGACATGCAAAGGGCTGTCCTTGGCAGTTAAGTTCAGGGCTCCCCTTGCAACTTCTCAAATGATGTGTAAATGATGTGTAAAGTTAGTGGGTTCCACTGAGGCCTTTGTGTGGATGTTGCCTATCCTCATGTTCCTCCTCTTTAGGCTTAGGGCTCTGACACTGCACAAACTACAAGCACAGGTTTCAGACTATGTTCAAGTGCCTAAGGCCTGTCTAGTCCTAGTTTTACTTTTTCACTGGGTCCCTGTCTGGCGAGGTATCGCTTGGGCACGGCACCTTCCTTACTCCTTATTGAAGCCTCAGATGCTCAGCAAGTTGGAGTACCACTATCTCTTGCCATCTACAGTGAACTCCACAGGTCTAAGTTATCCTTTAACTAACCTAAATGTCAAAATTAATACGGGCCCCTTTTGTCATTAACTCTTCTTTTCATATCAGGCAAAGAGGAGCTTACACTTTATATAGTCTCTATAGGGAAATGCATTTTAATGCCACAGAGGAGAGCCTACTCTATAACTTTCTCAAGGGAATCCCCTTCCTAGCAGCACAATCAAGACCAAAATAACATCACTTAGCTATAATAAACATACTATAAAATATTTGAGCTCTGCTCATTCCTATACGTGTTTCAAAAAGGAGAGAAGGAGGGAAAACACATCTTGAGTGTCATGCAAAAGAAAGATCACCAGTGGTCACAATGTTTTCCAGACTCTTGTACAGTTTAGAGAGTTGGTGACCAGGATTTCCCTGGCACAGGTATCCAGGTATCCTTTATCCAGAATCAATTTAATCAAATAAGCAAATTTTTGAAGTATTTCCTTTTTCTCCGTAAAAAAAAAAAAACAGTGCCCTATATATAATTGATCAAATGTAGATATATTTGATCTTTATTATAGCCAAAAAAAGGCTATTTGGGTTATTGGGTTTAAATGATTTTTCAGTAGACTTAAGGTCTGGTGATCCAAAGAACAGCAAGATTCCTTATCTGGAAAACCCCAGGTCTCAAATATTCTGGATAACAGGTCCCATACCTGTACTTAGAAATGTGGGGCAACAATAAATTTATTTTTAAAATTACATTTTTTAAAAAAACATGTGAGAAATAATATAGAAAGTAACTGAAAATGACCATTATTTGCGGTAAATGATAAATGGTCAGTTATTGTTTGCACATTGTAACGTTTAGGTTTGGCAGCCCAGAACAATTCTTACAATTCTAAAGGTGGCAATACACAGGGAGATCCACTTGTTTGGCAATGTCGCCAAATAAGCGGATCACTTTGAGGAGGCCGATATCTGGCTGATCTGATCGTGGGCCCTAGGATCGCGAGACCGCATCAATGAACAGATGCTGGCCGCGATCCAACGGGATTTTTTTACCCTGCTCGCCCGAGATCTGGCAGACTGGCCAAATACCGATCAGGAACGCCCATCGGATGTCCCCACACACAGGCCAATAAGCTGCCAACTTGGTCTGTCTGCAGCTTTTATCGACCTGTGTATGGGGGCCTTTAGTCTCAGAATATCAGATTTGTATTTACTTTAATTTCTGAAAACTTTTTGCCATGAAACAACATCTTTATCATAAACACACAAAGTGGCTAGAGGGTTGTTTGACTTTTCCAAGTTCTACACGCACAGCATGATGTGAAAGAACATTTTTTTTATATAAAAGCCCTGGGCAAATGGCATTTCTGCACATCATGCAATCTTGACGATGCCATCTTATTTAGAAACATGCAGATATTATGAATCAAAGAAAGTAACAGACGTACATTTATGTCTGATAAAGTTCTGGCATTTTGTTTGTGGCAAACTGCAGTAAATATAATCCTGTTCAAATATTACCGTAGTCTAAAATTCCAACAAAAATAAATGCTACAATTATTAAAGGTTTTAAATTATTCAAATTAGTAGTTGAACAAACAGAAAACTATAAGCCCTTAAATAGAGCTACAATGAACTTTAACATACTGTAGTAAGTGAGGCTGTCATATTACATTTTTGTATTACATTATATGTAATACGACACCATTTGCCAATTTGGAACTTTTCAGTGACATTTCTTGAACACTCTTATTGGAGTCAAACTTGCTAACAATTCCAGACCTCTGACATGGGATGTACGAACACCTCATGAGATCTTGACTTGAAGCAAGAACTTAGTTTCTTTGAGATTATATTTACCCTTCCACCATAGTTACAATGATATCTGAACATATTTAAGCCTGGGTTGATCCGCTATACAAACTAGAGTTGTTTCTGTACTACAGCACTATGGACTAAACAACAACTTTATGGAATAAACATTTATACTATAAACATTGGATGGGTTTTGTTTTATATTAAAGGTATGGGATCTGTTATCCATAATGCGTGGGACCTGGGATGTTCTGGATAAGGGGTCTTTCTGTAATTTGGATCTCCATACCTTGTCTACTAAAATTAATTTAAACATTAAGAGGGTCATTTTTTAAAACACAACTCTTTCTCACTTTATTAAAAAAATATATTTTTTTTTTAGAAAAAATATTGCAACAAAATCAAGCGTCAATTCGAATTGTGAAACTTTTTGAATAAGAGGGTTATTTACTAAAACACAACTCTTTCTCACTTTATTAAAAAAATATGTATATTTTTTTAGAAAAAAATGTTGCAACAAAATCAAGCGTCAATTCGAATTGTGCAACTTTTTGAATTGGACACTCAATTCATACGAATTTTTCACTTTGTTGCCTAGATAACTGGAATTATTCGGATTATTGAGTGAAAACCAGGGCAAAAAGCCCAAAACTATCGAGAACCATGAAGGTAAAAAACCATGTTCCAAAGGTTAAAGGGATTATCTGCCAGTGACTTTTACATGATTTAGACAGATTTTGGCTGGAGTAGTTTTGGATTTGAATTCTTAACAGCTTTGCGGTATAATACTTTTTTTTTGAAAAATTCCTCCTAAAATTCGAGTTTTTTGCCCTTTGAAACTAGTCTATAAAAATTTGAGTTTTAATAAATAGGGCTGTAAATAAACCCAGTAGGATTGTTTTGCATCCAGTAAGGCAGTGATCCCCAACAAGTGGCTCTTGAGCAAAATGTACAGAGTTCACCAAACCCTTGGATGTTGCTCCCAGTTTTGGTTGTCAAAAAATTCAGCTGTACTGCCAAACAGAGCTTCATTTAGACTGCCAGTTCAAACAGGGGCAACCAAATAGTCAATCACAGCCCATATTTGTCACCCACCCAAATATTTTTCCTTTTTTCTTTACAATTGATTGTGGCTCATGGATAAAAAGGTTAGGGACCCCTGCAGTAAGGATTCATTTTATCTAAGTTGGGATCATGTACAAGGTACTGTCTTCTTATTAGAGGGAAATCTAAATAATTTTGAAAAACTAGACTTATTTGATTGAAATGAAGGCTATGGGAGACTGCCTATGCATAATTAAGAGCTTTCTGGATAACAGATCTCATACCTGCTCTGACAAGTACATATGGTGCTGCTGATCTGTTTTTTTCAGGGCTACTGTGGTGAATATGTCTGGCTCAACCTTGTACTTATTGATATTTATGTCATAATTGTAGTTTAGTGGTTTTCGTAACTGCTGGTTTTTCCCTTGGAACTGTATACAGTGAATGGTGCAGGCAGAAAATGCATAACTAAACTATCTACACAGTGCAATAAATAAACCCAAAATTCCCTAATTATAAGGCAACCACTTGTAGCACAAGGCCTTAAAAGTAAAGACTTGGATTAGGTGCCACCTCCTGTAACAGGTCAGTGCAGACCCTGAAGACTTCTGGAGACAGCACACTTTGTGGCAGAAGCGTCTTCAAACCCTTCCTTCCCTATATTAAAAACATATTAAAAAATTATAAACATATATTTATATATATAAAATGTGCTTTGTTTCAGTTTGCATAAGGAAAATATTTTGGCAGGAGCTTCCAGCTGATGGTATGGCAGAATTTGGAAATATAAGACGGCCTCAAGTATTTTATGGTAATATAAATGGTTATATAATGGTTTAAATGACTGTCTGTACAACTGTTACACAAATCAAGCTGCAGCCTTCTCCTCCCACAAATCAAGGTGTCTGTGTGTGTTTAATTTCAGGTTTTAAAAAGTTTGGTACTGCTTATCTATGCCAGTGTATTTATATGTGTTTATTGCAGTCATGTGTGTTGTTCCCAAGCATGCTTAGTTACCACTGGGATCAGCTTCTTCACCTTGTACATGATCCTCAGAGAGACAGGATTACTATAAATTATTCTAGTGTTACCCAACACTTTACAGCTAATTTCTCTGCAATGGATGTACATCTCTTTGTATCTCACCTCCTTCATTTCCTGACTGAGCAAACACAATCCTGTTTTTCAGAAGGCTGTTTGACAGAACACAGTTTATTTCTGGTTCAGTACTGATAGGCAACCAGTGTTGGTCATCATATTGGGTGACTAAATGATTCTGCTGCTCTGATAGAAAGGAAAGGCATTACCATTTCTCCAGGAGAGATGTGATTCTAATCTTCTCCAGCAGACAACAATGGCATGTTCAGAGATAAACAAGAACCATTCCATTCTTACAGTATGTCAACAGTGCTCAGTCATGCCATTACTCACCGGGTATGCCAAAAATCTAGCCCCGCTAAGCTTTTGTGGGAGATTTATATAAATGTAGGCATGCGGAACAGAGCTTACAGCAAGTAAAATCTGGAGAGAAGATAAAAAGTTTTTTAAAAAAGGATTTTACTGAAGAATTAAATATATGCCAATTTTATGTGTGTGCAAAAGAATGAGTTTCAAACTTGTTTTAATTTTATGTTGTGCAAAGGCACGAAGTACTATGTATCAGTACTATGAAGAGATTTCCACCCAAAAACTTTGCTTTTGGATAATGAAATAAAATGCATTTCTAAGCAACTCTCCAACATACATTGTTTAAAAAAAAAATTCAGTGGTTTTACATTTCTAAATGTAGTATTTGTAAATTGTGGTATTATTGACCTGAATGGTAATTGCTTGGATCCTGTTGGTGCGCACCTATATACACCAGGTGATTATTGATCAGAAACTTAAATACCATGGAAATATTGTATTGATTGTATATTTAAAGGATGCTTAGAACCGGGACTAATTATATGTTGCAAAATAAATTGGTTTTTGGGTAGGGGACCACTTTCAATGAAAAAGCTTGAATGTCTTTGTCACAACTCACCCTGGTTGTCTAGTGGGGGGACGGCAGGGACACCCGATGCGTCCAACTTCTGCGCCACAGGCTCTGTTTCCCTAGGGCTCGCGCGCCTCTTTGTGACTTAAAGGCATAGGCCTGCTGGCGTGATGACATCAGCGCGCAATGGCGTGAAATTTAAAAGGTACTTAAAAGGTTAAACATTGCCCGTTATAGGAGTTTGTTCCTGGTGCTTTCTGAGCTTTTGCTAATCCTGTTTTGAACCTGTTTGATTCCTGTTGTGACCCCTGCCTGGCTTTTGACTATTCTGACCTCTGAATCCTGACCCTTGTCTGAATACCGACTACCGCTTCTGCTTAACCCTCTGATTGACTTCCAGGTTTGACCCTTGCCTGCCTGACTACGTTTATTCTCTGCCTGCCTCGACCCAGCCTGATCTGACTACTCTATTGCCTAACGCCTTGTATTACGACCTTCTGCCCAAAGACTTTGCTTTACAGTACCTATAGCCTTTCACCTCTCGTTTAAGTCCTGGTGGCATCCAAGTAGCTAAGGGCTCCTCCCGAGGCCAAAGGCGGTCACACTACAGGTGAACCATGAGCCGAGACCAGGGTGCTTGGCATTTGTTCTGGTGTTGGGTGCCGACCGTGACAGTCTTCTACTAGATGCATTGCTTATGAAAATGTAATGGGGAAATACCTTCCTCTTTTGGCTACACCCTAAGCCAAACATTAGCTCCATCCTCTTCCTTCAACTCTCATTAAAGAGAACCTGTCACCCAGACACCCAAAAAAAATATTTTTTTCAGGCAGTGCATGGGCATTGGCATCAGTTGCCCCATTTTGGCACATAAAGTTTTTGGCATGATCTAAAGTTTGTCTTAATAACTGTGTCCACAAAATTGCACCTGCTTGCCCGGGTAGGCCCGGGTCTAGGGCGGCAAAAATATAGGGGCGGCATGCCGCTCAGCCGCATCACAGCGCATCATAGGTGGGCGCTAGGACTGCGCGGCCGCCTGGTCAGACTGCGCGGCCTAGGGGCGGCCGTCAATGAAATCCAGCGCTGCCAAGACTACAAAAGCAGGAAGGGGTGGGGTCCATAAAATCAGAGGGGGGGTCAGCTGATTAATGAGAACAGAAAAAACAAAAATTTTGAACTGGTATTTTTCTTCTGTCTACACCATTGAGGAACAAGTTAATGAAGGTTTCCTTCTTAATAGTCCCAATTCTAGTAATACAACTAATGATGCATGGTTCACACATGAAGAAAATTTAAAAAAAACTAGAACATGTTAAGATAAACAAAGGTCTGTGACCAGATGGTATTCACCCCAGGGTACTTAAAGAGCTTAGCTCTGTGATAGCCAAACCGTTTAATTTTTCAGGATTCATTGAGGTCTGGCATTGTGCAGAGAGACTGGCGAATTGCTAATGTGGTGCCGTTATTCAAAAAGGGATCCTGTTCTCAGCCGCCTCAAAATTATAGGCCCGCTAGTCTGACTTCCTGTGGTAGGAAAGCTTTTTGAAGGGGTATTAAGGGATAAGATACTTGACTTCATTGCAAACCATGATACTATAAGTTTGTGCCAGCATGGTTTTATACATCATAGATTGTGCCAGACTAATTTAATTCCCTTTTATGAGAAGATGAGCAGGGACCTCAATTCTGGGATGGAAGTGGATGTGATCTGTTTAGACTTCGCTAAAGCATTTGATACAGTACCACACAAAAGGTTACTGGTTAAATTAAGGAATGTTGGCCTGGAACATAGTATTTGTACCTGGATAGAGAACTGGCTAAAATATAGACTACAAAGAGTGGTGGTAAATGGAACATTTTCTAATTGGACTAGTGTTGTAAGTGGAGTACCGCAGGGCTCTGTACTTGGTCCTTTGGTTTTTTAACTTGTTTATTAATGACCTGGAGGTGGGCATTAAAAGTACTGTTTCTATTTTTGCAGATGATACTAAATTGTGCAGAACTATAGGTTACATGTAGGATGCTGCCACTTTGTAGAGTGATTTGACTAAATTGGAAAACTGGGCAGCAAACTGGAAAATGAGGTTCAATGTTGATAAAAGCAAGGTTATGCACTTTGGCAAAAATAATATAAATGCAAGTTATACACTAAATGGCAGTGTGTTGGGAGTTTCCTCAAATGAAAAGGATTTAGGGTTTTTTGTAGATAACAAGTTGTCATATTCCAGGCAGTGTTATTCTGTGGCTACTAAAGCAAACAAACTGTTGTTTTGCATAAAAAGGGCATAAACTCAAGGTATAAAAACATCATTTGCCTTTTTATAGGTCCCTGGTGAGGCCTCATCTGGAGTATGCAGTTCAGTTTTGGACTCCAGTCCTTAAGAGGGATATAAATGAGCTGCAGAGAGTGCAGAGATGTTCAACTAAATTGGTTAGAGGGGTGAAAGACTTAAATTATGAGGGTAGACTGTCAAGGTTGGGTTTTTTCTCTCTGGAAAAAAGACGCTTTAGAGGAGACATGATTACACTGAATGCACTGCTGGATGATGTTGTGATGGTTGATTCTGTTAATGCCTTTAAGAGGGGTTTGGATGATTTCTTGGACAAGCATAATAGCCAAGGCTATTGTGATACTAATAACTATAGTTAGTATAGATAAGGCATAATATACTTTATGTGAGTGTATAGAGGGTAAGTGTGTGTGTATGTATGTATGTATGGATGCTGGGTTTGATTTTGAGGGGCTGATTTTGATGTTTTTTTTTCAAACTGATTTAACTATGTAACTTTGCAAGATTGAAATAATTTATAAAGTGTAAATGAAGTTTAAATGAAATAGGATTCACAATTATTTCTTAGGCTAACAGGTACCCTTTAACCATTTTTCCCATACATATACAGTAGGTTGTAGAAGTCCACTCTCCCCATTGGCAAAATCCTAACATATTTGGATCTCTTCTTTAAAAGGGAACACTTATAAAAAGACATAATAAACAAGGGTGGATTAATTTACATGAAGGGCCTGGTGGTGCCCCTAATCGGTTTTCCTGTCCAAGCATCCTTCTACTTGGCAAGAAAAACACGATTTTTTCTCAGTTTATTTTTGGGGATATGTTCCTTTAAGTATATTATCTGTGCTCTATACCAATAGTATAGAAAACCCTGACTCAATATAGAGTATTAGCAAGAAGGTTGTGGTGATTAGTTAAGTTGAATACAACCTATTTCCACTTAGTAAGATATAATAGACATTAAGGGGCAAATTTATTAGGGGGCCGATTCACAAAGGGTAGAATATCGAGGGTTAATTAACCCTCGATATTCGACTGGGAATTAAAATCCTTCGACTTCGAATATCGATGTCGAAGGATTTTAGCTCAAATAGTGCGATCGAAGGATTATTCCATCGATCGAACGATAAAATCCTTCGAATCGAACGATTCGAAGGATTTTAATCCAATGATCGAAGGAATATCCTTCAATCAAAAGAAGTTAGCCAAGCCTATGGGGACCTTCCCCATAGGCTAACATTGAGTTCGGTAACTTTTAGATGGCGAACTAGGGGGTCGAAGTTTTTTCTTAAAGAGACAGTACTTTGACTATCGAATGGTCGAACGATTTTTAGTTCGAATGGTTCGATTCAAAGTCGTAGTCGTAGTCGAAGGTTGTAGTAGCCCATTCGATGGTCGAAGTAGATCAAAAAAAAACTTCGAAATTCAACGTTTTTTTACTTCGAATCCTTCACTCGAAGTTAGTGAATCGGCCCCTAAGTGTCGAAGTGAAAATTCAAATTCAGATTTTCTATTTTATTTTGGTCAAAATTCTAATTCTAATTGTGAATTATCGATTCGAGTTTTAATTCAAATTCAAATTTTGAGATTTATTATATTCTGGCCCTTTAAGAACTCAAATTTGACTATTCACCACCTAAAACCTGCTGAATTACTATATGAGTCAACGAGTGAGGGCCAGGGATCGATTTGGTGATGTTTGCAGCCTTCCTGACACTTAAGTTTTTTTCTAATTGAGTTTTTTAAATTTGCACCACGATTTATTAATTCAAATCGAGTTTTTCTAATTCGAATCGAATTCGAATCAAATTCGAATCGAATTCAATTTGAGTTTTCAGGTCGAATAATTTCGTCCGAGCTGAGAAAATTCTTATAATACATTTTAATAATACATTTTGAATTTGTCAAATTTCTAATTTATGGGAGTTTTAAAAATCTCGCATGAATTAAAACCCTTGAAAAAATGTGCCTCTATGTCTTGTTTAAGCTTCCCTTTGTTGCATTCTGTGCTCCTCCTGGACATAAGCCAGAGAGAGATAAAGAAGAGTGTCAGTTCTGTGGCAGTTAGCCAACCAATGAATCCAGCAAACACTTATATACTCAGAAAAGAAAGGCATTATTTCTCTAACAGAGCATTCAGAACAGAAGAACAGCTTTGGTTCAGCTAATTGTCACTGTATCGAGACATCTACTCTCTGCTGTTTGAGGATAATGGGAATACATGTGCACCATTTGTTTTAGAGAGATCATGAAAATTACAGGCAATCATTTCAACTACATTTTCGATATTTTTGAAACATTCCAAAGTTGCCATAGTAACGGAAGGCTTTAAAGCGATACCAACTTTCGTCATCTTACCCGTTATAGAATATATTTTTTCTTGCTAGAGTTATAATAACTAGATATTATTTAAGTCCAATTTAGTTTTTCTGTGCCAACACTCAATTAGATTGTATTTAAAATTCATTGGGATCCCTTTTCTATGCACCTCCAGCTTAAAAAACAATGCTTTTCACAATATTTAACCATTTGGGTTACATGGGATAAGACCAACCTTGCATTTTCTCTTTTCATCATTTTGTATCCAACATTTTTTATACCCAGAAACAGTTAAATACCAATAGTGCCACCTTGCCCAAATAATCATGAGATACCCTGATCTGTGGGGTACATCATATGAGCTGTGCAGTGTTATATACAGGTACAGAATCTATTATTCAGAATGCTAGGGACCTGGGGTTTTCTGGATAAGGAATATTTCCTTAATTTGGGTGACCATTCCAGTTTTTAAAAATAATTTCAACATTACATTAACACAATAGCATTGTTTTGCTACCAATATGGATTCATGCTGCATAGTAAGGATCACGTACTGTGGTACAAACACTCTAGAAACAGTAATCCCCAACCAGTAGCACGTGAGCAACATGTTGCTCACCAACCCCTTAAATGTTGCTCCCACTGGCCTCAAAGCAGGAGCTTATTTTTGAATTCCAGGCTTGGAGGCAAGTTTTGGTTTTATAAAAACCAGGTGTACTGCCAAACAGAGCCTCAATGTAGGTTGGCAATCCACATAGGGGCTACAAAATGACCAATCACAGCACTTATTTGGCACCCCAGGAATATTTTTCATGCTAGTGTTGCTCCCTCAACTCCTTTTTCTTCTGAATGTTGCTCAAAGATTCAAAAGGTTGGGGATCCCTGACATAGAGAATGTTCTCACTGTTCAATGGAGCTGTATCTGTTCCTATATATTGATTTTCAGATTCACTTTTTGTTGCTTACTTAAGTATAGCACATGTCCACCCATGATGGTTTTAAGCTGATCCAACACTTTCTAAGAGGATTTTCTTAAGAATCCCTACCCAGCCACTTGCCTACTTTTGAGCGTGACTCCAGAGAGGAGGTACCAGGTATGCTACAGGGTACAAAACACACACACACACACACACACATTGTTTGTATAATGTAAATGATCAGCTCACTATTCCTTCTGCAAGATCTCCCCTATCTCCCCTGCAGTTCTAGCTGAGGCAGGAATGTTGGATTTCACTGGCTCCTCCTACCTATATCTTCCCAGCCAACTGCAGCTCTGAAATCTCGTACGTGCTCAGTTGAAATTCCTTGCTTGCTTATCAACCCTTCTAAGTTATTTTCAAATCAGCCAAACCTGTGTGTTAGCTGCTGTTCAGTAGTGCTGCCACCTGCTGGAAGTTAGTGTGTGCCCTTCATTTGCATAATGACTTTACCAGCAGGGGACAAGATAGGGAAATATCCTGATACGTCTAGTGGAGGAGTTTATTTAAACAAGGCATTCTGGGTAGAATACTCATAGCAGTGTTACAATCTGAGCATGCTCCTAAAATTTGCATACTAGAGTCTCTGTTATAGTCACAGTATGGCCTCCCTCAGTAAAGAACCCATTTGACAAAGTAAGGGATTTTTTTTAAAACCTGCAGTTTTTTCAAAAAACTATATATGAAGTTTGATTAAACGTGTTTAGCTTGTACTGGTCAGATTGTTAATATGTGTTTGATTTTGGCTGTGATAGGTGCCCTTTAATGACATGTAAGGCCTTTGGCCCTGGATGCATGCAGATCCAGGCATGTGTATATACTATGTGTATACAGTTACGTCATTGAATCTGCACGCATCCCAGCAAGTATGCCTGACCGGACCCAGAAGCGCAAATAATATTAAAGGACCAGTAACATAAAAAAAAGTTTTAAAATATTTTTGTATTTAACGGAAAAAAAAACACCAAGACACTTTTAACTTTAAATTCGCAAAGTCTTTATTAAGAAATAACTTACCAATTCTCCGCTAGCACTCCTCTTCAGAAACCACGACAGGGCGGGATCCATTGTACGGCACTCGATTTCTCCTCCCTGCCTTCTATAGGAGATAGCCAGGGAGGAGAAATTGAGTGCCGCATGATGGATTGTCGCCCTGTCGCCATTTCTGAAGAGGAGTGCAAACAGAGAATCGGGAAGTTATTTCTTAATAAAGACTTTGTGAATTTAAAGTTAAAAGTGTCTTGGTGGGTTTTTTTTTCGTTAAGTACAAACACATTTTTTTGTTTTTTTTGGTATTGGTCCTTTAAAAGAAAAGAAAATAGAAATGGGCCCATGATCACAATGCGCCCCTAGGCTATAGCCAAGAGTAGCCTGTGCATTAATCTGCCCCTGTTTCCTCCCAAGTGCTGCATATTCGTAGTATCATATAAACATTTCCATTCATACATAAAGATGAAAAGAGTACAGTATTCAGGAAGGCACACGAATGAATACAAATGATTCACATCAAAAAATTATTGCGCCAAATATTGTATACAAGATAATGTAGGAATAGATGAAGTATAATCTAAGTGTTTTCATGTAGCTCTGTCCCAAGAGATCCGTTTAGATTGGAACAGTCATAGAAAATGATATGGCTGTATTATAGAATACATAAATAACAATTCACCCAAGCTTTCATAACAGGAAAGAATAAAGGAATAATGTAGTTATATCAGAAAGGCATCTATTTCATTTACCTGAACTATATAGATACTGAATATAAAGCTTCTTAAAGGCAGCAGAGCAGACAATGAGGAGTAATAAAATGACTATATTTTATTCAGTGGTTCAGTGGTTTAAATATAAGATGTTTATTTTCATGTAATAAAGGTGTGTGATTGCGGCACTGTTGCTTCAGCAATCCTTGGTCTGTTTTCTGCAATTGTGCATTCACACAAAGTTTAATGGTCATTGGGAAAGCGTTAATACTGGCCAAAGGATGTGTGTTAATTTTTTTAAATTCTCCTAGTATGAAAGGGTTAACCCAGAATATGGCATGTGCTGATTAGGACATATTTGCAAGTCAGTCTTACCGCCCGCTGCTTGTAAATAGCAGAGTTCCTGAGGAGCAAATGGGAAGCCAACTGAGCTGTGAAATCCCATTTGTCTGGCTTCATATCTATTGAGCAGAATCCTTGGCCTCCAGTCTATATAACACAGTATTTCTGAATTTAAAAGCCCCATCCCTTGCCCTAGGTTCTTTATTTGCTAAGCAGGAATGACGCATACAAATACAAATTTAGGGCACTTGGTCTATAAGGTCTGGCTGTTCATTCTGTTTCAGCATCTTAACAGACATATGGTGTCCTACCTATGAAATAGTCTTGCTGTTCCCCTTGGTAATAGCTTCCTAAATATAGGTTTCGAAAATGGAGATACTATGGGGCAAATTTACTTACCTCCGAAATTGCGCCAGCAACGGCTTCGCTGACATCGCAACACTTCTCCAGGCGTAGATTCTCCAGGACAATGCTAATTCACGAAAGTCCAAAGTTGCGTCCAGGGCGCCGTGTCTGACCAGAATAATTCAGATCTTAATAAATAACCCTCTCAATGCAATGAAATATCAATAATGGGCCCCACAACAAAATCATTTTAGAGAATAAGACATTTTTCACGAAACTCAGGAATGGGGCTTCCCAGCAAAGGTGTAGGGTTTCTGATTATTTGGGGTGGGGCAGATTTTCACCTTCAGAAGTGGCAGTAGTTCCAGGGTTTGCTGGTGTCAACAGGCACCACACGCTCTATACCGATATTTTTTATAACAACTGCAGTAACTCATGAAACCCCTCTCCACACCTTTATCTTCTTCCCACTTAATTCTCTACTGCTTGGACTCTTCTATGTGCCATTCTCTTGTTTTTTTCTTTTTCTTTACTTTTTCTTATCTCTGATTTTGTCACATCTTCATTTCTTTGTTACATCACTGTGTTCTCCTTCTTCTTTCAATATTATGTCCTCTCACCATTTCTCTTTCAGCCCCACACCTTCTTTCCTTTGTCAACCATTTGCTTTCTCTCTGCTTTTCTGTCACCTCTGTTTTATCACTCTTCTTTCTTCTTTCCATTCCCTTCCTATTCTGACTTGTTGTTCCTTTACTTGTCTCCCACATTTAATTATTATTATTATTAGTAATAGTAATAGTATTAGTATAAGCTCCTTTGAGAAGGTCACTTTCATTCTTTTTTATTCCGTAGCCCTTATTTGATAAATTGTTTGTTTTAAATTATTGTAGAGTGCTGCATACTTACTGGTCCAGTATAAATAAATGATGATATAATGGGACCCCCACGCCAAACTGGAACAAGGTAAAGCTGAGCACACTCTTTCCTTCCTTCAGGTGGCCTGGTGCACAATGTAAGAGGGTACGGCAACTCCCAAAGGACAATGGTATAGAAATACACTGGCACTCGAGCCAATTGAAATGCAGGGTTACCCCTTGCTATCCTTGTTATTTATTTTGTGCGAACATGCATGTTCGCCTGAAATAAATAGCAAGGGGTAACCCTATACAGACAGTGAGAAAGAATTGCAGCATATGCAGTTAAGCAGCTTAATATACTTTATTGGTATCTGTCACCAACTTGATTTCATACCCCTTCCCAGGGCAGTGAGATTGTGCAAGTAGTGCTGGTGCTGTTTGTGTTTGAAATTCCAAATGTACATGAAATACTCACAGGTTTTACGACAGAAGATAAACAGAAAAGTCTGCAGAGGAAGAATTTTAAGCCTCAACTGTAAATGGAGCACTTACTATAGGTAAGTCACCAATGTGCTTAATACAAAAAATCTTTACAAATGTGAAAAGGAGTTTGTGGGGTAAATTTTTAGGGGGTCATAGTCCCTGTAGCCCCCAATTTCTGATGCCTATACTGCAAGCTTCTGCTATCAGCTCTCCTTTGAGAGTCATGAAACTGTTTTAACAAACTGGCAAATTGTATATAATTTATCAACAAGGAACTATAAAGGAGCTACAGCTCTTTTGAGCAGTCAAATGCCATTCAGATCTATGGGGAGTATTACTCAGGAAATATTACCATAGGTTGCTAAAGCTACTTTTGTATATAGAACACAGAGACAGTTCATTTTCATGGCTAGCCAAGGAAATGTATGTCAAGCTGATTTGTTTATTATATACAGTATTATTCTGTGCTAGTCCTGAAAATATTCTTTGGTGTTTAATAAATCATTCTATGATTGTTTTTCTTGTCTTTGTGTTTTCTAAAATGGTAAAATAAAAAGTTTTCAAAAAAAGAAATCATTCTAATGGCAATGGGAGTGAGAGGGTTATTCTCATGGGGGATTTCTGTGTGTCACGGCTGCTGATAGAGGCTGATGTGTGTGCAAAACTGTTACATCTCAGCAAGGTGCAATCACTGTGAGGGCAGGTCTTTCATCTACTGAGCAAACAGCACTCTGGAGGCAACGAGGCAACACAGCTTTCTGCCCATAGAGCTATGGAATCCGGCGTCTGTTCTTTCCATGCAGCACCGAGTACCTCTGGCTTTGGAGATAAACATGTTTGCTGTTAATGTGGCTGGAGAAATGCTCTGCTGCTCACAGAGGATACACATATTCTGAAGCCTGCGGACCAAGACAAGAATAACTTCACAGAATATGCTACCTGGCAGTGCAAAGTATGGCAGCAGATATAATAAATAGGAAACAGCCTAAATATACTAATAATGCCAACCCTATTTTCATTTCATTCGATTGATAAAGTCATCTAAGAACAAAAAACGAAGGTAGTTTACAATATTAAAGACCTGCTAGTCAGTTTAATATAGGGAATTGCTTTGGCTTTAAAATAAATATAACTGCTACCCATGCCATGTCCCCTGCTATATCACAATGCTTGCAGTCATACAAGATCCAAACAGAATGTACCGTAACTTATTTATTAGAATGCAAAAGCCACATCACTCACTAAAAAGACTATGAATCCTCCAGCTGTTGGCTCAGGGTACTGATTATTTTACTCATCCATGCATTGCTTTTCATATAGAGAAGAAGCATGAGGAAAATCAGTCTGAAAACACATGAACAGAAGAGTGCAAGGGGCAGTTTAGGCCTCATTGTCTTGAGAAATGCAGAGGTGCTGAACATTAAATACAATAAAAAAATGAATGATGGATTGCATATAACTGATCCATCAGCAATGTTTACTTATCCACTAGTTCATTAATGGATGTATTTATGTGATGTTATGCAATATACGCTGTTGACCTTCTTGTGTAATATATGAATAAAACATGTAAACAGTAAACATATTATTTTCCATATTTTTTCACCCCTCACCTTCCGTTATCTCTGGTCAATTCATCATTTCTTCTTCAATATATATTTCCTCTCCTTTTTTAATTTATCTCTTGTATTTTTGTATTTAAATTTTTCCCCTTTACTGTTTCCCTGCCTTCCCTCTCTCCTCGCCGGTGTCTATCTCCTTGTTTCTTTGTGACGTTCTCTTTTCCTTTCCGAGTGTGTCTAAAGACTGTCATACACACACAAATATAACCAAGTTGTATGATCCTCACGTTAACATACTACTGAGCATCACCTCATATGGGAGTGCCCACACATCTCTAAGTATTGGGCTGATGTAATGAACCACCTGAATGGGTATTTAGACTTTCCTGGTACCTGTACACCTGAAATTTGCCTACTAGGGGTTGTTGAAGACCTTCTCCCCCTAATCAGGTCCAGAATGCTGCAAAACTGCACTATTCTATGCTAAAAAGGCTCTAGTATTGAAATGGATGGCCCCCCAATCTCCCACAGTACAGCAATGACTCTCGCTAGTAGGAAAGTCACTGGTAAACATCAAATTGAAATATGAAGCGAGAGGATGTCCTTCTAAATTTGATAAAATATGGTCCCCGTGGTTAAACTCGCACCCAGGATCAGGATCCCTAAAAAGGAGAGGTAGCTGCGTCATTGTGCACACTTAAATGCTCTTGTTGGTTACCTGCAGTGTATTTACGGTATGATACATGATGTTGATTTATGCAACAGACTGTAATGTATATGTTTACTGTGTTCTAATTTTTTTTTGATTGTCCCTTCCCCTTCCCTTTCTTTTTGTATCCCCTCCCCCCTCCTTTTTTTGGAAATCAATAAAACATATGCTTTCAAAAAAAAAACATACTACTGAGCATTTTATACCTCCAAAGATAATTAGCCAGGGTGTCCCTTACTCATAAATTGGAAAGTAATCAAGTTGCACTCGCACACCCTGGCCCTCTCAAGCAGCGATACCTGATGCACAGCAATGTAGGAATCGGCTACCCCACTTCCAACGGATCCAAGAAAATTCATGCTTGATAAAGGGGGTCACCCCAAAACATTGCATGCTGCAATACACTCAATAAATGAGCAAGTTTTATCCTGCTAGTATCACCTGTGTGCAAGTGAATTTTCTTGGATCCTTACTCATAAATGTCATTTAAACTATCCAAAAATAATGGCGTCAACCCCTGGGTTACCTTACAGCCATACATGCCAGTCAAATACAGTTGTATTCAGATTAATATTAGTCCGATATCACTAACCTGATCAATCACTGTTTTTGGTAGGAATTATTATTTCTACATGCCAAATAATTTACTAGTATGTGTAGCAGAGTAATAGAAAACCAACACACCCAACAGTCATGACATACATGCTGCTGATTCTGTGTCATTGAATCATTAACTGAGGCTTGTTCCAATTAATATCAGTGTTGAAAATAATAATGGCTTGTTCCAAATAATAGCAGTGTGGATTTTTATTAGTGAGATCATTCATACTGTGAAAAACAGGTGTCAGTTACAGCCCTTATTTAATGAAGGAAGGCAGCAAATGTTGTGCATTTTGGTTATTGCATTTCTTTCTTAGTGTACTTTGATTAAAAGGTTTATTGGAGGAGGTAAAACATATAAAGAAGTGCAGAAAATGATAGACTGCTCAGCTAAAATGAATGAGTACTGTTACAATTAGAAGACACCCAGGGCCAGTCCTATCAAATGTGGGGCCCAATTGGGACCATTTTGGCAGGGCCCCCAGATGAAGTGTTGCAGACTACTGACACACCAAGGGGCCGATTCACGAAGGGTCGAATATCGAGGGTTAATTAACCCTCGATATTCGACTGGGAATTAAAATCGTACGACTTCGAATATCGAAGTCGAACGATTTTGCGCAAATCCTGCGATCGATCGATCGAAGGATTTTCCGTTCGATCGAACGATTAAATCCTTCGAATCGAACGATTCGAAGGATTTTAATCCAACGATCGAACGAAAATCCTTCGATCAAAAAATCACAGGCAAGCCTATGGGGACCTTCCCCATAGGCTAACATTGACTTCGGTAGCTTTTAGCTGCCGAAGTAGGGGGTCAAAGTTTTTTTTAAAGGGACAGTACTTCGACTATCGAATGGTCGAATAGTCGAACGATTTTTACTTCTAACCGTTCGAATCGTTCGAATTCGATCGAATTCGATCGAATTTAACCAATTCGATGGTCGAAGTACCCAAAAAATACTTCGAAATTCGAATTTTTTTTTATTCGAATCCTTCACCCGAAATTCGTGAATCGGACCCCAAGTATATAAGAAAATAGGGGCATACAGGACCAAGATAGAATTGAAATAGGGGCACACAGGGGAAGAAGAGAGAGGGAGGAAACAGGGGCCCATAGTGCACAAAAGATTGAAAGAGGGAGAGAGAAAGGGGCATGAGAGAGAGAGGAAGGAAATAGCAGAGTGGACTGGACCATTCAGGATTGGGGCAATTTGGACCGATACTGGTTGGGAGTGGGCTCAGTCAGGTTGGGAGCAGGCTCAGTCAGGTTGGGGTGTGCTGGTATTATCAGAATTGGGCAGGATGGACCTACGAAGTTGGGGGGTGCTAGGCAGTGTTATGTTCTGGGGTAATTCTTGTCTGTGCTCACCCCTGGTGTGGGGCCCCCAGAGGAGAGGAGCCCTATTGGGCCCAACTGGTCCAATAGGCCTAAGGCCGGCCCTGAAGAAACCAATGTGAAGCCAAACTATCGACAAGAAGCCCCTGCAAAGTCCCATTGTTGAAAAACAGACTTGTGTCACGGCCGGCACTCAATACCAGAACAGGTGCCAAGTACCCTGGTCTCGGCTCGGCTTCACCAGTAGTGTGACCACCGTTGGGCTTCGGGAGGAGCCCTCAGCTTACTTGGGTGCCACCTGGACTTAACGAGGGGTACAAGGCAAGATGTTCTGGCTAGCAGAGGGGCACGGCAGGTAGCAGAGTCTTTTGGGCCGAAGGTCACGGTACAAATGGGGCAGGCAAGAGAATCGTCAGACAGGCTGGGTCGAGGCAGGCAGATATCAAGGATCGTCAGGAAGGCAAGGGTCAAACCGGGTTGTCAATCAAAAAGGGTTAATCAAGAGAGGTAGTCGGTAATCAGGCAAGGGTCAGGATCCAGAAGTCAGAATAGTCAAAAGCCAGGCAAGGGTCACAACAGGAATCACAAACAGGTTCAGACAGAAATAGCTTAAGCTCAGAAGCACCAGGAACAAATCCTATCACGGGCAATGACAACTGTGGGAATGCCCCTTTAATACTTTTGAATTTGGTGCCATTACGTCAGCGCGCATGCGCCTTTAAATCCGGAAGAGCGCATGCACGCACTAGCAGAGAGCCGGCACAAGAAGAGGATAGGCGCGGCATAGCGGTAGTCCCCGCCAAGGGGGCGGCAGGCGTCCCTGTCGTCCCCCCACTAGACCACCAGGGTGAGACATAGTAACATAGTAACATAGTAAGTAAGGTTGAAAAAAGACACATGTCCATCGAGTTCAACTTTTTTTTTTTTTTATTAACTACCTATCTGCCAGTTGATCCAGAGGAAGGCAAAAAACCCATCTGAAGCCTCTCCAATTTGCCTTAGAGGGGGAAAAATTCCTTCCTGACTCCAAAATGGCAATCGGACTAGTCCCTGGATCAACTTGGACTATGAGCTATTTCCCATAACCCTGTATTCCCTTACTTGCTAAAAAGCCATCCAACCCCTTCTTAAAGCTATCTAATGTATCAGCCTGTACAACTGATTCAGGGAGAGAATTCCACATCTTCACAGCTCTCACTGTAAAAAACCCCTTCTGAATATTTAGGCGGAACCTCTTTTCTTCTAATCGGAATGGGTGACCTTGTGTCAGCTAGAAAGATCTACCGGTAAATAAAGCATTAGAGAGATTATTATATGATCCCCTTATATATTTATACATAGTCATATCACCCCTTAAGCGCCTCTTCTCCAGCGTGAACATCCCCAATTTGGCCAGTCTTTCCTCATAGTTAAGATTTTCCATACCTTTTACCAGCTTAGTTGCCCTTCTCTGTACCCTCTCTAATACAATAATGTCCTGTTTGAGTGATGGAGACCAAAACTGTACGGCATATTCTAGATGGGGCCTTACAAGTGCTCTATACAGTGGAAGAATGACCCCCTCCTCCCTTGACTCTATGCCCCTTTTAATACAGCTCAAGACCTTATTTGCCCTGCTGACTGGCATTGCTTGCTACAGCCAAGTTTATCATCTACAAGGACTCCAAGGTCCTTTTCCATAATGGATTTGCCTAGTGCAGTCCCATTAAGGGTATAAGTGGCTTGGATATTTTTACATCCCAGGTGCATGACTTTACATTTATCAACATTGAATCTCATTTGCCACTTAGCTGCCACTTAGCTGCCCAGATTGCCAGTTTGTCAAGATCATGTTGCAAGGATGCCACATCCTGGATGGAATTAATTGGGCTGGATAATTTTGTGTCATCTGCAAACACTGATACATTACTTACAACACCCTCCCCTAAGTCATTAATGAACAAGTTAAATAAAAGTGGACCCAATACTGAGCCCTGGGGGACCCCACTAAGACCCTTACTCCAAGTAGAGAATGTCCCATTAACAACCACCCTCTGTACCCGATCCTGTAGCCAGTTTCCTATCCATGTGCAAACGACTTCATTAAGCCCAACAGACCTTAGTTTAGAAAGCAGTCGTTTGTGTGGCACAGTATCAAACACTTTGGCAAAATCCAAATAGATCACATCTACTGCCCCCCACTATCCAGAATCTTACTTACCACATCATAAAATGCAATCAAATTCGTCTGACATGACCTCTCCTTCATAAAGCCATGCTGATTGTTGCTCATAATGCCATTCATTAGGACAAAATTTTGAATGTGATCCCTTAACAAGCCTTCAAATAATTTGCCAACCACAGATGTCAAGCTTACTGGCCTATAATTGCCAGGCTGAGATCGTAATCCCTTTTTAAATATTGGAATAACATCAGCTTTTCTCCAATCCATAGGCACCATACCAGATGACAGTGAATCTGAGAAAATCAGAAATAAGGGCTTGTCTAAAACTGAACTAAGCTCTCTTAGAACCCGGGGGTGTATGCCATCAGGCCCTGGAGCCTTGTTTACATTAATTTGTATTAAAGTTTTTTGAATCATATCCTGAGTCAGCCACTGACTAGATTGAGCTGAACCATTCGTGCAGTTATAAAGTGAGCCTGTGAACCCAGACTCCTCTATTGTATACACTGAAGAAAAGAACTGGTTTAACACATTTGCCTTATCTGTATCTGTTACAACCATACTGATACCATTATTTAATGGAGCAACACTCTCAACCTGCATCTTTTTACTATTAATATATTTAAAAAACTTTTTAGGGTTAGTTTTCACCTCCACCGCAATTAACTCTTCATTTCTTTTCTTAGCCTTCCGGATTGCTGATTTACAACATTTATTACAGTGTTTATATTCATTAAATGCAGCTTCTGTCCCTACAGATTTGTAGTTTTTAAATGCCTTTCTCCTCTTTCCATTTAACTTCTTTACTTCTGTATTAAGCCACACAGGATGATTCTTAGAGCTTCTACGTTTAGTCCTTAAGGGAATAAATTGAGAACATTAATGATTTAATATCATTTTAAAGGACAACCATTTCTGTTCTGTGTTTTTAGCTGAAAACCTAATGCCCCAATCAATGCTCTGTAGGGCTGCCCTCAAGGTACTAAAATTTGCTTTTGCAAAATTCATGGTTTTTGTTGCTCGAGTATATTTTTGTTTTTTGCACCAGACATTAAAAGATATAACCTTCTGGTCACTATTACACAGGGGTTCAATGACTTGCACATTTGCTATAAGTTCTGGGTCATTAAATCAAGAATAGCATTTTTTCTGGTAGGCTCCTCAACAACCTGTGCAATAAGTTTATAAACTTGTTCCCAACTTGTTCCCATTAACTGATCTAGCAGTACCGTTGCTCCAGTCAATATCTGGGTAATTAAAATCCCCCATTATCATTACTTTACCTAAACTAGTAGCCTTTTCTATTTGCATTAGGAGCTTTGTCTCTTCCTCCTCACTTACATTAGGGGGTCTATAGCATACGCCTACAATTAATTTGCTGGATTCTTTACAATTGGTGAAAAACTCCACCCATACGACTTCTGCCCCCTCATTTTCTAACATAACCTCCTCCTTTATATGAGCTTTTAAATCCTGCCTAACATACAGACATACCCCTCCTCCTTTTCTATTGCCTCTGTCCCTCTGAAACAAAGTATAGCCATTGATATTTACTGCCCAGTCATGCGACTCATTCAGCCATGTTTCGGCCACACTAATCACATAATATTTTCCTTCCATCACCAGCAGCTCTAGCTCTCCCATTTTACCAGTCAGACTTCTTGCATTTGTAAACATACATTTAATACTGGCACCATATTGAACATATGACATGTGGTCCTCCCTATCCTTAACAGTATCCCCAGCCAAATCTCCTCCCCCATTTTCCCTTTCTTTGCCCACTATCTCATCTAACCTGTCTACCATACAATGTACAAAATAGGGGTGTGGAAGCACTCTAAAGGCTAAGTAATAGTATATTTAAGTATAATGGAAGTGCTAGTTTTAATGCACATTCCCTGGGCCCCTGTCTCAAAAGTAAGTTTACAAAACAGGGGTTTTTAGTTACAAAGTTATGATCATAAAGTTGAAAAGCCACCATACCACGTCAAGGTAAACCCCACATGGCGGTCCCTAACTTATTTGCCTTTTGGCCATAGTATAAAAAGTCTTACTATGGCCGAAAGGCAAACAATTCAGGGACCGCCATGTGGGGTTTACCTTGACGTGGTATGGTGGCTTTTCAACTTTATGATCATAACTTTGTAACTAAAAACCCCTGTTTTGTAAACTTACTTTTGAGACAGGGGCCCAGGGAATGTGCATTAAAACTAGCACTTCCATTATACTTAAATATACTATTACTTAGCCTTTAGAGTGCTTCCACACCCCTATTTTGTACATTGTATTGTTGCCAGAAGCTGTGGCTGAGCTTCATGTGGTTTTTAATAGCACCCCATACCCCCCCTTAAACTAATGGGGCCCTATACTTTTAAAAATGGGCGTTGGTTGGACAATTCCTCTCCCTTAAAAGCCGCATACTGGCAGGGGAGGATAGATCCTTTTCACTGAAACCAAGGTTCAACAGACACTGATTACACTGAATGCTACTATGCAGTAAGACTTTTTATACTATGGCCAAAAGGCAAATAAGTTAGGGACCGCCATGTGGGGTTTACCTTGACGTGGTATGGTGGCTTTTCAATTTTATGATCATAACTTTGTAACTAAAAACCCCTGTTTTGTAAACTTACTTTTGAGACAGGGGCCCAGGGAATGTGCATTAAAACTAGCACTTCCATTATACTTAAATATACTATTACTTAGCCTTTAGAGTGCTTCCACACCCCTATTTTGTACATTAACCTGTCTACCACTGAATCTTTTACTGAACCCTCCCCCCCCACACCTAGTTTAAAATCTCCTCCAACACTCTAGCCATCTTCTCTCCCAAAACAGCTGCCCCATCATCATTGAGGTGCAGCCCATCCCTAGCAAAGAGCCTGTAGCCGACTGAAAAATCAGCCCAGTTCTCCAAAAACCCAAAACCCTCCTCCCTACACCAATCTTTCAGCCACGCATTAATCTCCCTACGCTCCTGCTGTCTCCTTAGCGTTGCTCGTGGCTCAGGTAATATCTCTGAGAAAATTAGAGAAAGACTTTGTTACATTACCCCCCTCTCTAGGGGGGCACTGGACCCCCAGGTTTACCAGGAAATTTGGAATGGAATTGCTTCCTGAGGCGGTCAGCCTTGATGTCTTCAACTGAGACCCAAGAGTTCTCCTCAGGACCAAAGCCCTTCCACCTAGTAAGGTATTGTAGCTTACCACGCACAAGACGGGAATCGAGGAACTCTTGGATCTCATATTCAGGCTGACCTTCAACAAACACTGGGGGAGGAACAGACAAGTGACGAACATTAGATGCAGGTTTTAAAAAGGGAAACATGAAAGGAGTTAGAACTTTTAAAATTAGAAGGTAATTTTAAATGAACAGAGGAAGGATTGATTATGGCAGTGATGGGATATGGACCAATGAACCTGGGACCAAGTTTGGGAAGAGGGAACCTTCAGTTTAATATTCTTTGTAGATAACCATACCTAATCTCCCACCTTGTATTGAGGTGCCTCTCTACGGGATCTGTCAGCAGCTTTTTTCTGAGCCGAGGAAGCTGCGGACAGAGAGTTGTGGACTTGGGACCAAATTTTAGAAAATTGTTCTACAGAAACATTGGCAGAGGGTAAAGGAGAGGCAGAACCAGAAAAAGAAAAAGCTTTGGGATGTAATCCATTAACTACGAAAAAAGGAGATTCCCCAGAGGACGAGCGGGAAGCATTATTATATGCAAATTCAGCCCAAGGCAACAGTTCAGACCAAGTAGACTGGTTATGGGACACATAACAACGAAGATATTGCTCAAGGGATTGGTTGACCCTTTCAGTTTGGCCATTTGTCTGGGGATGGTAAGCAGAAGAAAAGGATAACTCTGTACCCACTAAAGAACAAAAAGCACGCCAAAATTTACTGAACAAACTGAACCCCTCTGTCTGAAACAATATTTTCAGGAAAACCGTGTAACTTAAAAATATGAGTAATAAACAGGTCAGCCAGGGTTTTAGCAGAAGGAAGGTGAGGAAGAGGAATAAAATGAGCCATTTTACTGAACCTGTCTACCACCACCCAAATCACAGTTTTCCCTTGAGAAGGGGGCAAATCCACAATAAAATCCATGGAGATGTGGGACCATGGTTTGGCAGAAATGGGTAATGGATTTAGCAGACCCTGGGATAGACTATGAGAAGATTTAAATCTTTGACAAATTGGACAAGATTTATCAAAAGCTTTAGTATCCAACTTGAAAGAAGGCCACCAAACATGACGGGCAAGTAAAGAAGTTGTCTTTGCAATACCTGGATGACCTGCCACCTTTGAATCATGAACCTCCCTCAACACTTGTTCTCTAAGCTCCTCAGGTACGAACCATCTACCAGATGGAGTTTCAGCAGGAGCAGATGACTGTAAAGGGGACAATAAGGAAGAGAGGTCAGATTCCAAGGCTGCAACAATTATTTCCCTAGAAATGATGGGAGTGCACTCACTAGAGTCAGGGGAAACTGCTTCAAAACTCCTAGAGAGTGCATCTGCCTTGACATTTTTAGATCCAGGACGAAAAGTTAAAGAAAAGTTAAACCTTGAAAAGAATAGGGCCCATCTAGCTTGCCTAGGATTGAGGCGCTTGGCAGACTCTATATACAAAAGATTCTTATGGTCAGTATAGACCGTAACTGGATATTTCGCACCCTCAAGAAGATGCCGCCATTCCTCAAAGGCCCACTTGACAGCCAACAATTCCCTGTTCCCAATATCATAATTCACTTCTGTTGGTGAAAATTTCTTAGAGAAGAAGGCACAGGGATGCAGTTTGTTGGTTGTTGGGTGCCTATGAGAAAGGATTGCCCCAGCTCCTACTTCTGAGGCATCTACCTCCACAATAAATGGAAGAGAAGAATCGGGATAACGAAGGATAGGGGCTGAACTGAACTCTCTTTTAAGGATTTCAAAGGCTTGCACAGCATCTGGGGGCCATAAGCTGGGATCAGCTCCTTTTTTGGTTAAACTGGTAATAGGAGCAACGAGCATGGACATTTTTTAATGAATTGGCGATAGTAATTTGCAAAACCAAGAAACCTTTGAGTTGCATGTAACGAAAGGGGTTGGGTCCAGTCCAGGACTGCTCTCACCTTGCCTGGATCCATTTCTAGACCCCTGCTGGAAATTATAAACCCCAAAAACTGAACAGAAGCAACCTCAAAGGTACATTTTTCCAGTTTCGCATAAAGATGATTTTCTCTTAGCCTACAGACCTCACAGACATGTTTACGATGTTCTGATAAATTGGAAGAAAAAATTAGAATATCGTCAAGGTAGACCACTAGGAATATTCCCAACAGGTCCTGAAAAATGTCATTGATAAACTCCTGAAATACTGCAGGAGCGTTACAAAGACTAAACGGCATAACAAGATACTCGTAGTGGCCTACCCTGGTGTTAAATGCAGTCTTCCACTCGTCTCCCTCTCTGATTCTAATTAGATTATAAGTCCCCCTAAGATCAAGCTTGGTAAAAATCTTAGAGACTCTAATTTGATCAAAGAGTTCAGATATTAAGGGGAGAGGATAGCGGTTTTTAATAGTGATCTTGTTAAGTCCCCTGTAATCAATGCAGGGACGAAGACCGCCATCCTTCTTCCCTACAAAAAAGAACCCCGCAGGGGAATTAGAAGGTCTAATGAAACCCCTCTCCAGGTTTTAACTAATATATTCCTTCATTGCCTGGGCTTCGGGCAATGAAAGAGAATAGGTTCTACCCCGGGGAGGAATTGACCCGGGAACCAGATCAATTGGGCAGTCATACTGCCGATGTGGGGGTAGAGTCTCGGCTGCCTTTTTTGAAAACACATCTGAATAACTAGAGTAGACAGATGGTAACCCTTCAAGTATGGTAGTGGTCACTATCGAAGGAATACAAACACCCCCACACTGAGACCTCCACTGAGTAACCTACCCAGCCACCCAATCAATAAGAGGGTTATGGACCTGGAGCCAAGGTAACCCCAAAATCAGGGGGGGAAAAAGCACCTTCAAAAAGGAAAAAAGCTATTTCCTCACAGTGGAGATTATTTACACACATAGATAATAACACAGTCTTTCTAAAAAATTGACCTGACCCTAAGGGTCTTTTGTCCACCGCTAATAGCTTCATGGGAGCACTTAATGAAACGGAGGGAATATTATGTCTGGCTGCGAAGGCAGCATCCAGGAAATTACCATCCGCCCCTGAGTCCACAAAGGCGGACACCAAAATAGAGCCCGTAGGCCAGGTTAATTTGACTGTTAATAGAAACCTTGAGGCAGATTGGGGAGAGGAATCTCCTGTACCCAAATGGAGCTCCCCTTCTCCATTTAGGCTTGGGAGTTTCCCGGCCTCTTAGGACACAAGTTTAGAAAATGGCCCTTCTCTCCACAATATAGGCAGAGACCCAAAGAGCGCCTGCGTGCCTTCTCCTCAGGGGATAGATGAGTAGTGCCTATTTGCATAGGTTCCTCCTGAGGAGAGGGCGCAGAGACCTTAGAGAACTTATCAGAGGTAACTAAGGCAGATTTATCACTGGAAGCCCCAGGAAAATTTGAAGAACCCTTTTCACACCTTCTCTCCCTCTGTCTCCTATCCACCTGGATGGCAAGGGACATGAGATCGTCCAGATTAGAAGACAGAGGATAATTAACAAGACTGTCCTTGACAAGATCAGACAGCCCTATACGGAACTGGCTACGTAAAGCCATATCATTCCTCCCCGTCTCTACTACCCACCGGCAGTACACCTCCGCATCCCGTTTCCCCTGGCGTAACTTACGAATCGCGGTATCAGCCGAAGAGGCACGATCCGGGTCATCGTAAACTATGGCCATGGTCTCAAAGAAAGTATCTAAGGAGAAACGGGCTGGATCAGAGGCGGGCAGTCGAAGAGCCCAAATTTGAGAGTCACCCTGTAATAGGGTCATGACGAACCTTACTTTCTCCTCACCAGTTGGAAACGAGTGAGGGAAAAAACCAAGGTATAATTTACATGCCTCTTTAAAGACAAAAAATTTTGTTCTATCCCCACTGAACTTGTCAGGAAACACAATTTTGGGTTCCTGGGGTCTAGCAGAATTACCCCACATAGCAGAGGAACCCCCAGGGGAAGAGACTACTGGACTGATTGGCTGCTGTGTGGTTTCAAGCTTGCGGGTCAGATTGTGAAACCCCTAAAGCAAGTAGTTTTGTTTCCGCTCATGGTCCCCCATGCGCTGTAGCAGGGCAGTAAGGAGCGCTTCGGTGGTAGTTGGAGGAGGCATAGTGGAAGCAGCAGCAGAAGCACCGTCTAGACTTTCGTCCTCCATGGCCCGTGATAATGTCACGGCCGGCACCCAATACCAGAACAGGTGCCAAGTACCCTGGTCTCGGCTCGGCTTCACCAGTAGTGTGACCACCGTTGGGCTTCGGGAGGAGCCCTCCGCTTACTTGGGTGCCACCTGGACTTAACGAGGGGTACAAGGCGAGATGTTCTGGCTAGCAGAGGGGCACAGCAGGTAGCAGAGTCTTTTGGGCCGAAGGTCACGGTACAAATGGAGCAGGCAAGAGAATCGTCAGACAGGCTGGGTCGAGGAAGGCAGATATCAAGGATCATCAGGCAGGCAAGGGTCAAACCGGGTTGTCAATCAAAAAGGGTTAATCAAGAGAGGTAGTCAGTAATCAGGCAAGGGTCAAAACAGGAATCACAAACAGGTTCAGACAGAAATAGCTTAAGCTCAGAAGCACCAGGAACAAATCCTATCATGGGCAATGACAACTGTGGGAATGCCCCTTTAATACTTTTGAATTTGGCGCCATTGCGCGCTGACGTCATTACGTCAGCGCGCATGCGCCTTTAAATCCGGAAGTGCGCATGCACGCGCTAGGAGAGAGCCGGCACAAGAAGAGGATCGGCGCGGCACATCGGGCGTCCCCGCCGAGGGGGCGGCAGGCGTCCCTGCCGTCCCCCCACTAGACCACCAGGGTGAGACTTCGTTACAACTTGCTGAAAAGGTTACAATTTGCCAAAGAACACATTGACTGGCCTAAATAGAAATTGGACAACATTTTATGGACTGATGAAAGCAAGATTGTTCTTTTGGGTCTAGGGGCTGCAGACAGTTTGTCAGACAACCCCCAAACACTGAATTCCAGTCACAGTACATTGTGAAGACATGTTTCAACAAGACCCCAAACACACCAGTAAATGAGCAACATCTTGGTTCCTAAAAATAAGATTGACGTTATGGAGTGACCAGCCCAAACGCCGAACCTTAATCCAATAGAAAACTTGTGATTTGCAAAAAAAAATTCTGAGGCAAAACCAAGAAATGCAGAAGAATTGTGGAATGTAACAGGTGCCAGCAGTTGGTGGACTCCATACAACACAGATGTGCAGCAGTTCTCAGAAACACTGATTATACAACTAAATATTAGTTCAGTGATGCAAAGGAAAGCAAAACCTTGAAATATTTTTCAGTTTATACTAGGGATGCACCAAATCCAGGATTCGGGCCAGGATTGGACCTTTTTCAGTAGGATTCGGCCTAACCGAATCCTGATTTCCATTAGGGGTGGGGAGGGAAATGGTAAAAGTAAAAAATGTTTTCACCTTCCCACCCCTAATTTGCATTTGCAAATTAGGTTTCCGATTTGGTTCGGAATCTTTCACAAAGGATTCGGGGGTTCGGCCGAATCCAAAATAGTGGATTTGGTGCATCCCTAGTTTACACAGTGAATGTTTGAGTTTCTAAAGAAGAATGCAGACACTGCTATTTTTGGTACAGCCTAATATTCCCTTTTCTTCACTTTCTTTAAAGTAAAAACAAATTTGATACATTTTTCTTCATGTTCTGAATTTGGAATAGAATGTGCAGTGTTCCCAATGCATCTACGTGTATGGAAATAAGTGCAAATGAGCTTTATTCACTTTTTTAAACACCCTGCTATTAATCTGAACACAACTGTATGTAGATAAAAGGCAATGTTTACCCACAACTCTGCCAACAAAATATTTAATTCAACCACTAAAACAACTGCAGTACCCATAAGACTCATGCAACTTGGCACTTTGGCATTTGGCCCTCTGTTTCCAATATTAAATTCAATGCAGCGTGAAGGGCAGAACAGTATAAAATCGGACCAGAGTGGCTACATTAAAGGAGAAGGAAAGCTAACAGATTAGCCATAATAGTGCAAGCTAGAACGCTATATTTATTCTGCAGAATGCTTTACCATACCTGAGTAAACAGCTCTAGACACTCTCTCTGTTTGTTTAGGATAGAAGCTGCCATATAAGCTTGGTGTGACATCACTTCCTGCCTGAGTCTCTCCCTGCTCACTAACAGCACTGAGCTCAGATTACAGCAGGGATGGGAGGAGGGAGGGGGAGAGGAGCAAACTGAGCATGCTCAAGGCCGTGCCCTGGAGGTTTATGCTGAAAACAGGAAGTCTGATACAGAAGCCCATGAGTACACAATAAAAGGAAAGAAATGCAGTGTTTCTTTTGACAGAGGACTCAGAGCAGCATTACTTTGAGGGTTTACTGTTGTATTTATATAGACCTTTCTGATAAAGCTTATTTAATTTTAGCATTTCCTTCTCCTTTAAAGGAATACTGTCATGGGAATTTTTTTTTTTCAAAATGAATCCGTTAATAGTGCTGCTCCAGAATTCTGCACTAAAATCCATTTCTCAAAAGAGCAAACAGATTTTTTTATATTCAATTTTGAAATCTGACATGGGGCTAGACATATTGTCAATTTCCCAGCTGTCCCAAGTCATGTGACTTGTGCTCTGATAAACTTCAATCACTCTTTACTGCTGTACTGCAAGTTGGAGTGATATCACCCCCCTCCCTTTCCCCCCCCAGCAGCCAAACAAAAGAACAATGGGAAGGTAACCAGATAACAGATCCCTAACACAAGATAACAGCTGCCTGGTAGATCTGAGAACAACACTCAATAATAAAAACCCATGTCCCACTGAGACACATTCAGTTACATTGAGAAGGAAAAACAGCAGCCTGCCAGAAAGCATTACTCTCCTAAAGTGCAGGCACAAGTCACATGACCAGGGGCAGCTGGGAAATTGACAAAATGTCTAGCCCCATGTCAGATTTCAAAATTGAATATAAAAAAATCTGTTTGCTCTTTTGAGAAATGGATTTCAGTGCAGAATTCTGCTGGAGCAGCACTATTAACTGATGTGTTTTGAAAAAAACATGTTTTCTGATAACAAGATCCCTTTAAAGGAGAAGGAAAGCTACGGAGGCATTTTATTGCCAATAGATTAGCTGCAATAGTGCAAGATAGAATGCTATATTTATTCTGTAGAATGTTTTACCATACCTGAGTAAAAAGCTCTAGAAACTCTCTGTTTGTTTAGGATAGGAGCTGCATGGTGTTAACATGGTGTGACATCACTTCCTGCCTGAGTCTCTCTCTGCTCTGGGCTCAGATTACAGTAGAGAAGGGAGGGGGTGGGGAAGAGGAGCAAACTGAGCATGCTCTTGCCCAGGGCAATGAGGTTTAAGTTGAAAACAGGAAGTCTGATGTGTACACAATAGAAGGAAAGAAATGCAGTGTTTCTTTTGACAGGGGACTCAGAGCAGTATTACTTTGGGGGTTTACTGGTATATTTAGATGGACCTTTCTGATAAGGCTTACTTAGTTTTAACCTTTCCTTCTCCTTTAAGGACAATAAACAGACTTGGTATGTTGCAATTCTATAACACTGAACGTAGATGTGACGACTTATGGACCATTCTGATCTTTCTGACATTAGTAGTTGTTTCCCAATGAAACAGAAGGTGAGTATACAGCTGTTTGGATGGAAATTAAAATCTGAGCATACAGACAATGGCAGAAAACAGACAGAGTCAGTTGAACAGGGCAGGTGAAAGAGCTTGGTAACATCTGGAGTCAGTTGGAATTGGTGCAGTTGTATAAGTTTTGAATTCATGCTAACAATATAAGTTAACCTGATCTTTACCCTGACCTTAATAATGAGCACGGTTTCTTATAGTAGATCTCAGGTCAAGGTAAAATTACAGAACAAACGTGGAAAATGAGAGTTACAACTAGGGATGGGCGAATCTGACCCGTTTTGTTTTGCCAAAAATTCGCCGCCGGCAAAATGTCGCAGACGCCCATTAAAGTCTATGGGCGTCAAAAAAAAATAGTCGCGCGGCGAAATATTTTTGACGCGCGTCTTTTATTTTGACGCATAATGCCATACAAGTCTATGGGCGTCATTTTCTCGGTGAAAGAAGGAGAAAAAAATTGCCCATATCTAGTTACAACACAGCATGAATACATGAATAGCCCTAAATGATTTTGCTATATTTTCAGTTATGGTGGAGATAAATCCAGCTGTCAGAAAATGTTATCCTTTCACTGTTCTGCACATTGTGTTCTCAGTAAAAATAACACTATCCCAGTAATGTGATGAGGTCCAGCAGCAGGGGCTTGATTGTATTAGTCATGTTGTTTATTAACTCATACTGCGGGTTTGTGTCTTCCTTTATTAGATCACAACTTTTCTACTAAACCCCTTGTAAATTACACAGTAGCTTAATGATCCTCTTCAGTTTATTCACTTTAGGAATTATAGCTTGTCTTATTTTGGACTAGAACAGCAGAGCTGTTTTATATCCCCAAAGTAATGTTGGCCAGGTCTGCTGAACCTTTCGAGAAATGGAAATGCACTGCAAAGCGGTCAGATATGTCTGTATTTGAATTCCCAGCACTGCCAACAAAGTAGCATATTAGAGGTGCAATGTACCTGCCCGTGTATGCCAAATGTTCCCAGAACTAGGAAGGAGTTAAGCAATCTGCAGCAGCCAAGAGAGGATGGTATGACTGCATTGTGGTGCTGCCAAGTAGTAAAATGGATTAATAGAGGAAACACTGCAGGTTGTACTTACAGCAGTCACATTGACATTAGCAGTCATTTTCATTTACTGGCAGGAGGGAGAGACTTTCCAATGAAAAACAATACAGTGCCAAGAAGAAAAGTCTGACATTACTTTATTACTGAACATCAATTGCCCTCATCTAGGGAAGTAGACTTGTAATAATTCAATACCTTTTCCCTGGTCTCTATGGCAATTGGTGTTGGCAGGCAAGGTTGAAAGGATTGAATCCAAGGGATCTGTATGACTTGGAAGGGGTAAGGTCACCAGTGCTTTTGAAATACTACAATGGGCCGATTATCTCCTATTTCACACGCTGCTGGCCATAGAAACCTCATTGTCGGGCAATTTAAGTTCCACAGGCCTCCAGCTGGACAGCCCATGTTTGAAAGAAAAAATACATTTTTAATAGCTTCAGATTGCTTTCATGATTTTTTTGTTATGAAGCAAAGCTGAAACCTGTCTCAGGTGGCTCATGTAAGTCATACATTGTTCTAGCCATGTGTCCCCTACTCCTTCGAAAATGGTGCAAGAAAAGAAAAAGGAAAGGATATACAGTACAGTACTCCTTTGGGGTATATTTGCAAAGCTTTGTATTTAATATTACCCCCAAGAAATTGCAATATTTTGCACAAGATATTCCACAGCAGTTTATAGAAATTATACATCATTTCCTGCTTAAAGGGCATGTAAAGGCAAAAAAAATAAAATGCAATTTTTACTTTCTTTAATGAAAAAGAAACCTATTTCCAATATACTTTAATTAAAAAATCTGTACAGTTTTTATAAGGAACCTGACTGTATGCAGTGAAATTCTCCCTTCATTTACGGCTGTGGATAGGAATTGTCAGAAGGTCCCTAACTGCTGGGTAGGGAAACAATCATACTCATGAACAGCAGGGGGAGCCCCGCCTTAATTCCCAGCCAAGCAGAACTCAAGCAGCTTTGTTTTTTTCCCTGTAGAACAGTCGGCGACTGTATAGAGATTTGTATTGGATTTTATTTTTGCCTTTACATCACCTTTACTGTTTCCAACTCCAGCTGCAGGGATAACGATCATGGAGCCAAATTTAAACAGATAAATTGGGATTCTATTTGGAGGATTATTTTGCTGCAGTCAGTGGTTCTGCAGAGTTGGGGAAAGTTTATATAAAACAATACAAAAACTATAAAATCCACATTAGATTACATGACAACACAGGACCCAGTGCAGTCTGTCTATTCTGATTATTAATCAGTCTTGCTGTATTGGCTTCTGGCAGTTATTATTTGACTTGTGCTGCTTGATAATTTATGACGATCCTTAAGCAGCAGCCCAGACCTCATTGAGCATGTGCACAGTCTTGGTCTTTTAGAGATGTTTACCCCTGTGGTCAACTTTAAAAGCATAAATAATTTGTTTTATTAGGCTTCTGGTGCAGTAAATTCATGTTTATGTTTAGTATACAAAATACAGTATTTCTAGACTTATTCTATTTTAGACTTTACTTCCCCTTTAAAGCCAGCCGTTTCGAATGATATTCATAGTGGTGGAGTCATGCTTTCCCATTTAGTTATACAGTTTATCTGAAAAACATGTCTTTAATTGGCTTTATGTTTTATTGTTTCTCTACTGCAGCAGCAACACATTAGCTGGGAACTAATAAATGTTCCTCCTCAGACCACATGAAGTTCCTGCGAGAGCTTCCTTTGCTGTGCTTGAATTATGCAGAGGAAAGGTTAAATAGTCCAGCACACTGACCTTTAAGGACATTGTAAAAGTGTCAGGGCTTTTGCTGTTCATTCAGTAGGAATTACTGTCTCCATATGAAATGAGAGAGCTGGGTTGTGCAGTCTGGTCCTGGTACAGGGATTTCTTGCGTATGCATTGTCACGCCATAGTGTTTCCAGAGAGGAGCATTTGTGTTAAGTTAGGGGTCTGTTTGCTATGTTGCATGTTTGCAAGTGTTTATATGATATTTGTATTTGGTTGAGCATTCCTGTAGCAATTGTGTCGCTATTTAACTGCAGGATACAAAGAGGGAGATATCATACATACCACTATGTTCCTTCTGCAGCTCTTCAAATATAAATCTACCCTTATTGAGCAGGCGTTACATTAGGGGGTTTATTTATTAAAGTCCGAATGGCAAAAACTCAAAAAATTCTAGTTTTTTTTTTTTTACTATAAAATCCACATTTTTAGTGGGAAAAAACTCACATTGTTTTGGAATTTATTAAACCCAGAGGGTGTGAAAGGACAAGGAAAGGCAAAAAAATAAAATCCAATTTTTACTTTAATGAAAAAGAAACCTATCTCCAATATACTTTAATTAAAAAATGTGTACTGTTTTTATAAGAAACCTGACTGTAAGCAGTGAAATTCTCCCTTCATTTACTGCTATGGATAGGAATTGTCAGATGGTCCCTAACTGCTGAGCAGGGAAGCAATCATTTTTTATGAACAGCAGCTTTGTTTCTGACGATCCCTAAGCAGCCCAGACCACACTGAGCATGAGCAGGGTCAGGGTCAGGCAAAGATGGCAAACAAAGTTACAAGATGACAGCCCCCTGTGGCCAACTTTGAAAGCATAAATCATTTGTTTAATTAGGCTTGTGATGCAGTAAGTTCATGCTTATGTTATAGTATACAAAATACAGCATTTCTAGCCTTATTCTATTTTAGACTTTCCTTGTCCTTTAACTACTTTTCGCTATACAAATGGGTTTAATGAAAAATGTTATATATTTTTTCAGGAACAAGTGTAGCACATTACTGTCACCTGTATTATACTGTACACGCTGTGTTTCTCTCATTTCTTTATATGGGAATTCTTTCCAGGTCTTCTCCAATTATATGCAGGCCAGGATCAAGGAGGAAGCAGGAAGGAGGTTACAGTCAATTTCAGGAGACAGCAGGGAGCACTAATTCTGTATCTGTAAGGACTCTTACTCATGAGTGTTTTTACCTGCGTTCCCCTGCGTTCCGTTTCTCGTCGTTCAGCCGCAGGGGAGCGCAGGAATAGACGCATTTCATTATTTCAAATGGGGCTGTACTCACACAGGCGCGTGTAGGCGCCGAACGCAGGAAAAATGCAGCATGTTGCATCTCAACCTGCGTTCGGCACCTACATGCGCCTGTGTGAGGAACAGTAACACCAAAAAATAAAAGTGGTTTAAAGTAATGAAAATATAATGCATTGTTGCCCTGCACTACTAAAACTGATGTGTTTGCTTAAGAAACACTACAATTGTTTATATAAATAAGCTGCTATGTAGCAATGGGGGCAGCCATTCAAAGGAGAAAAAGCTCAAGTTACACAGCAGATAGCAGATAATCTCTGTCTGTCTAATGGTGTTATCTGTTATCCATTTGTTAACCTGTGCCATATAGCCGTTTTTCAATTTCCACCATTGCTCCACAGCAGCTTATTTATATGAACTATAGTAGAGTTTCTGAAGCAAACAGATCAGATTTACCAGTGCAGGGCAACACTACATGATATTTTCATTACTTTAAAACACTTTCATTTTTTGGTGTTACTGTTCCTTTAAGCTGGCCATAGACACAAAGATTTGATCGTACGAATCGAGGATTCGTACGATTTTCGGAACATGTTTGGAGAGTCCCGTCATTTTTCGTCCGGCGGAGATCGGTCGTTTGGTCGATCGGACAGGTTAGAAAATTTCTGTCGGCTGCCGATAATATCGCTGCGTGTATTGCCGATCGTACGATTTTCAGTGGGAGACTGTCACTGGCTTTGGTTGGACATAGATATCGTACGATTGCTGTCAGGGGCAGAACATTGCTGATCTGTTCTTTAACTAATCTGACTGGTAAGACTTTGATCTGAATGGTTAGTGGCGGGTCGGGAGATGGGAAAGTCCGATGATTCGTACGATCGGATCTTTGCATCTATGGCCAGCTTTAGAGACACAAGTGCCTGGAGAATAGAGATTTAGCAATGAGGATGATTGGAGAAAGAGACTATTAGGAAGCAGTTGATTCCATACAGCACATCTCTAGTGCACATCTTAGCAATGCACAGGGAACTCTCCCTTCTGTGCATCTCTATCAAATCTATTCCAGTTTCTGTGCAGTGTCCCCTGTCATTTCTTCCAGGCTGTGATCATAAACCATTTCTTTTGTGCACCAGTTTTAAATCATAAGGCTCATTTCTGAACACAAGTACAATTTCATATGACATTTGCCATATTTTATATTTTACCCACAATGCATTTTCCCCACGTTCCCAAAATTACAATGCATCAGAATGATTGCAATTGTGGATAATGACTCCAAACTACAAAAAACATGGATGAAAATGGAACCTGAACAAAGGGTATGAAACAGGGGTGTTGCAGTGACTTGAATAACAAGCAGGAAAATGAATGAGTGTCTGAATATGAATTTTCAGCAAATAATTCGAATTTTATAAAATGATTTCCTTTTTCTCTGTAATAGTAAAACAATGACCTGTACTTGATGGGTGCTAAGCTGCATGAATCCATATTGGTGGCAAAACAGTCGTTTTGGGATTAGTTAATGTTTATATGATTTTTACCAGACTTGAATCTTATCTGGAAAACTCAAGGTCTCAAGCATTCCAGGTATTAAGATTCTGTACTTGTACCTGTAAACTGCAGAAGGAAAATAGGAAATATTTCAGTAAATTATTGTATAGTCTATGCCTTCTCAAGTTTAATTAATAATACTATAAATGGGAGGTCATAATGGCAACAAATGATAGCAAAATATTGCAATTAGAAGGGATTATTTAATATTCTACTTAGTTGCAGCATCTTGATTCATATTAGAGTTGGCGTGTATCCAGGTCATCATAATGAATGCTACATTGCTACATATATATATATATATATATATATATATACAGTTAAATAGGTGCACTCCACATACAGAGTCTGTGACCTGGGTGCCAAGTGAAACATGTAAAGAAAAGGGTAAATACTCGCACACTCAGGGTTTGAATATTATGCAAAAAAAAGGAGAGTTTATTCGATGTTTCGGTCCTAGCAAAGGTATCGGTTGGGGTAGATTATGGAGGCTTGGTGCTCTAGCAGGCTCACCTCTGCAGTATAAGCAGATTTTTGGCTGGATACAGTGATCCCTCTCATTTTGACCCATACAGGTGATGGACTCGAGCTCTTCATATCAGCAGGTGATGCTACCTATACAACCCATTCTATTTCCTCTATATGCATTCTCCTTGTACTCTTGGCTATCCTTACTCCTCCAAAAAAGTGTCACTTTGGATCATAACAATGACAAACTTAAGCTTTTTGCTAAATTATAGTGTAATTACATTTCTAACACATACTGTTTTTAACAATGTTGCCTAGCAACTGTTTGGAAGGGGTTTATATGTTTGTTTGTTGGTGGGGGCGCTGTTTGTTTGCTTTTCCTGACGAAGGTCCTGGTTTAGCATAATATACAAACCCTGAGTGTGCCAGGCTTCACCTTTTGCTATACCGTATATATATTTATATTACAGTCATATGAAAAAATTTGGGAACCCCTCTCAGCCTGCATAATAATTTAATCCACTTTCAACAAAAACGATAAGAGTGGTATGTCTTTAACTTCCCAGGAACATCTGAGTACTGGGGTGTTTTCTGAACAAAGATTTTTAGTGAAGCAGTATTCAGTTGTGTGATATTAAATGAAATGTGAAAAACTGCTGTGCAAAAATTTGGGTAATTTTGCTAATTTGAATGCATGTAACTGCTCAATACTGATTACTGGCAACACCAAATTGGTTGGATTGGCTCATTAAGCCTTGAACTTCATAGAAAGGTGTGTCCAATCATGAGAAAAGGTATTTAAAGTGGCCAATTGCAAGTTGTGCTTCTGTTTGAGTCTCCTCTGAAGAGTGACAGCATGGGATCCTCAAAGCAACTCTCAAAAGATCTTACAACAAAGGTTGCTCAGTATCATGGTTTAGGGGAAGGCTACAAAAAGCTATCTCAGATGTTTAAACTGTCAGTTTCAACTGTAAGGAATGTAATCATAAATTGAAGGCCACAGGCACAGTTGCTGTAAAATGCAGTCTAGTACGTCAAAAGGAGCGGCATATGTGGAGGATTGTGAGAATGGTTACAGACAAGCCAAAGATCACCTCCAAAGACCTGCAAGACCATCTTGCTACATACTGTCAAATTTGGTGGAGGTTCCATCATGCTGTGGGGCTGTGTGTCTAGTTCAGGGACAGGGGCCCTTCTTAAAGTCAAGGGTCGGATGAATTCAACCCAATATCAACAGATTCTTCAGGATAATGTTCAAGCATCAGTCACAAAGTTGAAGTTACGCAGGGGTTGGATATTCCAACAAGACAATGGGGCAAATTCACTAAAGCGAAGTGGGCTTACTCTAGCGCTACTTCGCACCCTTACTGCTACATATACGTCCATTGTACCTTAACTTGGCGCCGTATGCAAATTAGGCATCGGTAGCATAACTTCGTTTTGCTTGACCAATTAACGCTAGCGCAACTTCACTACCTATCGCCTCCATGAGCACAACGGATTTTAGTGAATTAGCGGCGCCCTGGCGAAACTTGGCCGAAACTTCGAAGTGCAGCGAAGCCTGTGCTAGCGCAACTCCGCAGGTTACTGAATTTGCCCCAAGGACCCTAAACACACTCTACAAAGGCATTTATGCAGAGGGAGAAGTACAATATTCTGGAGTGGACGCCACAGTCCCCGACTTAAATATCATCGAAAATCTATGGGATGATTTGAAGCAGGCTGTCCATGCTCGGCAGCCATCAAATTAACTGAACTGGAGAGATTTTGTATGGACGAATGGTCAAAAATACCGCCATCCAGAATCCAGACATTCATCAATGGCTATAGGAGGCGTCTAGAGGCTGTCCCTGTTACATTTGCAAAAGGGGGCTCAATTAATTATTGGTGTAATATTGAAATAATTTTGTTATGATGCATATTGCATATTATCTGTTAATCCAATAAACTTTATTTCACTGCTGAAATACTACTGTTTCCATAAGGCATGTTATATTTTAAAAGGAAGTTGTTATTTTTAAAGCTCAGCCAATGATAAACAAAACTCCAAAGAATTAAGAGAGGTTCCCAAACTTTTTCATATGACTATTTATATATATATATATATATATATATATATATATATATACACACACACAGTATATACAGAAAAGTGCTTATTTCTTCCTATAATCAGGCCAACACATGAGAATAAGTATGCCTGTCTTTGAGCACCATCTGGTGGAAAACTATGGAAAGCAAACCGAAAATTGTTATTGTACATAAGTTTTAAAAAGAAACAAACAAGTGATTGTCTATAACATAGTAAGTAACATAGTAAGTAAGGTTGAAAAAAGACACATGTCCATCGAGTTCAACCTTTTTTTTTTTATTAACTACCTATCTGCCAGTTGATCCAGAGGAAGGCAAAAAACCCATCTGAAGCCTCTCCAATTTGCCTTAGAGGGGGAAAAATTCCTTCCTGACTCCAAAATGGCAATCGGACAAGTCCCTGGATCAACTTGGACTATGAGCTATTTCCCATAACCCTGTATTCCCTTACTTGCTAAAAAGCCATCCAACCCCTTCTTAAAGCTATCTAATGTATCAGCCTGTACAACTGATTCAGGGAGAGAATTCCACATCTTCACAGCTCTCACTGTAAAAAACCCCTTCCGAATATTTAGGCGGAACCTCTTTTCTTCTAATCGGAATGGGTGACCTCGTGTCAGCTGGAAAGACCTACTGGTAAATAAAACATTAGAGACATTATTATATGATCCCCTTATATATTTATACATAGTCATCATATCACCCCTTAAGCGCCTCTTCTCCAGCGTGAACATCTCCAATTTGGCCAGTCTTTCCCCATAGCTAAGATTTTCAATACCTTTTACCAGCTTAGTTGCCCTTCTCTGTACCCTCTCTAATACAATAATGTCCTGTTTGAGTGATGGAGACAAAAACTGTACGGCATATTCTAGATGGGGCCTTACAAGTGCTCTATACAGTGGAAGAATGACCCCCTCCTCCCTTGACTCTATGCCCCTTTTAATACAGCTCAAAACCTTATTTGCCCTTGATGCTGCTGACTGGCATAAATTATTGTATAGTCTATGCCTTCTCAAGTTTAATTAATAATACTATAAATGGGAGGTCATAATGGCAACAAATGATAGCAAAATATTGCAATTAGAAGGGATTATTTAATATTCTACTTAGTTGCAGCATCTTGATTCATATTAGAGTTGGCGTGTATCCAGGTCATCATAATGAATGCTACATTGCTACATATATATATATATATATATATATATATATATATATATACAGTTAAATAGGTGCACTCCACATACAGAGTCTGTGACCTGGGTGCCAAGTGAAACATGTAAAGAAAAGGGTAAATACTCGCACACTCAGGGTTTGAATATTATGCAAAAAAAAGGAGAGTTTATTCGATGTTTCGGTCCTAGCAAAGGTATCGGTTGGGGTAGATTATGGAGGCTTGGTGCTCTAGCAGGCTCACCTCTGCAGTATAAGCAGATTTTTGGCTGGATACAGTGATCCCTCTCATTTTGACCCATACAGGTGATGGACTCGAGCTCTTCATATCAGCAGGTGATGCTACCTATACAACCCATTCTATTTCCTCTATATGCATTCTCCTTGTACTCTTGGCTATCCTTACTCCTCCAAAAAAGTGTCACTTTGGATCATAACAATGACAAACTTAAGCTTTTTGCTAAATTATAGTGTAATTACATTTCTAACACATACTGTTTTTAACAATGTTGCCTAGCAACTGTTTGGAAGGGGTTTATATGTTTGTTTGTTGGTGGGGGCGCTGTTTGTTTGCTTTTCCTGACGAAGGTCCTGGTTTAGCATAATATACAAACCCTGAGTGTGCCAGGCTTCACCTTTTGCTATACCGTATATATATTTATATTACAGTCATATGAAAAAATTTGGGAACCCCTCTCAGCCTGCATAATAATTTAATCCACTTTCAACAAAAACGATAAGAGTGGTATGTCTTTAACTTCCCAGGAACATCTGAGTACTGGGGTGTTTTCTGAACAAAGATTTTTAGTGAAGCAGTATTCAGTTGTGTGATATTAAATGAAATGTGAAAAACTGCTGTGCAAAAATTTGGGTAATTTTGCTAATTTGAATGCATGTAACTGCTCAATACTGATTACTGGCAACACCAAATTGGTTGGATTGGCTCATTAAGCCTTGAACTTCATAGAAAGGTGTGTCCAATCATGAGAAAAGGTATTTAAAGTGGCCAATTGCAAGTTGTGCTTCTGTTTGAGTCTCCTCTGAAGAGTGACAGCATGGGATCCTCAAAGCAACTCTCAAAAGATCTTACAACAAAGGTTGCTCAGTATCATGGTTTAGGGGAAGGCTACAAAAAGCTATCTCAGATGTTTAAACTGTCAGTTTCAACTGTAAGGAATGTAATCATAAATTGAAGGCCACAGGCACAGTTGCTGTAAAATGCAGTCTAGTACGTCAAAAGGAGCGGCATATGTGGAGGATTGTGAGAATGGTTACAGACAAGCCAAAGATCACCTCCAAAGACCTGCAAGACCATCTTGCTACATACTGTCAAATTTGGTGGAGGTTCCATCATGCTGTGGGGCTGTGTGTCTAGTTCAGGGACAGGGGCCCTTCTTAAAGTCAAGGGTCGGATGAATTCAACCCAATATCAACAGATTCTTCAGGATAATGTTCAAGCATCAGTCACAAAGTTGAAGTTACGCAGGGGTTGGATATTCCAACAAGACAATGGGGCAAATTCACTAAAGCGAAGTGGGCTTACTCTAGCGCTACTTCGCACCCTTACTGCTACATATACGTCCATTGTACCTTAACTTGGCGCCGTATGCAAATTAGGCATCGGTAGCATAACTTCGTTTTGCTTGACCAATTAACGCTAGCGCAACTTCACTACCTATCGCCTCCATGAGCACAACGGATTTTAGTGAATTAGCGGCGCCCTGGCGAAACTTGGCCGAAACTTCGAAGTGCAGCGAAGCCTGTGCTAGCGCAACTCCGCAGGTTACTGAATTTGCCCCAAGGACCCTAAACACACTCTACAAAGGCATTTATGCAGAGGGAGAAGTACAATATTCTGGAGTGGACGCCACAGTCCCCGACTTAAATATCATCGAAAATCTATGGGATGATTTGAAGCAGGCTGTCCATGCTCGGCAGCCATCAAATTAACTGAACTGGAGAGATTTTGTATGGACGAATGGTCAAAAATACCGCCATCCAGAATCCAGACATTCATCAATGGCTATAGGAGGCGTCTAGAGGCTGTCCCTGTTACATTTGCAAAAGGGGGCTCAATTAATTATTGGTGTAATATTGAAATAATTTTGTTATGATGCATATTGCATATTATCTGTTAATCCAATAAACTTTATTTCACTGCTGAAATACTACTGTTTCCATAAGGCATGTTATATTTTAAAAGGAAGTTGTTATTTTTAAAGCTCAGCCAATGATAAACAAAACTCCAAAGAATTAAGAGAGGTTCCCAAACTTTTTCATATGACTATTTATATATATATATATATATATATATATATATATATATATATATATATATATACACACACACACAGTATATACAGAAAAGTGCTTATTTCTTCCTATAATCAGGCCAACACATGAGAATAAGTATGCCTGTCTTTGAGCACCATCTGGTGGAAAACTATGGAAAGCAAACCGAAAATCGTTATTGTACATAAGTTTTAAAAAGAAACAAACAAGTGATTGTCTATAACATAGTAAGTAACATAGTAAGTAAGGTTGAAAAAAGACACATGTCCATCGAGTTCAACCTTTTTTTTTTTTATTAACTACCTATCTGCCAGTTGATCCAGAGGAAGGCAAAAAACCCATCTGAAGCCTCTCCAATTTGCCTTAGAGGGGGAAAAATTCCTTCCTGACTCCAAAATGGCAATCGGACAAGTCCCTGGATCAACTTGGACTATGAGCTATTTCCCATAACCCTGTATTCCCTTACTTGCTAAAAAGCCATCCAACCCCTTCTTAAAGCTATCTAATGTATCAGCCTGTACAACTGATTCAGGGAGAGAATTCCACATCTTCACAGCTCTCACTGTAAAAAACCCCTTCCGAATATTTAGGCGGAACCTCTTTTCTTCTAATCGGAATGGGTGACCTCGTGTCAGCTGGAAAGACCTACTGGTAAATAAAACATTAGAGACATTATTATATGATCCCCTTATATATTTATACATAGTCATCATATCACCCCTTAAGCGCCTCTTCTCCAGCGTGAACATCTCCAATTTGGCCAGTCTTTCCCCATAGCTAAGATTTTCAATACCTTTTACCAGCTTAGTTGCCCTTCTCTGTACCCTCTCTAATACAATAATGTCCTGTTTGAGTGATGGAGACAAAAACTGTACGGCATATTCTAGATGGGGCCTTACAAGTGCTCTATACAGTGGAAGAATGACCCCCTCCTCCCTTGACTCTATGCCCCTTTTAATACAGCTCAAAACCTTATTTGCCCTTGATGCTGCTGACTGGCATTGCTTGCTACAGCCAAGTTTATCATCTACAAGTACTCCAAGGTCCTTTTCCATAATGGATTTGCCTAGTGCAGTCCCATTAAGGGTATAAGTGGCTTGGATATTTTTACATCCCAGGTGCATGACTTTACATTTATCAACATTGAATCTCATTTGCCACTTAGCTGCCCAGATTGCCAGTTTGTCAAGATCCTGTTGCAAGGATGCCACATCCTGGATGGAATTAATTGGGCTGGATAATTTTGTGTCATCTGCAAACACTGATACATTACTTACAACACCCTCCCCTAAGTCATTAATGAACAAGTTAAATAAAAGTGGACCCAATACTGAGCCTTGGGGGACCCCACTAAGAACCTTACTCCAAGTAGAGAATGTCCCATTAACAACTACCCTCTGTACCCTGATCCTGTAGCCAGTTTCCTATCCATGTGCAAACGACTTCATTAAGCCCAACAGACCTTAGTTTAGAAAGCAGTCGTTTGTGGGGCACAGTATCAAACGCTTTGGCAAAATCCAAATAGATCACATCTACTGCCCCCCCACTATCCAGAATCTTACTTACCACATCATAAAATGCAATCAAATTCGTCTGACATGACCTATCCTTCATAAAGCCATGCTGATTGTTGCTCATAATGCCATTCATTAGGACAACATTTTGAATGTGATTCCTTAACAAGCCTTCAAATAATTTGCCCACCACAGATGTCAAGCTTACTGGCCTATAATTGCCAGGCTGAGATCGTAATCCCTTTTTAAATATTGGAATAACATCAGCTTTTCTCCAATCCATAGGCACCATACCAGATGACAGTGAATCTGAGAAAATCAGAAATAAAGGCTGGTCTAAAACTGAACTAAGCTCTCTTAGAACCCAGGGGTGTATGCCATCAGGCCCTGGAGCCTTGTTTACATTAATTTGTATTAAAGCTTTTTGAAGCATATCCTGAGTCAGCCACTGACTAGATTGAGCTGAACCATTCGTGCAGTTATTACGTGAGTGTATGGTACAGAACAGTCCACCACATTAAGTGGCTTATTTATTAAAGTCCGAATGGCAATAGCTCAAAAAATTCAAGATTTATTAAAACCCTGAGGATAGAAAAAGTCTGAATTCGAAAATCCGGCCTCTCAGACCTGCCGAGCTTGTATATGTCAATAGGAGAGGTCCCTATCCTATTTGGGAGTTTCTGCTCTGGAATCCAAAAAATTCATGCTTTTCAGTAAAAAGCCCAAAAAAATTAAGCAATTTGGGAAAAAAACTCATACGAATTTGATTTTAGCTAGATTTCTACGTTTGTTCCTGATCCGATTAAATCGTGCTTTTTTTCCATTAATAAATAAGGTCCAATTATGGAATCTAGTTTGGTCTGACTTTTTTATTTAAATAGTCAAAATAATTCAGATTTCTATAAATAAGGGCCCCCCCAAGCTTTTTTTTTGCCAGAATTCTAGTGCAATTGTAATTTGTGTGGTTCTAGAGATGGTTTTGTGAGCCATTAAGTGCATGACAGCTGCATGTGTAAGATCAGCACCCAGGAAGTAACATCACATGAAAGTAGGAGTTAACTCCAGGGCCCCTTTATACCTTGGACATTACTGTATGTGTAATTTATCAAAGAATACTGAGTTGGTGAGTTAAATCTGAGTCATTCTGCACTTATATTTGCTGTCGTAAGTTTTACATCCTATTGTTTTCATACAATTTCATAGCAAGAAAGACACTTGTTAAATGTCAGGAAGTTAGTGTTCCTGCTACTGTAGGTATAAGAAAATGCAGCCAGTCTGCAGTGATACAAATGTGGAAAATATTATTTATTTAGACAGCACTGGCGTTACACAGTGTTTAACAGACTATGTATGTTTTACATCAATCCGTGCCCCAGTGGAAATTACTGTGTAAGGTCTCTGAAATGGGGAATAGGGCAATTTACTTGGGGAGTAACTTTAATGTAGCTGAGAGAGGGCAGGGGAATGGTTTAGCAGTTCTATTGGTTACAAACATTATTGGGGGTTTATTTTTTGTTAATGTTTTGAATGGAATACATTTTAAACAAACAGTTTCCTATTAGTACTAGAACTCCCTGACTAGTTGGAATAGCTATGCAAAATATCACAGACAATGCGATAAACCCCAAGAGGGAAACCCCAAGAAGGGTGCAGCCGATGCTTAAAAATTTTTAAAAAACTCAGAAATCCTTAAAGACAGAATCTGAGAATCCATCTTCTTTTAATTATACAGCACCTGGATCCTTGGCATTTCCAAACACTACATTTCTGTTATACACCTGGTTTTAGGGCTATGGAATATTCAGTTGGATCTTGTTACTCAGCAGCCACATGCACCATAGTCCAAATGTAAACGAAAAAAAATAAAATCCCATTTTTACTTTCTTTAATGAAAAATAAATTTATCTCCAATATTTTAATTAAAAAACAAAGCTGCTCGAGGTCAGGGAAGTAAAGTGGAGGGGGGTATGATCCTTTTCCTGCAGTGCAGTTAGGGACCGTCTGAAGTTTTCTATCCACAGCAGTCAGAGCAAGTAAATGAAGGGAGAATCTCACTGTATACAGTCAGGTTTATTATAAAAACACATTTCCCTGTAAAGCAGCCTGTGACCGTGTACAGATTTGTACCCTCAGACCCAGTGCAGTCTGCATATTCTGATTATAAATCAGTCTTGCTATATCAGCTTCTATGGCAGATATTATTTGACTTGTGCTGCATTGATAATTTATGATAATCCCTAAACTTTACCTCCCAACTGAAGTCCAGAACACACTGAGCATGTGCATAGTCTTGCAAAGATGTTTAACAAAGTTACAAGATGACAGCCCCCTGCTGCCAACTTTAAAAACATAAATCATTTGTTTAATTGGGCTTGTGGTGCAGTAAGTTCATGTTTATATTTAGTATACAAAATACAGCATTTCTAGCATTATTCTATTTTAGACTTTAGTTCCCCTTTAAGACTATAACATTCATATAGTCACTTTTATTCAAGTACATTTTTGGGGGTTTCTCTGGATCCAAAAATAGTGTACCGTATATACTCGAGTATAAGATGAGTTTTTCAGCCCACAAAATATGCTGAAAAACTCTATCTCGGCTTATACTCAGGTCAAGCGCAAAAACAGTCGCTGGAGTCTAAGAATAGTCACCGGCGTCTAAGAATGGTCGCAGGCATCCAAAAATGAGACGCCGGCACCTCCAATGGGAGCAGAAACCCTCAATTTTTTCATTGAAACTTACCAGAAGCTGCTGCATTTCTCACCCTAGGCTTATACTCGAGTCAATAAGCTTTCCCAGTTTTTGCAGGTAAAATTAGGTACCTCGGCTTATACTCGGGACGGCTTATACTCGGGACGGCTTATACTCGAGTATATACGGTATTTGTTATTCAAGTGTGTTATACTACAACTTGCTGCTTGAAGTTAGGCTTTTTGAGATTCTAGCTAAGGTGAGACAAGTACAGTACAGAATAGATTTGAAGGCTGTGTTAATGTTTGTGAAGTACGAACACAAATCTGCTGGGCAAACCCAACCCCATATCTGTATAAATGGAGTGCTACTAACCTAGCCAAGATATTTGAAACAGTCACACAAAACCTAAAGGACAAAGAAAAGTAAAACCGTTGGGGTTTAATCTGTTAGACAAGTCAGTGTATAGTGGAAGGAAATGGTCCAGGGGATTAACACTTTCCAAGGCACTGCACAGATGTATTTTTGGCTGCACTTCAAAAGAAATAAAAAGCACTCTAGACTTACCCCTGTTCATACTTCAGTATAGCAGTCTGCTCGACTCCATTAAGTGGGTATTCCAGGTTCAGGTCCTTCAGTATTCTGGCACCAAAATGTTTTTTTCTCATCTTCCCCAGAAAAGTGCTGAACTGTATTATCTACAGCACTGGAACATTGGTACTTAATGCTACTGCAGATTGTATAGCAGGTTAAAAGCATGGCCCTGTTCAGTACTTGAACAGTTGGATTTTATAAGCAGTGCTACTGCCAGATATATATTTGGCTGTATTTATAGAAGGTTTCCTCCTTTAAAGAACCCAGGAAGATTTTGGAAGTAGTGCTTTGCCATATAAAAAGACATTGTGGGTTCTTTTCTGTTCCCTGTGCTGCAAGTGCTAGAGCATTTAGGGGTACAAGCATGTGCCCCTTATGTGCTCTGCTCTTTGCAACAACTTGGAATTTAGAAGGAAAAAGCAGAGTGCAGCTCAGGAGATGGGTAGGGTGCAGGATAGGGTGCCTAATATACGCAGTCCTCTATTCCAGATGTTTTCCGCAGGTCTCTGTGCTGTGTGGCACCTAGGGTATAAACCTATAGGGCTTCACCAAAGATCAAAAGTGGGGAATCTAAAATGATTTCTAGCAGTCTGATGTGTTTTGGATTTATAAAAACTTTCCTGACTTTCAGGAACATTTACCAAACTGACAAATTAGCAAAGCTCATAACACTTTCAATTTGTATGTGCATAGCACAGCACTGTGCAGTAATACGCATTCAGATGCTCCCTTCCCAATATGCATCACATGCGGGAAAGAAAGAAACTGGACAACTGGTCCTTATTTTTTAAAATGGTAATTTTCTATTTATGATTACCCAATGGCACATACTACTAAAAAAGTATATTATTATGAAAAATGGTGTATTTACATGAAACCAGGTCTACATATGGCCTGGTTTATTCAATATATTTTTATAAAGACCAACATTGTTCAGGGGGTATAGTTTTTCTTTAAAACAGTATGATACATACTTTTCTGGACCAAAATGGCTGCAGTTATTAAGATTCAATTAAATGTAAATGTGGTAATACATGGGCAGATTTAAGCTGCCAATTCAATAAGCTGCAGATATCAATTGGCCAGGTTTGATTTTCATGTCAGATCAAGGACCACATTGGTTCATTGATGTGGTCTTTGTCCGGACAGTCTCTACTCCAGTTGTTGTAATCCAATTGTTTGGCCCTAGAGCCAAACAACCGGATTAGCCCAATATTATCCAACTTTGGTCGTCATATCGGGAGAAAGATCAGCTCATTAAGTGAGCAGACCTTATAATGTATGGCCAACTGAACAGACCAGGTGACAGAGCAGGTACCGGCATCCATTGGCTTGCATTACATTTGGACAGGAAATTTGACACATGGTTGTTGAGAGGGAGCTTTAGAGGCAGCCAGGAGCTTTTTCTAACTAATTAATAAAATTATCAAAAAAGACCCAAGAACCATTAAAAGAAGATACAAGAGCCATTTTTAGAGCACAATAAAAAAAAAACCTGTCCCTATAATTTCTATAACAGTCCATCTCATTTGCTAAGTATGTTCTGTTTTTTTCATACCATATAGAGGCAACCAATAAACTATTGCATTTTTATAGATGCAAGGTGTCTCTTCCCCATCTACTTATGTGCAAGAACTGCTCATAATTCAGTCTTCTAAATCTCCAAAACAAACAGATGAAATGCAAAAATAATGCATCAGACCTGTTAAGAGCAGAGCTAGGCTTTGTGAAATGCTATCTGTGCTGCAGGTGAAAGGGGTTGCCAGGCTAGCAATTATCCTTCTGTATAAACAAGTGAAGCACAAATAAAAGTAACATTTGTATTGGCTTTCAAGGGGACTTATGACCCTAAGAAATAATTCCAAGTCCTTTTCTGTCATGTTAGTTGAGCAAAATTAACTTTACTTACACTATATTTATTATATACATTTTGTTTCCTTCAGTCTTGGGATTACACGATCACCAAAAAGGTAGGTGCCATTTTGTGGACACAGCTATCAAGGCAAGTTGTGTATCACCCTAAAATATTGTATATGCACCAGAATGGGGATCTAATGTCCATGCCCAGTGCCCTACATAATTATAGAGCCTGAGGAGGGCAGGGGAAATGTGGGGCGTGCAGTGACAGCTAGGAAGTGCTGAATGTTAAGTGAAAGTAATTGACTCAGGCATAGAGGCAGGGCAGGCAAGGTGTGATTGACAGTTCAGCTAGTTATACACCTTTATAACAGGTTCAAATGTTTTAATGAAAAAAAGTATTTTGGTTCCATAATTTATTATACAGCTTTTTATGTGTGGGTGACAGGTCCACTTTAATATCAGTCTGTATCGGTACTGTACAACTAAGATCCTAACTTGCTTTGGCATGTTTTTCTGACAGGGGTTGCTCAAATAAGCAATGTACTTTCTAGACTCTGTACACAGTTTTTCAAATTGCTGAGGGACACCCACTGCAGTGTTTCACACAGGGGACTATTCTCAAAGGCCAGAGAAACAGCTTTTTGGATCCTGAAGTCAAGAGAAAACTAAACAGCAGTCTAGGCACAAATGTAAAATACCTCTCAACTGTCCTGTTTTTAGAGGGACAGTCCCTCTTTTGTACTGGATAGTCCAGTTTTTCACTGCACTGAACAACCAGAAAAAGAAACAAAGTTTCTAACTTAATTGGGTTTTGGCAGAGAGCCCACAACAGCCACAGCTGAATACTTTTGTAAAAATTTTGAGATAAGCAAATAAATAGTTGTAACAATATAAGATAACAGGTCCCTTGGGAAATGTTAGACTTACATCTTAAAGGGCAATTCACCTTCATTAGCAAAACTGTACTAACTGAAAAATCCACAGAAATATGTTTAAACTTTCATAACCTGCCAAATTTGGTAAAATGAACATGGTAATTGGGGGTGTGGCCACAAAAATGGGTGTGGTCAAAAAATTTCGCTGCGCTTGGCATGGCAACTTTTTTGTCCCTCTTTTTATTTCCAAAATGTTGGGAGGTATCATGTAATTAAACATGCTGTGGTATATATAATGACAATAGGTTTTCTATTTGTAACTGTTCCCCTTATATTGCCCTTGTAATGTGGTTTGTATAAATCTAGATATTTAAAAGACTTTTTTGCACATGTTTAAATCTGCTGCTTACCTGCACCATCTACTGGTAAAAGGTTTACATGCAGTTAAAATGTGTGTTGATTTTATGAAAGATGGACCTCATCTTTCATAAAGACCTCATGGTTGTTTCTTTTCCATCTCTATATTCTATTAGCAATCTGTGTACTTACATATTTTAAGCAGTTACTGAAATATAAAACTTTATACTGTGCCAAGGAGCCATGCCACTACATTTATGTAAACCAGTACAGCTATGGAATCTGTTATCCAGGAAAGAGTTACTCCAAATTATGGGAAGGCCATCTCCCATAGACTCTATTATAATCAAATAACTCAAATTCTGAAAATGATAAGAAAACAGCACTTTGTAATTCATTCCATGTGTCATTCAAATGTATCCTTATTGGATGCAAAACAATATTGTTGGATTTATTTAATGTTTAAATTGTTTTAAGTAGACTGGTATGGAAGTCCAAATTATAGAAAGATCCCTTATCTGGAAAACTCCAGGTTCTGAGCATTCTAGATTACAGGTCCTTTACTGTATTAATAAAGGTACTGTATATACTCGAGTATAAGCCGACCCGAGTATAAGCCGAGGTACCTAATTTTACCTACGAAAACTGGGAACACTTATTGACTCTAGTATAAGCCTAGACACAACTACAGCCCTGTCTCTCAGCAGCGCACATTCTGCCAAAGCGACCCCCCCATCAATCAACCGGACTTCTTTGCAAAGTTGATGGTGACAGAGAATTGCCAAACGGATTACTGTGTGCATTGTCCCACTGTCCCACTACCATGTGCAGAGGGTGCTGTTTGATATTGCCATCACTGTTAATCTTTCGTATAACCAACAGAGGGCGCTGTGTGATATTGCAGTCACTGTTATTCTTTCATATAACCAACAGATGGCGCTGTGTGATATTGCAGTCACTGTTATTCTTTCATATAACCAGCAGAGGGTGCTGTGTGATATTGCAGTCACTGTTATTCTTTCATATAACCAACAGAGGGCGCACTGTTATTCTTTCATATAACCAACAGAGGGCGCACTGTTATTCTTTCATATAACCAACAGAGGGTGCTGTGTGATATGGCAGTCACTGTTAATCTTTCATATAACCAACAGAGGGCGCTGTGTGATATTGCAGTCACTGTTAATCTTTCATATAACCAACAGAGGGCACTGTGTGATATTGCAGTCACTGTTATTCTTCCATATAACCAACAGATGGCGCTGTGTGATATTGCAGTCACTGTTATTCTTTCATATAACCAACAGAGGGTGCTGTGTGATATTGCAGTCACTGTTATTCTTTCATATAACCAACAGAGGGCGCACTGTTATTCTTTCATATAACCAACAGAGGGTGCTGTGTGATATTGCAGTCACTGTTAATCTTTCATATAACCAACAGAGGGCACTGTGTGATATTTCAGTCACTGTTATTCTTCCATATAACCAACAGAGGGTGCTGTGTGATATTGCAGTCACTGTTATTCTTTAATATAACCAACAGAGGGCGCTGTGTGATATTGCAGTCACTGTTAATCTTTCATATAACCAACAGAGGGCACTGTGTAATATTTCAGTCACTGTTATTCTTCCATATAACCAACAGAGGGTGCTGTGTGATATTGCAGTCACTGTTATTCTTTAATATAACCAACAGAGGGCGCTGTGTGATATTGCAGTCACTGTTAATCTTTCATATAACCAACAGAGGGCGCATTGTTATTCTTTCATACAACCAACAGATGGCGCTGTGTGATATTGCAGTCACTGTTATTCTTTCATATAACCAACAAATGGCGCTGTGTGATATTGCAGTCACTGTTATTCTTTCATATAACCAACAGAGGGCGCTGTGTGATATTGCAGTCACTGTCATTCTTTCATATAACCAACAGAGGGTGCTGTGTGATATTGCAGTCAGTTATTCTTTAATATAACCAACAGAGGGCGCTGTGTGATATTGCAGTCACTGTTAATCTTTCATATAACCAACAGAGGGCGCACTGTTATTCTTTCATACAACCAACAGATCGAGCTGTGTGATATTGCAGTCACTGTTATTCTTTCATAACCAACAAATGGCGCTGTGTGATATTGCAGTCACTGTTATTCTTTCATATAACCAACAGAGGGTGCACTGTTATTCTTTCATATAACCAACAGAGGGCATTGTGGGATATTGCAGTCTCTCACCAAGTGTACTGTTGGAATAGGAATGATTAAAAGTGACTGCAATCTCAGCTACTTGGGTCTGGTACCGCTGACCCGAGTATAAGCCGAGGTAGACTTTTTCAGCACATTTTGGATGCTGAAAAACTCGGCTTATACTCGGGTATATACGGTATAAAGTCACAAAGTAGACATGCCCCAGACATACAATTTAATGAGTACAGGTATCGGACCTTTTATACAGAATGCTCGGGACCTGGGGCTTTCCGGATAATGGATCTTTCAGTAATTTGGATCTTCATACATGGTCTACTAAAAAATCATGTAAACATTAAATAAACCCAACAGGCTGGTTCTGCTTCCAATAAGGATTAATTATCTCCTAGTTTGGGTCATGTACCAGGTACTGTTTTATTATTATACAGAAAAAGGAAAATAGTTTTTAAAATTTTGGATTATTTGGATAAGAGTCATTGGGAGATGGCCATTCCGTAATTCTGAGCTTTCTGGATAATGGGTTTCTGGATAACGGATCCCATACCTGTACACTGCTTCAAGCCCAAAAATAACACTGTGTGACAGGCACTAAAAACTAGACCACAGCAGTTGAAACAGTGCAGTAATTTTTTTTATTTATGGAATAATAGTCCAAACTATATCATAAAAGCATTATGTGTTTCTTGCCTCAATGGGGCACTGAAAAGGAACCCGTCACCCAAAAAAATTATTCAAAATCCAATTTTATAACATTAGTCAAGCAAAATGAACTTTAATTACACTATATGAATTATTTGAATCTTGTTTCCTTCAGTCTGGGAATTCATAATTCTAACAAGCAGGCAGGAGCCATTTTGTCGACACTGTTATTAAGACAAACCTAGTATCATCTCAGAATCTTGTTTGTGCACCAGAATGGGGGACCTGATGTCCATCCCCATGTCCTGGTTACACAATTAAATGGTGAAGAAAACGGGGGAGTGCAGTGACATCTAGGAAGTGCTGAATGGAAAATGAAAGTAATTGCTTGCACTGCTTGCAGGAGGGACAGACAATATCTGACAGCTGAGATTTTTAAATGCGTTTACAACAGCTATGAATGCTTTAATAAAAAATAGATTTCATGTTTAATTTGAAAAAGGACTTTTATTATAATACAGATTTTTGTGTCTGGGTGACAGGTCCGCTTTAAGACACTTACATGCATTTTACCTAATCACATGCAAACAATATGTCAAACAATACGTAGGCCGAACTAGTTGAACAGCTAAAGAAAGAATACGGGAACATTTTCTTAACATAAGGAATGAAAAATTCATGGCTACAGTAGTTACGCATTTTCACAGAATGTGCCAATAATTACAATTTTTCACAGTTATAGGAATAAAAAGGCTAGTCCAAAACTACACTGGAGGCAATATCCTTTTCAAACTCCAAAAAAAAAAACAGATGGATCTTCAGCTTGGTACCAGACAACCTAATGGTATGAATTTCGAATACAGTGTTTCGTGCTATGTCTACTAGAAACTAGAATTCCACTTATTGCATGAAAATATACAAAAGTATATATATATGGTGAATTGGGAATAAAATGCCAACATTACTAATTGTACCACTTAATTGTATACTGGATAAAAAAATATATTTTTTCCCCAGCTGGTCAGTACACTGTTCCCTGTATAAATAGGCAAAATCTAATTGGTTGTTCCTTTAAATATGTGTAACTATGTTTTTATTATTTTATTATTTATCAGCCTATGACTAAGGGTTTTGTTGAGGCATGAAATGCATAAGGCTCTTTTGATATATTTGGGACAATTGTGCCCTAAATAAAAAAATATTTTACTGTTTTTTTTTTAACTGTTGTTGTCCATTTGTTAGTGCCAGAGTTACAGGATTTTCTCTGGTACAGCACCCTATGCAACACGTAGCAATAAGATCAAATATTGTGAGGCTACAATGAAGTGTTGTCTTTGTGACTTTGTGTAAGTACAACAGCACCAGTAACAGTAACCAGGATTTGCAAAGCAAAAGCTGTTCCAAAGAAAACGCCAAATCAGCAGCAACTAGTCCTGGGTAACACACATAAAAGATTATTTTATTTTGTGAAACAGTCACAATCAAATGGTTTAAGAGGAAGAAAAGAAACATTTTGCACATATATAAATAAGATTCAGTGACAAACGTTATTTTAATGGAGGTGATGAGCAACAAGAGACTAAAGGCACGGTTTAAATGTTATTTTATTAAATACCTTCTTGTTCAAGGAGTCAATGTAACAAAGCTATGAAGACCTACCAACATTCAGAACAAACAAACACAGGGTAATTATTTTATTTTTCTATTATCATGCAAAAATTCTGCATCAAATGCCTTTCCAAGTCCTGTTGAAAATGTGATATTTATAATATATATTATATATATATATCGAATTGTGTGTGGTGTCCGCACTCCTTAGCTTGTAGACTCGAGGTGCACGATCAATGTATCATATACAGAGGTTGGAAGGATCAGCACACTCCATTTTGTGATGAAAAAAGTGTTTCTTTATTAAACACACATAGCTCCAACGTTTCGGTTCCACCTGGGAACCTTTATCAAGGATGGTGTGCAAGATACATACAGTGATTTATATACCCACCCCCCTAGTGAATTTATCATGCTTACAAGTAGCGGAGATTAATCACATCAATCATAGTAGTATTAGATTGTTACAATTTGCCTAAAAAATGGAAAAGATATAGTTACAACTTGGCATTTGGCATACATTAGTTGCAAAACATTAGGTTAGGAAACAGTTTAGCTGGAGTTGCCCATTGAGTCCTTTAGGGGATACACAATCCAACTCGTGTATCCAAAATGCTTCTCGTTTAAGCAATAAATTATCAATATCGCCACCACAAATTGTAACAATCTAATACTACTATGATTGATGTGATTAATCTCCGCTACTTGTAAGTAATATGTTTCAATTTTTTCAAGGCAATTGATGTATAACTGGTTGCTATGTTACAATACATAGAGATAAGAGCCTTTGTAGAGGCACTACACTGACACCGTGTGGTCAAAAACGGAAATGGCACATATGAACACAGAAAAGAAAGACTTTTTTTTGAAACTACTGACAGTATATGGACATGTGACGTCATGAAGGCGCCAAATTCACTAGGGGGGTGGGTATATAAATCACTGTATGTATCTTGCACACCATCCTTGATAAAGGTTCCCAGGTGGAACCGAAACGTTGGAGCTATGTGTGTTTAATAAAGAAACACTTTTTTCATCACAAAATGGAGTGTGCTGATCCTTCCAACCTCTGTATATTATATATGTATATATATATATATATATATATATATATATATATATATATATATATATATATATATATATATATATATGCTTACATTAGCCCCATAAGATAACAGTAACAATGCTAAAAATGTACTACTTTGTCAGATAATAATAACAAGCTAAAGTTTTCTTAAACTGAACAAGTAAAACATGGTCGGATTTATTTTCTTTTCCCCAAAGTCAGTGCAAAAAAACAAAACAAAAAGTTGGTTCAGAAAAATGCATTAGATACAGAGCGATTCCCATAATATCAATTAAGTAAACAGTGATGGACAGAAGCCATGCATAATTTTTTAAAATTTTATATTGAACTGCATATATTTCAATTTCTGTTTGGTTTCCCTTATTTACTCAGTTATAACTAATAAAAACAAAAAGCTCATCTCCCCACCTTGTTAAGATTTAGTGCTGTTACGAAAAGAAAAAAATAAAATGAAGAAAAAAAACAGCTCCCCAACAAAGAAGGAAAAATATTCCCCTAACTCCCTGTAAAGCATGAACATGTTCCCAATTCCCCTCCCATGTGCTCTTATTATTTCACACAAGCACATACAGATCTAATGCTTTTTATCAGTTGTCCTCAACATCAACCATCTTTGATTTCTCTTCCAACTCTAACCTGTCAAACATCTGGAGAACCCTGTGGAAATCTCACCAGTTTTCTTAATAGCAAGTCACATATTCTGTTTTTCAGTTACTCTTGGGACTAAAGGTCATTGTATGAAAAGTCAAGAAGAACAAGGATGTGTGCATTCAAGGTAAGATATCTACAATGCATTCCTCACCAAATAAACAGTCTTTTTAATTTTTTTCATTTAAGTATTAAGGCGTCCAAGAAATGTGAAGTTATCTTACATGTGATGGGATTTATGGATTTCAGTTTGTGGTTGGCTTTTTCCTATGATGAACAAGCCCTGACGAAAGTCAACCCAAACTAGGATTTACTTGCTTGACGCAGGCTATTTTGATTCTGAACTGAAATTTGATGCTACCATGTGGCCTTACACTAGGCTTCCTTGGTTCAGACAGCAGAGTTGTGATCTGGATGTATGATGAAGAAAAGCAGAATGCTTTTCAGACTTGGGGCAATGTGTTACACTAAAACCTCTTTTTTTCTATAAATGTAACTGGACACTGTTCCTTCTTGCAGGGAAATGAGGGCCCACCAGACCACACACTAGTTTTGAAGGTGCAGGCAAGCATAGAAAGACATGCATACATCTCTACGCATTCAATTTCAGTGTATTATTTCACTCATGACAGATCACTCATGACATACAAGCAGATAGATTCAAGATCTGCTTCTGAGTACACAAAGCTTTATCGCTGTGAAAATATATCAACCCCCTTTAAACACATACCACGGGGAAGTCATATTCCTCTCCCAAAACATGGCAGTTTTTTTTTTTACTACATTTTTTTTTTTACAAGAGTTCATATCAACATCGTCACTAATGAAATGTTCCTTCTGCGGGGCGCACATTACTAGGATTACATTCTTTCCTTTACAAGAGATTCATTCCTTATTCTGCCTGCGTATTACCTTACAAACACAAATTCTTTACATAGAGTCTGCAGGTGACTGACAAATCTTCTCCAGCCCCTTGCTACATTGGAGGTAAAAGAACAGCCTCAGGCATATTATCAAAGTTTAAGTGGAAGTGTGAATATGAATATAACAGTTTAAAAACATATCATCTCCTGAGGCTTTGCCTACACAACATACTCACTGGTCTACCTGCAAGTAAACACTTCAATGAATGAAGACAATAGCAGAGTCCTAAAAGTTAGACCCAGTGTCTACTCTGGTGTTTACAAACCACCAGCACTTAAAATGTCTACACTGTATTCCTATTTTTAGTTGTACTAAAATCTGCCAAGGTGGCTACAACCTTCTCTATAAAATCAGCTTTCTTTTCCTCAGCCTGATTTTAACAAACAGTATATACTAATTAATGTTAGTTTTTGCGCTTTCTGAAATTTAAAAACACCTCCATACAGCAGGAACGGACACGATGGAGCCATGAAATACAACAATTAGCCAGCAGCTGCTCCAGCCTCAGAATGCATGCAGGGTTTCGTGCATTTTTGGCCTCTGCCGGCATCAATATTTTAATTTTTTTGTACTTTTTATTTACTTTTTTCTTTTTTAAAACTTCAGAACTGACAGGACTGTTGCTGTCATTCAGGCGATCCAGACTCGCTCGCTAAGAACAGGTTCTTCCAGTGTTGAGGCTGAGCAAGCACAAAAATATAAAAGAGAATAAGAAATGGTAAGTCAAGAATAAAGAACTACAAGAACTACAAGTACTAAAAGAGAAGTAGAGGCAATATGTTGCAGAAATAAAACATGAAGCTAAAAGATACAAATTTTCTATTAGAGGCACAATATATACCTGAATAGACAGAATTTGCACGAAATTACATCCGGGGCCGAATCTCGCATGGGCCGAAATTTGCGCCCATCACTCTCGCAAATTTGCGCCCATCACTACATTTTACACTTAACCTCAACTGTTTTGATTTTTGAGAGAAACTGTCCAATTACACACACCAAGTTTTCCTTAACTAAAACAAAGAAATGTTGTTATATGTGCTCTCTACAATTCGAAGAACATGAAATTTGGGTTTCATTTTTTATTTTTTGGATTCCCTTAAAAATGTCTAACTAAGCAACAATAACTATAGTTCACTTTTGCTGAATTTGTTTTAAAAGATGAATCAGAATTGTGTTCTGAAAACAGAAATGTTACATAGTTACATAGTTACATAGTTACATAGTTAAATTGGGTTGAAAAAAGACAAAGTCCATCAAGTTCAACCCCTCCAAATGAAAACCCAGCATCCATACATACACCCCTCTACTTTTAATTAAATTCTATATACCCATACTAACTATAGAGCTTAGTATCACAATAGCCTTTGATATTATGTCTGTCCAAAAAATCATCCAAGCCATTCTTAAAGGCATTAACTGAATCAGCCATCACAACATCACCCGGCAGTGCATTCCACAACCTCACTGTCCTGACTGTGAAGAACCCCCTACGTTGCTTCAAATGAAAGTTCTTTTCTTCTAGTCTAAACGGGTGGCCTCTGGTACGGTGATCCACTTTATGGGTAAAAAGGTCCCCTGCCATTTGTCTATAATGTCCTCTAATGTACTTGTAAAGTGTAATCATGTCCCCTCGCAAGCGCCTTTTTTCCAGAGAAAACAACCCCAACCTTGACAGTCTACCCTCATAATTTAAGTCTTCCGTCCCTCTAACCAATTTAGTTGCACGTCTCTGCACTCTCTCCAGCTCATTTATATCCCTCTTAAGGACTGGATTCCAAAACTGCACTGCATACTCCAGATGAGGCCTTACCAGGGACCTATAAAGAGGCATAATTATGTTTTCATCCCTTGAGTTAATGCCCTTTTTTATGCAAGACAGAACTTTATTTGCTTTAGTAGCCACAGAATGACACTGCCCAGAATTAGACAACGTGTTATCTACAAAGACCCCTAGATCCTTCTCATTTAAGGAAACTCCCAATACACTGCCATTTAGTGTATAACTTGCATTTATATTATTTTTGCCAAAGTGCATAACCTTGCATTTATCAACATTGAACCTCATTTTCCAGTTTTCTGCCCAGTTTTCCAGTTTAGACAAATCACTCTGCAAAGTGGCAGCATCCTGCATGGAACCTATAGTTCTGCACAATTTAGTATCATCTGCAAAAATAGAAACAGTACTTTCAATGCCCACCTCCAGGTCATTAATAAACAAGTTGAAAAGCAAGGGACCTAGTACAGAGCCCTGCGGTACTCCACTAACAACATTGGTCCAATTAGAAAATGTTCCATTTACCACCACTCTTTGTAGTCTATCTTTTAGCCAGTTCTCTATCCAAGTACAAATACTATGTTCCAGGCCAACATTCCTTAATTTAACCAGTAACCTTTTGTGTGGCACTGTATCAAATGCTTTAGCAAAATCTAAGTAAATCACATCCACTGCCATCCCAGAATCGAGGTGTCTACTTACATTCTCATAAAAAGAAATTAAGTTAGTCTGGCAAGATCTATTACGCATAAAACCATGCTGGCACAAACTCATAGTATTATGATTTGCTATGAAGTCCAGTATCTTATCCTTTATTAACCCTTCGAAAAGCTTTCCTACCACTGACGTCAGACTAACTGGCCTATAGTTTTGAGGCTGAGAACGGGATCCTTTTTTGAATAGAGGCACCACATTAGCAATTCGCCAGTCTCTCGGCACTATGCCAGATCTCAATGAATCCTGAAAAATTAAGTAAAGAGGTTTGGCAATCACAGAGCTAAGCTCGCTAATTACCCTGGGATGAATACCATCTGGCCCTGGACCTTTGTTAATCTTAACATGTTCTAGTCTCTTTTGAATTTCATCATGTGTGAACCATGCATCATTAGTTGTATTACTAGAATTGGGACTGTTAAGAAGGAAACCTTCACTTACTGATTCCTCATTTGTGTAGACAGATGAAAAATATGAATTCAGAATCTGCGCTTTTAATTTGTTTTCATCAACCAGCTGACCCCCCTCTGATAGTAAGGGACCCACCCCTTCCTGCTTCATTTTTTTACTATTAACATATTTAAAAAATAATTTTGGATTTTTTTTACTGCTTACTGCAATATCCTTTTCTATAGCAATTTTAGCTTGCCTTATAGCTTCTTTGCATGATTTATTGGCCTCCTTGTACCTTATAAATGATTCGGCTGTACCAGCTAACTTGAAAGTTTTAAAAGCACGTCTTTTCTTACCCACCTCAACACCAACGCTTCTATTGAACCAAAAAGGTTTTGCTTTGCAACAACGTTCCTTGCTTACAAGTGGAATATACTGACAAGTATATTTATTAAGCAGCATTTTAAAGACTTCCCATTTTTGTTCTGTGTTTAACCCTGTGAAAAGCATTTCCCACTTAATATGTTGCAGAGATGCCCTTATACTGTCAAAGTTTGCACGTCTGAAATTTAGTGTTTTAGTTACTCCCTTATAGAATTGCTTCTGCAACAGAATCTCAAAGGAGACCATGTTATGATCACTATTCCCTAAATGCTCACCCACACAAATGTTAGAGATGAGTTCAGTATTGTTAGTTATTACAAGGTCCAAAAGAGAGTTATTCCTAGTAGGTTCTTGAACGAGCTGGAATAAAAAGTTGTCATTCAGCATATTTACAAACCTACTAGCTTTTTCTGTCTTAGCAACCCCATTACCCCAGTCAATGTCTGGATAATTGAAGTCACCCATAGCAACAACTTGACCCAGCTGTGAAGCCGCTTGTATCTGCAAGAGTAGCTGGGCTTCATACTCGACACTTATACGAGGTGGTTTATAGCATACACCAATGATAATTCTTTTTGATACCTTTTGCCCAGTCGAAATCTCTACCCAGAGTGATTCTACACCCTCACCAGTGCCAGCTATTTTTATTTCTTTAGCGCATGGCTTTAAATCAGGCTTTACATACAAACACACTCCTCCACCCTTTTTAATCCCTCTATCCCTCCTAAAAAGGGTGTAACCATTTAAATTCACAATCCAGTCACATGTTTCATCCCACCAGGTCTCAGTGATACCAATTATATCATAATTTTTAGAGCATGCAATTAATTCTAGGTCTCCCATTTTACCTGACAAACTCCGTGCATTTGTTATTTCTGTTAAAAGAAAAGGTGTGCATATAGTGACTAATGGATGTGTGTTATAGTAACTAATGGATATAGACTTCCTTCAAGTACTGTTGTACCGCATTTACTATTAAGGTGGCCAAACATGGGCAGATAAAGCGGTCGATTTCGGTCGTTTAGACCAATTCGGCAATTTATCTGCCCACGTATGGGGGCTTCTGACGGGTCTTACTAATCGATATCTGGCCACGATATAGATCGGGAAGGGTTCATTTTTCCAGCAACTGTTGTAGCCCATTGCTACTCGTTGTAATCCGATTGTTTGGCCCTAGGGCCAAATGTTCGGATTACCCCGATATAGGCCTGCCGTTGGTGGGCATATCGGGGAAAGATCTGCTAGTTTGGTGATGTCGCCAAACGAAAGGATCTCTTTGTGTATGGCCAACTTTAGTTAATGTACCATGACCATTAGCTAACAGATGTTTGTATCCTTATTTATGGTGCATCGCTCAGTGATATTTCACCAACATTTTAAGGTCTTATAGGTTAAGTAATAAAAGGAAACAACTGTGTGTATCTGAGCAGGCACTCAATGGGCAGGCCATCAAGGCACAAAGTAAAAGAAATGTAAATGTGTTTAGTATCGATGACAGAGCTTTTGTGTTGTCCTTAGGCAGCCTATGACTACAGTATGTGTTAGGACAACACAAAATGCGTAAGGCTGTCTCTGCCATTGGTACTAAATAAATGTACATTTATTTTACTGCCTGCCATGATGGACTGCACATCGCGTGCCTGCTCAGTTGATTCTGCTTCCTTATCTGAATGTTCAGGGCAATGAACTTGGGCCTCTTTGTGGCCTTGGTCAGGATGCATGTTTATAAGTTTGTAATAAGATGCACAAAGTTTGTCTAGGAGCAGTAACCTATATTAGCAGGTAGAGTTAGCTGGTCACCTGTTTAAATGCAAGCATCTAATTGGTTATTATGGGTTACTGCTACTGGGTAAACTTAGTGGTGTTGATTACATATGGGGTTAGGTTATAAACACACAGATGATGAATTGAGTGTATATAATATGTAATGACGTTATTTCAGACACTGTGCACCTGTGTAGGTTCCTCACTGGAGAGGGGCTGCTGGGGCCCCAGAGCAGTGGTAGTGGACATTCAGCCATTTGCCATCCCTGCGGTACCAAACTCTGGTCTCTTCTGACTGCGTTGTGCGAGGCCGTCCTTGTGCATCAATGTATTGTGTCAGCCGGATGTAAGCAATGCAGGCAGCGTCCTCTCCAATTACATGCACATGTGGATTCAGGATGGTGGTGTGGATAGGCTTGGTGTGTTTGGACAACACTAAAGAGAAAACAAAATCTGAGTAAATATAGAAGGGCACATAATGTCTTCATAACGTCAGCTTTATGTTGAATCACATTGCAAATATTGCTAAATGTAAAAGGCCAAATTATGCAGTAATAATATAAATTATGTTATGGTAAACCGCTGGAAGCCCCAACAATGTTGAAAAAGGACAACATCAGGTAAAGAAGCAATGTGATACAAATTTCTTTAAGACCCTGATTTTAGTGCAAGCCTTCTACAACAGGATACAAGACTGTAACTACCCCAAAGCAAACAATCTATTTATGGGGAAGTAGACCTGTATTGCAAGTACAGTACACGCTGAAATAGCTCGTATGTCATAAACCCACTAGGCCATCTATACAGCTGCTCGCTCTGCTGACTGTAATGCCTCTGACATTAGGAAGTTATGGGAACTATGTAAAATAAAAGAGTTTGAATGTGCTAATGATCTGATTAAAAGAAGAAGCAGCAAGATACTACTGTTTATTTTTCTTTTTACATATTAGAATAACGTTTAGTCAATTTTAGTACTGTATTTAGTATTTTACACCAAACTGATAAATGTTAATTAAATAACATTCTGCCACTAGATGTAATGGTATAGTGGCAATGTTCACAAACTCAAAATCCCTAATGCACGCAGAGTGGAACTTGTAAATTATGACTTCGTAATATATGGGGCCGGGGAAAGTGTATTCATTAGTCTCCCTTTTTTATGCATATCCTGGCAAGTTCATTTCTGTTTCCATTATATTTTACTTATTCTTAAATTAGCCTCCACAGTTCTCTATAAGCCCACTTTGTATACATGGATAAGTCTAATGCAGGATGAATCGGATAGGAAACCTATCCTTATACCTGCAATTACTCCAACAGCAAACACAGTTTTTTTCCAACTGCATGATGCAAATCTTCTGCTTCTTATTGTGTGTTTGCTGGCCTGTGACATTGGCCTCAGTGTTTAAGCAATGAGATAATTTTGTGTTACACACTGATCAGTTAAAAACTTTTATTGCCAGTCAAGTCAGATCTACTTAGCTTGGCACTCTGCCCCCTTTCCACTTACACCCACAACCCACACACCATTTCAACCTACTCACATCATTGCATGTTGCCACTGCTACACCCCTTCCAGCAGTCACTTGCTTTATCACTTCTCCTGGTCTGCCTGCCTCCAACCCCCAAACAACTATGCACTAGGCACATACTTACATTGTCTACCCCTTGTTCCAGCCCTGTATTTTTGTATCAAAGAATAAATATCATACTCACAGTTGTCAAAATAAAATTTATGGAAGTCCATCCCTTCAACAAGGTTGCCAAGGGCCTCTGGCTCAAAAGAAGTTAATCCTGGATCGCAGATTTTCCTGTGTAAAAAATAAAATTACTTGATTATACATAGCTCACAAAACTTCAGCAACATTTGATAACAAATATGTCAAACCAGCTGGATCTATCTATCTATCCATCCATCCATCCATCCATCCTATTTAGTAATACAAATGGTAGGCAGTTTCAACATTAATGAATGCCCTAACCTGTTATTCAGTTTTTATGTCGCTACTTGATAACCTTTGTCCCATGACTTCTGCTTCTCTTTTTCTCTAAAATACTCAAGCGCATAGTATACAACCTAGTTACCTTCAGTCTAATCACAGCACACTTGACACCCTTCAATCTGGTTTTCAGCTTCAACATTCTACAGAAACAACTCTAACATTACTCAGCAATGACTTGTTATTCACAAAAGCCAAAAACAGCTTCTTCTATCCCATACTCCTACACCAGCAGCTTCTGATGCTGTTGATTCACCTCTGCACCTCTAGTCCCTCCATGGTCTTGGCTTTTGACTTAATGCCCTGACCAGGTTATTCTATTCTCCTTTCAAAACACTCAAAGTACATACAGTATTATCTCCAAAGACCACTATTTATCCTTTGTATACATCCTGCCTTGGCCAAATAGTCAATGCATATGATCTCCAATACCACCACTATTCTGATGATGCCAAAATGTATTGTCCTCTTCAATCTAAACCCAGATCTTCTAACTCTGGTTTATTTTTGCTTTTTGCTGCCATCTATACTTGGATGTCCCAGTGATACCATAAGTTAAACCTGTATAAAACAGAAATTGTCCTCTTTCCCCATCTAACACCAACAATATCCCAAAACAATATGCTTCCTTTAATGGCGTTAAAGTCACTATGGACTGTCACCACCACAGTCCATAATAAATTCTGCTGCCAAGGTCCATCCCAAACGCTCTTCCCTTGCCATGCCAGTCCCTATACTAGCTTCCACTACCTTCAAGTGTAAAGTTCAAACTAGTGATCCTGACATTCAAAGCAGTTCATAACTATGTCCTGCCCTACTATATGTCACCGACACTGATCATTATGACACTGATCATTATCTTCACATACATGCATTCAGGACTTTGCTAGAGTTTTATCAGAATTGTTTTCCAAACTCTCTGGGGCTCATTTATAAAGTTTGTGCATCATATATTTATTCGCAAATAGCTGTATTGCCCATGTTTTTCCTGAATGCTAAAATATTGCACTACTTTCCATTTTTTGCGAATTCGCATTGCACAATTTCACAAATGGCTTGCAAATGAGATCGGTGTTTGCGTGAGTGCACCCACTGTGTGAGGCTGCTGTGCGTGAACATAGCATTGGCAGCAATTTAAATTCGCAATCTGCAAAACGGTTTTCACAATTTGGGATTTTTCACCATGTTTAAAAAGTTTTATGGACATCTGCAGTGCGAAAAAAAAATTGCAATTCTTTTTGCACATTATGTTATCCCGGGAGGCTTTAGCATTTGAGTATTATGACCAGAGGTAAATCGTTAGGGACCACCATATGGGTTTTACCTTGATGTGGTATGGTGGCTTATCAATCTTATGATCATAATTTTGTAACTAAAAAACACCTGTCTTTGTAAATACATGCATCTGCATGAATTACTTATGTGACCGGGGACCAGGGAATGTGCACTGATACTGATACTGATATTTTTATTTAGCCATGGAGTGCTCCCACAACCTTTTCTTTTTGCACATTAAATAGACACCACTCCTCTCCAGCTTTATAAATATAACTACGTGCAATATATATTCACTGTGCGAATCATTCTGCGCTGCAAAAAGTTTATAAATGTCTTTAAAAAAGACAAAGATATTGACTATTTTCATCAATATACTCAAACCCAACCTAAAGCTAATAATTTACCTGCCACCCCCATGTCATTGCTACCTGCTTTGTGCAATGCTAAATCTCCACTTTGCTGATGCCTGATCTTGTCCATCCCTACATCTTGTGTCCCAATATGACTCTCTCCCTCTCTCTCTATTAATAAAAAGTATATATAATAAAAGTAGCAATTTACCCAACACTAATAGCAAATTAGAAATCATACTGTATAACTGGAATAAAATCACCCATCCTAATTCGTTATATTGTAATGGCATTCCTTGTATAAACAGAGGTATATACACTTTAAAAGATAATAAACTCACGTGTAGGCTTCAAAATCCCCATTGTTGATAGCTTCAATTAACTGTTCTGTTATCTTGATGATTTCCTGCTTGCGCACTGATGTAAAGAAGAGATCAAATTAGTTTGATTATTGCTTGAAATTTAAGATGCTACTCAAGAATTTGGGATCATTTGTTGCAATTAAATGTGAAGAACAATGATTTCATAAAAAGAGTGACATGACCTAAAGAGAGAACTCAGCACAAAGAGGAGGTGGAATAGATTCTGTTAAGCTTAAAGTAAAAATCATGCTCCCATTCAGAACAGAGTGTATTTTTAGGCCCAAGATCCACCCCACTGTGACGTAAATCAACCAGATATTTAATCTGCATTTGCTAGTTGATGCGTCTTCTCCACGTCAGCATGATATTGCCCACCTCAAGGTGGGTGTACCGGGAAGAGACTAGTCAAACGTCAATAAATCTATAATTACAAAAGTGAAAATATACCCAACGCGTTGGAAAGGATCATGAGCTCATTAAATATGGATACTCATCCTTCTGTAGACCGACATTTACAGAACACTCTACTTTTAACTGCAAGGAATACTGCACAATGAATATTTACCGAGATGTTACTACAAAGGAATGCAGCTCCTTTTCAAGGGTAAACATAAAGTTGTAGATATGGAATCATATGTTAATAGCAAGTAATGTATTTTATTGTGTATTTTAAATATGCAAAAATGAAACTTATCTATAAATAAAATATGTTTCCATTGAGGAACACTAAATCTGAACTGAATCTACCATAGCTAAATGTGCAGCTTTTTTTAACTTCATAAGATGGCCACCAATGTTATTTTTTGAATAATGAAAGGAAATAGAATTCTTAGCAAGTTTGCACAGGTATGGGATCCTTTATCCGGAAACCCATTTTCAAGAAAACACCGAATTACAAAAAGGCCACCTCTCACAGACTCCATTTTAATCAAATAATTTCAATTTTAAAATTGGGTTACCTTTTCTCCTTAATAAAGGAACAGTACCTTGTATTTGAGCCAAACTAGGATAAAATTAATCCTTATTAGAGGCAAAACAATCTTATTGGGTTTATGGAAAGAAAAACTCCAGGTCCCAAGCATTCTGGATAATAGGTCCCATGCTTGTAGAATAATTATTCAAAGGTTTTAAATCTATTGGTAAATGTAATTAATGTTAAAAGCAGTATTGGTCCAGCTATTTATGTTCTCTGCCCTCCTGCCTCGGACGCCTGAAACAATTTTGCAAGTCACCTAATTAAAAGCCCTAGTGGAGAATGGGATAAACTAACCCTGATCTAATTGCAAATACATCTACAAAGAAACAGTTATAAAATAGAATTATATTTTCTTTCATTGTGCAAAAAAACAAAAAAAAAAACAAAGATTTTTAGTTAGGAACCCTTTTGAGTGAATTTCTGTACAAGTTTAGGAACTTGACCTGACCCCAACAGCCAAAAAACTATTTCTCAGTGAGACCGCACATATTTTATTATTACTTTTTATTATTTATATTTATAATCAGTCCATCTTCTATTTCTCTTCCAGTCTCTCTCCCTGACCACTGTCTTGTTGCTAGGGTAAACAGGACACTAGTAACCCAAACAGCTGCTAAAACTTTAAACAATAGAGTTGCTGAACAAAAGCTTAATCATTTACGAATGAAGACCAGCTGCAAACTATGTGAGAATATCATTGTCTAGTGCATACTCAACGTTAATTTAAAGTGAACAATCTACTTAAAGGAACAGTTCAGTGTGAAAATAAAAACTGGGCAAATAGACTGGCTGTGCAAAATAAAAAAATGTTTCTAATATAGTTGGTTAGTCAAAAATATAATGTATAAAGGCTGGAGTGGCTGGATGTCTAACATAATAACCAGAACACTACATCCTGCAATTTGATTGAGTTTAATTGGAAATTTAACTACAACCTTAATTTAAAATCAAATCAGAAAACAAGCTGTCAACCGCATTTGTGGTGTCCTTATAGGCCAACATTCCGAATTACTGTACATATTGTTAAACAGAAATACCATCCCTATTTATTACACATCTATTACAGTTTAATTGCTAGTTTATACAGTTTAGTGCATTTTTATAAATTAGCATGGAAAAAGTAGAAAATCACTTTCAGTATTGGCAGAAGTTTAAAGACTGCAAGTGAGTACCATTAAGAGCACATATATTATACACACACAAACTGGTAGTCATGGTTGCTGGCACTAAAGTTAGGGCCCCATGTAGAATGACTAGAATTTGAAAGTTAAGAAGCTACTACAGTGTTCTTTAACATCATGCCATACCCTCTGGTACAGTCTGGGTAATGTCAGAACTATTTATAACAGATGAGAAGCTGAACTCAATGCCATGGCCTTTACCTGATTGAGCGGATTGAGGATACATTGGACAGAATGGCCAAGGCTAAGAAGCAGACTAGTATATGACATGAGAGGGGGACTTCTGTAGCTGTGTCACAGTGAACTTACAAGCATCTTGAGTTAATGGAATTGAGTTTGTTCTGCTGTGATCATAGTAAGAAACTTGACTAGCAATGTCCACACACATATACACGCAGGTATGAATAAGGTGTAGGTGACTGAAGTGTGCCAATAGAATGTATTGATTAGCCATAATGTTCCATTCCTACATAAAAAGCAAAAGACTAATGGATATCACAAACAAAATGCACTTTAAGAAGTTCTTTGGTTCTAATTTTGTAAATAATGACTTCACATTTGGAAAATATAAGCAGAAGAGAAGTCTAGTTATCTTTAGGTTAATTTTTTGTGCCTCTCTTACAAGAAACAGAAAACAAACATCATCGCCTTACACGTTTCGGGAAAACATTCCCATAGTCATAGGCATAGAAGTTCACATTCATCATTTCCTTAAATAGTTGATGTCACAGTGACCTCTAGTGGGCTAAACATCAAACAATTGCCCAACATGTTACAAATGTTTTTTTTTAAAAAAAAGAGAACAAAAGAGATTATTTATATATAAAAATGTATGCTTTCCCGAAACGCATAAGGCGATGATGTTACCCACCATGACACAATAAAGATGCCTCTTTATTCTTATTCGGCGTGCCACCTGGAAAATTTTTCTTTTGGATCTATCACAGTTGGAGCGCTGGTGGCTGAGCACACGGAGCACATTGAGCTGATTGGGGAGACTGATGTAGTGGGGTGATGGAGTCTTGAGAGGTCACATTCTCACTAAAATGAAACATGCTGCGTCCCAACCTGCGTCTGTGTGAGTACAGCCCCATTGACAATAATTCAGTGTGTCTACTCCTGCGCTCCCCTGTGGATGAACGGAGGAAAATGCAACGCAGGGGAGCGCACACCAAACGCCCATGTGTAAGAGCCCTTATGCAGTGATTTTTGTAAAACTATTGGTAATACTGTGGGCAAATCACAGCATATTAGCATATTAATAAGATATATTTGTATAACTATGTCTTGTGACATTATTAGGAAATTTGTAACTAAAAAGTGCTTTATCAAATCACAATAATTACTAATAGAAGGCATAGTAGTACAGGTATTAAGTGGCAAGAAAGTACACCAGGACACCTGTATTATGTTTACAGCCTGTGTTAATAGGTTAGTGTTTTAAGCAAGATTTGCTCATATATGTTTTAAGTTACTGGTCACAAAATTATATGAAGGCAGATACAGCACAATGTTACAGCAAAAATTACATCGCAATCACAAAATGACATAGCAGCAAAAAATAATAAAATTTTAAGTATCAATTTGATAACATTAGAAGTTAGTACTAGCATGGGCAGGTTCAGAGAATATTAAAAATGGATAGGATGAGGACAAAAAAACTTTCCTAACCGACAGTAAAAGTAGACAATGATTTAGGAAAGTGATGTGCGGGTTCAGGCTGATGAACTGCCCCCAAAAGCAGGTCATAGGCAGATGGAAGGCTGACCTTTTTGGCACATGGCTGCTCCCACAAGCTCTCTTTGCTGCACCAAGCCTCCTACTGCACCAATGGGCAGTGCTGGTTTATATACTTGCCTCATACCCTACAATGACGTTAGAGAAGGGGTGTGCATATAAATCAGTGCAGTGAGTCGGGGTCTGGTGCGGGTTACTTTAAGGAGGGTTGGATGCAGGAAAATTTTTTTCGACCCACACATTACTAATAAGCAAGTCTAAGTATAGCAAAAGAGAGACTGGAACAATGCTTTGGGAACTAGAAGGGATGACTAAGAAACAGAGAGGCTCTATCCACTACAACCACCCTTTGGCTAACTTACACAGTGAATTGCTAAGAGAAAATGGTACAACTGGAGTGAGCATAGGCTCCGATTGAGCAGGCTCTAGCTCCAGAGTTTGCCCTGGGCTTTCCCAGGCAAGCAGTTTCTCCTCACAAGATTGGGTAGCTGTAAAATAAACACATGCATTAAGAAAAGAAAAAAAAACCCAACACAAAAAACAACAAAAAAAAAAACAATGTTGTGTTGTATGTATTCCCATTTTGATGCTAAAAAGATAAAAGGACTGACAATATCCCTAACCATTATCACTAACCATTATATATACAGGTCACAACTATTTAGTATAACACAAAATGGCTACCAATTTTCCAGCTCGTACCTAGAGGATTATGTGGTCATAAATCAAAGATGTGTGAAAAATATTTCTGCATTATCTGATATCTTGTTAATGTGCTTATCATGCATAACTATCAAATTCTAAGCTATAGAAATCAGATTTTCAAATATCTGCAAACTCAGGTACCTTTAAATTGCATAAAGAGGCACAGACAGATAACAGAATAATCAGAAAATATGTTTGACTTCAAAGGAGAACTAAAGCCTAAAAATGAATATGGCTAGAAATGTCATAGTTTACAGTGAATATACTGCTCCAGTCTAAAGGAAGAGAAAGTCTAATCAGTACTGTAGTAGTAATGATCTAGTACAGATGTCCACAACCTTTTTCACCCGTGAGCAACATTCAGATGTAAAAAGAGTTGGGGGGCAACACAAGCATGAAAAATGTTCCTGGTGGTGTAAAATAAGGACTGTGATTGACTAGTGGTTGCTCCTATGTGGACTGGCAGCCTACAGGAGGCTCTGGTTGGCAGTACACCTGTTTTTTATGCAACCAAAACTTGGCTCCAAGCCTGGAATTCAAAAATAAGCACCTGCTTAGAGGCTACTGAGAGCAACATATAAGGGGTTGGGGGGCAACCTGTTGCTCATGAGCCTTCAAAGTTGTGGCAGGAGTTTGCTATCTTGGTTTGTGTTAGGAGTGTCAGTGACATTGCTGTGTGTGCTTTAAGCAGTTGATGAGAAGCTAAGCTTAAAGGTTGTCACCAGTCATCAAGCAGAAACTGAGGTTGGTCTATAACCAATGCTACAGTGCTGATTAAATTCTGAAAATAAGTGCACCATGTAATGTGCTGCCATGTACTCAGAATCTGAAATAATTACTAACCAGCTTTACATTGTGGCATGTTTTGTGAATCAACAGAAAAGAAGATGGAGAGTTACTGGGGCATCTTTCGAGACTGGAACAAAACATAATGTACATTATTTCTCATCTATGTAAAGCTTTAGTTCTCCTTTAAATATATGGTCAAGGAAACTAACTACCAAACCTTCCAAAAATTTCTAATGATAAATAAAGCCTTATTAAACCTTCATGGCAATAACTAAGAGATCAGAAAACAGAATATGTAGGACGTCTTGTTCAACCTGTGCGGAAAAAAACCCATACCCTCCTCCACCCAGGCTAACTACCCCCGCCCCAGAGAAATGCCCCGTACTCCATACTTACCCCTCGGTGCAGATTCTTCCAGCAAAGTTCCACGCGTCCATCTTCCGCGTCCTCTGTAAGCTGACTGCGCCGAGTGGTAAGTATATAGTATGGAGCATCTCCCGGGGGGGGGAGTCTACCTGGGGTGGGGGGTAGGGTTTTTTTTAAGGAGCAGTACAGTGTCGGACTGGGGTGCAAGGGCTCACCAGAAAACTTTAGAGCGTGGGGCCACTATCCAAACTTTATGCCTCCTCTCCTCACTCAACCACTTTATTCTCTTAGTCTTTTTTCTTTAAATGTTATACTCTAATCTTCCATTCTTTCTTCCCATAAAGAAATAGGGAATGACCTTTAAATAGGCCAAATAGTTAGAAGCCAGAAGGCCCACTGACACCCGGGCCCACTAGGAGCTTTCCTGGTATCCCGGAGGGCCAGTCGGACACTTGGCTAATATAAGACAAAATACCTATGTGGACATAGCACAACAAAAGACAGAGCAGAAGAAGAGCTTGGTGGTAAGGATATAGATTAACAGAGCACTGCACACAGAACTTACTGCTAGAGCCATACAGACCAATCTGTGAATGCAAGGACTCAGTCTGTATTTTGCTTTCACTTAGGCTCCATCCTTGAAGAAGAAAAGGGCCATCCCCAGAACAGACAGGATTTGCTGATATATTTTTTTTGATAAATACACAGAAGACAATTTTAATAAATAGATAAAAAGGCAAAGGTTACAATATTGAGATTGGCTACATTGCAAGTTGCCTTAATAACTTGGCCTATTGATTCTTAAGATATTTTCTACAGTCAACAAAGTCTCTTAATAGTCTGTCATTCAGTTGGTGATAGATGGAATGCCTGTGGGAGATCGGTTCTTAATTCCAGCTTAAGCCAGGTGTTAAGTACAGGAGTCTCTTGTGCCTCTGAGCTCTGATAAATGCATATTTTCCTAAATTACACAAGGGTGTATAGTGAATCTACATTGTAGGCAAAAATATTAAGTGAATGGCAGTTTAACATGCACACTTTTGCTCCATTTAACATACCTTTCAGAGCTACTGTTCAATGTGCCAATATAAGTCAATTCAACAACTTCACTCTAGAAACCTTAAAAAACTTGCCTCCTAATATAGACTCTCCATTCTTCTAAAATTAATAGATGTCCTATTGTCTGCTGTCAGGATCTACTGGTAAATAACGCATCAGAAATATCTGCTTGTATATTTTTTATACATACTGTATATGGAAATTTTATTATCCACAAGCACCCATAGGTGCTTCCCCATCAAAGTTTTGCCTTAGTCTCACTAATGGTGTAAATTGTTTACATATTTTTAAATATCAAAGCATAATCTAACATTTAACAAATAATCTCATTTTTACTTGGCTGTCTCGGATTGCCAGTTGTCTGGATCCCCTGCAGAAATGACTAATCCTGGATGGACTATATAGTTTTGTGCCATCGGAAAACCCAGACCCATATCGCTTCAAATGTTCTCCCCCAAGTTAATGAACACACACTTAATTAAAGATGACGCGTGCAGAACTCTGTGGCATACCTACTCCAAGTAGAAGATGTAACAGAATCTACTTTTGTAACCTTTTCATATTGTTGAAGAAATTGGGTGTATACTAACGGTCTAAGTATTACTACTCTGGTTTAATCTGCAGGAAGCCCATAGAGAGTACTCTACAATAATAATTTCTAACATTAAGTGCCTATGTACCTTATGTGAACACGTACAAATCCAAGACACTGATTAGAAAAGTGTTAATATGTACAAGGCCTCCAAAAACAATGCAATATAAATAAAAACATTGTGCAATATAGATAAAAAGCATTAGTTATTGTGGTGAGGTTTAACTACTCATCAAACTAAATAAATGGGAAATGCCAAATACAACTCAATCTCATCCAGATCAGATCAGATCAGGGATCACTATACAATGAGCCAGTAGGAGTCAATATACAAGTGCAGATGTTTTTCTATAATACAATACTATCTATTGAATACAATGCAGCATTAATCTGAACTATTTTCCACATGGAGCTTTGAATATAGGTTCCACATGACTAGTCATAATGCCATTTTCTGTATGTCCATTGTTCTTTATATAAATAATGCCACAACTTCATCCATAAATGTGCTTTCTTACTAGGAAGCTTACCTTTTAGATCTTCATCTTCAGTGGTGGTGTTGCAACTCTCTGTTGATCCCTGTCGGAAAGAACATGAGATAAATAGGTAATTTTTCGGAATATGGCAGGCTGATAACTATGGTAAGAAATGGTACTTAAAAATAAAGAACCATTTTGTGGTATAAGTAGTTTACCTTTACTCCCAAAACAACACTATTAATTTATTTATTCATATTGCATTGATGAGATTGCTTGAATTTTTCAAGAATCGGCATCATACACAAATCTAATGATTCACATCTTGCCAAAAATGAAAGACACTAAAATGCAGGTATGGGATCCATTATCTGGAAAATTATTATTTTATCCAAATAATCCAAATGTTTAAAAAAGTATTTCTTCTTTCTCTGTGGTAATAAAACAGTAAAGTGTACTTGATCCAAACTAAGACATAATTAATCCTTATTGGAAGCAAAACCAGCCTATTGGGTTTAGTTAATATTTACATAATTTTCTAGTTGATTTAAGATATGGTGATCAAAATTACAGAATGGTCTGTTATCTGGAAATCCCAGGTCCCAAGCATTCTGGATAGCAAATCCCATACCTGTGTAGGTTTAAATATTAGGCCGGAACAATTAAACATTATTTCAACAAGAGAATTCCTTGATGAAAATGATAGCATGGTGGTGATCTGAGGTCAATTCAGCAACCAAAGTTTGCTCCAGGCTGGTAATTCAACCTTAGTTTTTTCTGCGAGCGGAAAAGTTTACCAGTTTAAAGTCACCAAACTTATTTTAAAGAAATGCTCTCAGAAAAATCGTCAGTCTTTCATTTTTTCTGCAAGTGTTTTTTTTAAATATATTTTTTATATGGGGACAGTTAAGAAGCAAAACAAAGCAATATGCATCTTACTTTTATCCCATCTGTTGCATTGTGGACAACAGTTGTTTGAGGTTCCTAGAACACAAAAAGGGGCATATGAATTAAAACAGTAAAAAACACAAGTAATACAACATAACCTTATTTGCAATTTTATTAGAGCAAAAACTGTACAAAAAAAACGGAAAACACACAATGCAGTAGCCATTCATACAAATAACATGATTCATCTGCAATATTCATACGCATGAAGAAACACATGACTTCAAAAACTGATGCAAAACACACCAACACATAGAAGAGGACAAATCAGAACAGGTAAAAGCAAAGTTTCAATGGCAATGCAAAGCAAAGTGGATAAAAAACAAATGTCAAATGTCAAACGATGTCAAGATGTAATAAACAAAAAACTCTTGTCCAATCCATAAAGCCCCATGTGAGCATCTACAGTGCCACTCAATGTACTGCAAGCATGTTCACGGGTTGCGTATGGGTCTCTATAACTTACTTTACCTCTCTCTTCTACTTCTCAGGCTCTCAACAGAACAAAGCTGCCATATTTCTATCTGTTCTATTTGTGGTCTTTAGGGTGATTGTATTTTATTTGGAGTTAGTTCAGATTGAGGACCATTTTATCTGCCAATGCAATGACTACCAATGCCATAGATTTTTATGTTTCCAGCTATTTTATAATCTTTGCCATGGACATGCGTCATCTACCAACATCCAGTGCAGCAAGATCAAATGCAATTAGTGGGAAATGTTTTGCTACACTAACTACACTAAACTAACATGTAGCATTCAGGTTCTACATGTGTGTTCCTCTTTGAATTTATGCAAGCCTGAATGCATTTGTCTCTTTTAATTCTGCTTTATTTTAAGGTAGACATGCCTAATATACTGCATCTATCTATTGAATCTAATAACAGTATATATATGGCATTGTTCCTTTTTTTTTTCACATCCCACACAGGCAAACTGCATTTTTTCCCCCCTGATTTTACATTTTGCCAGAATTTACTCCACTTTGACACAGTGCCCTTCGGCCGAATCCTTATGCCTGGCGGAACCGAATCCGAATCTTAATTTGCATATGTAAATTAGGGGTGGGTAGGGAAATCACATGACTCTTTGTCACAAAAGATGAATTTTTTCCACTTTTTCCTTTTCTGATCCTAATTTGCATATGCAAATTATGATTCGGTTCGGTATTCGCCGGAATCTTTCACCAAGGATTCGGCCGAATCCCAAATAGTGGATTCGGTGCATCCCTAGTAAGAACTGTGGTACTGTATATCTATAAATTTGCCCTTCCTATTTGCTGATACTTAATTAACTTTAAGATGCACATTTATCAAAGGTCACATTTTGAGTTTTTTTTAACTCTAATAAATTCGACCCTTAATAAATCTACCACCTAAGTGTAATCTCAGGTAAAAAAAAAAAAGTAAATTATCCATAGCATTTAGATGCTGCATTAGGCTGATGTCACATAGTGTATTTTGACTGGTGCTGCCATTCCATACTTATCCACCTGTTTAGAGAGCTCTGGGAAACAATTTAGTGAAAGTACATGTTGCAGACAGTCCTCCACTCTGAAACACTGACTTTAAGAGAGGAGGTCAAAGTTTCAGCCACATGTGCTTTAACTAGTGATTTCCCCGTAGAGCTATATGGGAAGCAGTGATGGGAGAGGCCTTTAGATGGCTGCTGTATCTTCCTTATATCAGCAGGGGTCAAAATGCCTTATTTGTAATACACCTTTGTTTTTGGTACTAATGAGAGAAAAAAAAAGCACAGTTCTCTTTTACTAATGCCTTTTAAATGGGGTGCCATAAATTTACTAGAAAGGAAAATTAGATTTATACTGAAAATCATACATGTGCATTGGTAGGTAGTTCAAAAAGTTCAGAGAAGAAGGAATTCAAAAAGTGTGAATTTATGTAAAAAAAAGTACTACAAATAGCTGTAATAACTGCAGTGACAAAAGCAAGCCAAACCAAGACACAGAGAAGCCCTAAACAAAAGCAAAATCGTTGGATCAGGAGGTTAAAAAACTGATATACAAAGTTTCCAGAGCCTGCAACTCAATTTTAGTTTCATAATTTTAAAAAAGCACATATAAAGAGCCACAAAGGCAATGATTCTGAATCTCAGTGAAAGCTACTTCTTTTTTGGCTAACCCAACCAATGACACAAACCAAAAATGTAAACAGACTTTTGACAAACCATGCAGAAACTTATATTTTTAAAAGTCAGGTTTTTCTTCAAGGTCTTTGTCGCCCTTCTTAAAAGTCAATTTGCAATGCTGTAAGCTTACCTAGTTAAAGGGATACTGTCATGGGAAAACATTTTTTTTTCAAAATCGGTTAATAGTGCTGCTCCAGCAGAATTCTGCACTGAAATGGATTTCAGTGCAGAATTCTGCTGGAGTAGCTCTATTAACTGATGCGTTTTAAAAACAAACAAACATGTTTTCCGATGACAGGATCCCTTTGAAGTAAGAAAAATTAAGACAATCATGTTTTGGGTATAAGACAATTCTAATAAATATTTGCCCTTGCCATAACAGACATGTTTAAAATGGTAAATGTTAGGCTAAAGCTTCTCCAACAAGTTTCAATAAAACACAGTCAATGTGCAATGCCACAAACATCATGATGAGTATCAATGACACTAGTCTGGTGACTGCATGCAGCAATGAACATGTGAGATACAAGATATTTACACTATTGATGATTGCTGGATGGTATCTGCACTGTAAATAAGCTACTTTATTTAATGGTATGTGCTGTGCCAAGTGCTGGCTTATTATCCACTGTCTGCAGCTGAATTCTCTCAAAGTTTCAACAACTGTGATATCAAAAGTCTAGTATCCCTTCTTTGCCAAAAGAAGAAAATGAAAGTAGACGGAATTTAAAATGAGATGGTGCTATGAAGAAATCTTAAAAACATATTTGCTCTGTGGCACAAAAATTGTTGAGAGATATACAGTACCAGCCTAGTTAGCAACTAAACTAGGACAGCAGCTATATTATTTGTTGGTTCTTTGCTTATTTTATAAATAATGAATCAGCACTGACCACTCAGTTCTGTAACCCCTTCACAGTCTGAAATTTATCAATGCATTTACAGAGTTAATGAAGCAGTTCAATTCCTGTTCAGACTGCCAACGTTAATTTGTCAAGTGCCCAATGCCCAAAGAAAACACCACCACCAAGAACACAGAAATAATGAACACAATAAATGAATAAGCAAAACAAATGCAAAAATGAATACTTTGTATGATAATACAAGAAGCATTCCCACTGCTCACAAAAACCAATGAATAAAATAGTAGATGGGGAAGATACCATTGATGCCTGCAATGGGGGGTTTTCTTTTGCTGGGCTTACAATGCTGTTTTTGTTGTTGGTCTGTGGCTGAGATAGAAAAACACATGGTTTAGTGTTGTTGATGGGATGAGTTGCATACATGTTTTACACAAAGTTCATGTTATTCTCTTTTATACAGATGAATGGGAAAATATTATTGAACCTCTAAATATTGAGGTTAGAACAAAAAAAAAATGCATATACTTAAGACATCTGGATAGTAATGAGGTATTTGTGATGAATGACAATATGGGAATCATTTTAGCTAATAAAAAACACAACAGTATTGAAGAAATGATTAGCACATTTTGATGAAACATTGGTATGTCTTTCTGCTAGAAACTGTGTATAGAGACCACAGAGAGCTTGCCATTTTTTTGGCAATATTAATAATGTCATATTATATTAATATATAAAATTCCCAGTATTCCTAAAAAGCACCACATTATCAGAGTGTTTGCTGGGTAAAGTATTTTAGATGAATATACATTTTTTGCATTGCCCTGCTATACACACACACATTGTATATACAAATACTTGCATCAAAATGTTTGAGCTATAGCCAAAGCTACCTATGGAACACAGTAGGCAAAGGTCTTAACTTCTGGAGCACATTTTAAATAAAAATACATTTTTCTATTTTGACTTGGGGTTGCATACATTAAAGTGTATACATTGTAGAAATTTGCTTAAAGGAGAAGGAAAGCTACTGAGGCATTTTATTGCCAATAGATTAGCCGCAATAGTGCAAGCTAGAATGCTATATTTATTCTGTAGAATGTTTTACCATACCTGAGTAAAAAGCTCTAGAAACTCTCTGTTTGTTTAGGATAGCAGCTGCAGTATTAACATGGTGTGACATCACTTCCTTCCTGAGTCTCTCCCTGCTCTGGGCTCAGATTACAGTAGAGAAGGGAGGGGGGCGGGGGAACAGGAGCAAACTGAGCATGCTCTTGCCCAGGGCAATGAAGTTTAAGCTGAAGGCAGGAAGTCTGATACAGAAGCCCATGAGTACACAATAGAAGGAAAGAAATGCAGTGTTTCTTTTGACAGGGGACTCAGAGCAGCACTACTTGGGGGGTTTACTGGTATATTTAGATGGACCTTTCTGATAAGGCTTACTTAGTTTTAACCTTTCCTTCTCCTTTAAAGGCAAAGTCTAAATTGAAGACATTAGTTACCCAATTTGACGCTACCTGAGGTATCAAACTCTGGTTAAAATCAAACTGCCTTATTAAGCAATGCAAATAAGGGTCAGAACTTGAAGGCTTATTCTGACAAGCATTGAGCAAGAAGCATCTATCTCCCCAAGTCTCATATTGTTCAAATGAAACCATGAAATAAGGCTGGCAAATCACACAGAAATACTTAATTTCCCCAGCAAAAATGCTACTAGCAGCAATTTTAGGGGACTTTCAAAACTATAGGCATCTATTTACAGGATCCAAAGTCTTAACTAACATTGGACCAAACATCATGTATGTGTGGCTGTCTGCAGGTATTTGATAACTGTTAATTGTAGAAGAAATTATCACAGCACCTATACATTGTCTTCTTGGATGACTGACGCTTATCTGCAATAGCACAAGACATTTAAAGGAACCACACATACAGCAAAATTCACGAGTGAGAGATTAGCCCTTATATTGTTAACAACTGTGCATCAACATTTTGTAGGGTGCTACCATCCAGGGCCGCGCCGCAAATTGGCGCACGTGCGGTCCCCTCTCTGCCCGACAGGTTCTGCCCTTTTCTTCTTTCTGCGCTACTTCGCGCTTGTGCAGAAGGAAGAAAAGGGCAGAGAGAGTCGGGCAGAGATGGGAACGGACTGGGGGTAGGCGACAGAGGAGGTACGTGCCTGGCACCCCCCCAGCTTTGCGCCCTAGGCATGTGCCTTCTCTGCTTACCCCTTGGCCTGGCCCTGCTACCATCCCTTCTTTAGGATTTGTATGGGCTCTTTAAATTTCCTTGTTAAATGGGTTGTTCACCTTTGGATTAACTTTTAGGGGCCCATTTACTTAGTTCGAGTGAAGGAATAGAGGAAAAAAGGTTCAAATTTCGAATGGTCGAATATGGCTACTTTGACCATCGAATGGGCTACTTCGACCTTTGACTACGACCTTCGAGTACGACCTTCGAATCGAACGATTCAAACTAAACATCTTTCGACTATTCGACCATTCGATAGTCGAAGTACTGTCTCTTTAAAAATTTCTTCAACCCCCTAGTTCGCCACCTAAAACCTAACAAGGCCAATGTTAGCCTATGGGGAAGGTCCCCATAGGCTTCCTAACAATTTCCTGATCGAAGGAATATCCTTTGATCGATGGATTAAAATCCTTCGAATCGTTCGATTATTCCTTCGATCGTAGGAATAACGCAAAATCCTTCGACTTCGATATTCAAAGTCGAAGGATTTTACTTCGACGGTCAAATGTCGAGGGTTAATTAACCCTCGATATTCGACCCTAGGTAAATGTGCCCCTTAGTATGATGTAAAGGGCGAGATTCTGAAAATTTGCAATTGGTTTTCATTTAGCTTTTGATTCAGCAGCTTTCCAGTTTGCAATTTCAGCAATCTGGTTGCTAGAGTCCAAATTCCTAGCAACCACATATTTGCATAAAAGACTGGAATATAAATAGGAGAGGGCCTGAATAGAAAGTCGAGTAATAAAAAGTAGCAATAACAATATATTTGTAGCCTTACAGAGCATTTGTTTTGTTAGATGGAGTCAGTGACCCCCAATTGAAAGCTGGAAAGAGTCAGAAGAAGGGAACTTTAAAAACTATAAAAAATAATGAAAAATTGATTAGAACTGGCCATTCCATAACATGCTAAAAGTTAGCTTTAAGGTAAACCACCCCTTTAAGGGAAATAGATCTCCTCTTCTGTGGGTGATCAAACTCCTCCCACTAGTGATAAAATGAATTGCTGTTGGTAAAGTCCATGTGTTGCTTCAGTCTTCCAAAATCGCTTGAAGTTTCCTCTTGTGGCAACTTCAGGTGACTTTGGAAGATTGAAGCAACACATGGGTTTTACCACCAGCAACTGACTTTATCACCAGTGGGAAAGAATTTTACAGGAGATTAATCGACAACAGAAGAGATCTATTGATGGTGATTAATCTCCTGGTGTGCCATCAGCCTAAATGTTAGCATAGCATATAGCAGTGACCCATAGAATCCATATATTAAACTCTCCTCAAAAATGCCATAGGCGTTTTCACAGCTATACAATGATAACAGCAAAGGTAATCCTTTGTAGTGCGTGCAATTTAGCTGGAAAATATGAATATATTTTTAGACATGGTGTTGACGATTTTTTCCTAGAACTACATTTCTTTTCTTATACACATGAATGAAAACAGCTGTGTCTGTTTCCCTATGCAATATCCTAGGCTGTAGGTAATTTAGACTTTGTTGCATAGTAGCAACAATCCGACTTTCTTTTTCTGCCTTAACAAAGAGCATTAACATTCCAAAGCAAACTACTTTTAGCAGGAACAGACAATCCAGATGCCCAGTGTGTATGATTCACCCTATATTAAGTTTCTGATCAGCTCAACTGAGAGGCTTATAATACTTAAACCACAATGGGCTGCCGTTTCAAGCCATTGTTCCTTAAAAGGCTCACACAAATACAGGCATCTCTATTCTGACTTTGTAATATGCAATGACAAGCCAGGAAGAAATGTCCAATGATGTTATATAAAGAGTATAGAGAGGTCCATACTTAGTGGAAGGGACTAACTATGCATCAACTGCCATTTACATCTTAGGGACCAAAGCTTACGTATTCTTCAAAAACACTAAAGACAATATTTAGCCTCAATTTGAATTTCTATTTGCCGCTTATGATCCATGCTTTAAAATCCCAGAATCTACGCTAAAGGTATGTCTTTACATCCAAGCACAAGGGATATAACGGGCTAAACAGGAAGGCACAGGACATAAAAATAAGGTGGTAATAGAATAATAGAGGATAATTTTACAAATCCGCATTCATGCAAGCAGCATATTGCACACCTTAAACTTTACATGGACATAGAAAAAAATTACATAAAATTCCTTATTTACAGCTTTTTGATTGTTTTCATAAATTGTAAAGCAGTGTGTATTCAAATGTTATCATTATAATAACACCTCTGCCATACCTAGATATCAGCCGAATCCTGCTGAAAATGGCAGAATCCTGGATTCGGTGCATCCCTAGTTATTTAAAGGGGAAGGATACCTAGTTGGCGCAAAAACCCTCCCCCCTCCCGTGTGTTGCCCACCCTCCCTCCTCCCCCCTGGCCTACCTGTCCCACTGGGCAAATGCCCCTAACTTGTTACTTACCCTTCTGCGCAGGTCCAGTCCAGGGAGTTCACAGACGACATCTTCTTCCACGTGATCTTCTTCCTGCTTTGACCGGTGCATGCGCAGTAGGAGCATTTCGCCGGTACGATCTACTGCGCATGCGCCAAAAGAACTTTGTGACTTTTGGCGCATGCGCAGTAGATCCATACCAGCGAAATGCTCCTGCTGCGCATGCGCCAAAACGCCGTTCAAAGCAAGAAGAAGATCGCGTGGAAGAAGATGACGTCTGTGAACTCCATGGACTGGACCTGTGCAGAAGGGTAAGTAACAAGTTAGGTGCATTTGCCCAGCGGGACGGGTAGGCCAGGGGGGAGGAGGGAGGATGGGCAACACACGGGAGGGGGGAGGGTTTTTGCGCCAACTAGGTTTCCTTCCCCTTTAAGGAGAAGAAAAGTCTAAATCACTGGGAGGGGTACAAAATGTTGGCACCCCTCCCAGTGACTGTAATCCCTTATGTGATACTCCAGGACGATGCTCCTATTAGAAGAAAACTGCACCGCCCCAGGGTACTTTTGTGTCAGCACCAAGGTGGACCTTATTCTTTCACTTCTCTCTTTCTTCAAATTCCCCAAGCCAACACATGTACAGTTCATCTAGTCACTCTACTGTCCATTCATACATAATAGAAAGAAGAACAGGATCACTCCATGGTGCTGGCACTGAAGTAGAACCGTCCGGTGCATTTTTCCCGCTAACAGAAGCACTGGGGTATCATATACGTTATTGCAATCAATGGGTGCCTAACATTTGGCACCCCCCCAGAGATTTAGACTTTCCTTCTCCTTTAAGAGAAAAAGCAGATTAGTCAAAACATTAAGTTTGTTCAATTTTAAATTAAGTTTAGTATGATGTAGAAAGTGATATTTTTAGACGATTTCCATTTGGCTGTTATTTTTTTTTATATTATTTATGGCTTTAGAGTTATTTAATTTTTGTTCAGCGGCTATCCAGTTTGCATTTTCAGCAATCTGGTTGTTAGGGCCCAAATTATCCTAGCAACCATGCCTTGATTTGAATGACAAAGTATGATATGAATAGGAGAGGGTCTGAATAGAAAAAGGAGTATTTAAAAAAAGCAATTACAATATATTTGTAGCCTTACAGAGCATTTTTTTAGCTGGGTGTCAATGACTTCTTTTCCAAATATAATAATTATAAAAATATATAAATTAATTAAAAAAGGATAAAAGAAAAAATGAAGACCAATTGAGAAGTTTCTTGGAATTTGCCATTTTATAACATTATAGAAGTTATCATAAAGGGATACTATCATGGAAAAACATGTTTTTTTCAAAACACATCAGTTAATAGTGCTGCTCCAGCATAATTCTGCACTGAAATCCATTTCTCAAAAGAGCAAACAGATTTTTTTTTATATTCAATTTTGAAATCTGACTTGAGTCTAGACATTTTGTCAGTTTCCCAGCTGCCCCAGTCATGACAGGGACATGAGGATGAATGGGATGAAAACTATTGCAGAACAGCATTGCTACGCACAAAATGGCGTGTGACCATGTGCTAAAATAATAACTTAGTTTAAATAAAAAAATGCATTTTAAATTGTAAAGTGTAGTTCTTAAAATAATGTTTCGAACGCCAAAAACATAGACCTAAATCCTGGCAGCCCACCTTTTAAGAGCTGATCAGAAGCTCCTAGGGGCAAGTGAAGGGCACTGTATCTATAATAAGCATCAACCTTTACACTCTGTTGAGTAAATGTTTAAGGTCTGCTTGAAAAAAAAAAAAACCCAGTCAGTATGTAGTCCAAGTGATAATGCATTGTGGGTGACAGTATTGGCTTGCCAAAAATATTAATCAGATCATTTTCAAAGCTAATACTGACTAAAGGCACCCTTCTAACCACTGATATCACTGTAAAAGAAAGTACCCAGCTGCAGTTTCATATGTATGACAATCAGAGGCAAGAATTTATTTTCTTCAACAAGAATATTACTAGGCAACTGCTTATATTTTGGAGTTAGATAAACTAAAATTACCCATCAGGTAAATGCCCTTAAAGCAGTTTTCCTTGGTTGCCTGGTCATTGCAGAATTACAATCATAATTCCTTCTGCTTTTATGTTGGAATATATAGCGACCCAGGATTTAGAAACTGTGCCTTAAAGTAAAAGAGTATAAAATGTCAAAAATGGTTTGCAGTTAAGGGAAGAGTAACACCAAAAAATTAAAGTGTCTTAAACTAATGCAAATATAATGTACAGTTTTGCTGCACTGGTAAAATGGTGTGTTCGTTTCAGAAATGCAACTATTGTTTAACAAACAAGCTGCAATGGGGGCAGCCATTCAAAACGAAAAAAGG